>OZ038510.1:73654944-73807444 GCA_964036315.1 Acanthosepion esculentum
TTGCTGTCATGGATTCGTTTATGAACGATCAAGTTAGAACGATAGGAGAATCCTCGGTTACAAAACTCACATCGGTACGGCGTATCCCCTGTATGTATACGCTCGTGTTCGGTGACCATCGACCGATTCATGAAATGTTGGTCACAATATTGGCATTGGTATGTTGCCATGCCAACGTGACTCTTTTTGTGCATAATGAGATCAACCACGGACGAATATTTCTTGCGGCAAAACTCACACTCGGTTGGGCCCTTACCCCCATGCATACGCTCAATGTGGTTCGTGAGGACAACGCGGTTAGTGAATATACGACTACAAACTTCACACCTGTAGCCATTGGCGTCCATACTGCTGGCAACCTTGTTTGACTTTGTGTAAATATTGGAAGAGGTGTTGCTGGTCGTAACAGACGGTGAAACTATATTCTTGACATCGTTCCCAGCCGTTGTAACAGTACTGACAGAAGTGGTTGGGTAATTGTTGGCAGAATTTGGTTTCTTGTTGTTGGGGTTGGAAGAGTAGGCATTCGAGCAGGCACGTATATGAGCAGCAAATAAACAGCTGTAAGAAAAAGACTCAGAGCAATAATGGCATTTGTATCGCTCATCTTCTGGAAGGACAGAGAGATATTTGAAAATGTCATCGTTGTTATGGACCTTGCCACACATTTGGCAAATTTTGTTACTGCTGCTGCTGCCACCACCGTCACCACCATCGGTTTCTGTTGTTGGTGAAGGCTCAACCTTAAGCGCCTTCGCAGCTGGTGCAGATTCATCCTTCTCGATACATTTCGTTTTTGTTGCTTTGGTCCGCATTTTCGTCAAAAAATTCTACAACTGGAATTTGTTTCCAAGAAAAAATAGCAGGAAAACCTCAACAGAAAATCCAAGAATGATACCTGAATAAATAAATAAAAAAAAAATAATACATAAATACCAATTCCTCTTCAGGTGAGGGTTTTAGTAATTGATTTGTTTTTCATGGCTTATCAACCCTTTTATGTGTTATTTAAAGCCGAGATATTTTACATTTAAAAACAATTTTTTTTTGTGACTGGATATTACATTAAGAGTTTTTGCAAATAAAAAGGATTTTCCAAATAGTAGTCCTACTATTTAACCCACAAATGGGGGAGAGGAGAGGGACTGATACCTTTCCCAAGTGTACAGGGTGCGATGGATAAATCGTCGACTAAATTATGTAAAAATGAAAATAATACTGACACCTCATTTTAGCAGATATATTTACCAAAATTACATAAAAATATATAGAAGTACTAAAGAATAAATTTATTCAATAAAATCATCATTGGCTTTAACCACGGTCGCTAAACGACTTTGGAATCTCCTGCGACTCTTCTAGACAGTCTCCTTGTTTAAGTTGGTGAATGCTGCTATAATCATTGCTTTCATTTCATCTTTGGTGTTATTTTGTTGGTCTCTCGATCAACTGCACCCTGACACATAAAAATCAAGGGGGTTGCAGTCTGGAGAGTTAGGTGGCTAGGTGTATGGGGTGATGTAGTTGCAGGAATTGTCTGAAAGCCATAACTGGGTTCTCCTGCTTCTATAGAGTAGTGCAAAGTCCTGGTTCCAGACATACAGTCTTCCAGTCGCCACCCTCTTGAACCAGGGCAGCACTACCCCATCAAGACACTTGATGTAGGCCTCTGTGCTGAATCTGAGGCCCTCGCCAACAAATTCAGAAGTTCTTTTCTTATCAAAATGGTCAGAGTGAGTTTCCCACCTGCCATACCTTTGTAATCACCATTAGACTCATCCAACTCTTTGCAAATCCTCTTCACTATCCTCAGATTGACACCCAAACACTCTGAAATGTTTGTATTGGAGCTTCCGGCATGAATGCCAATCACTACAGCATGTCATTCCCAAATTTTTGGCAGTGAATTGCGTCATTGCGCTATTTTTCTCACAGCCAGTACCCAAATGAACCTACTATATTGTGCAGTTGACAAAATCAAAAACAAACAACGCACATGCACAGAATCAAAAATATAAAATGACGATAATTTACCCATCACAACCTGTATTTGCATATAAGTGAATGTAACAAACATGGCTAGAATTTGAACTTGGGCTCTCCAATTTCTCATTCCAAGCCATTATCCAGAACACCACCTGCACATCCACCCTCTTAAAGAAAGGAGTTATTAAACTCACTAGTGTAGGCATGGCATCAAAAAATGATGACAATTGTTAGAAAGTTTTAATATTGAGATGCAATGAAAAAAAGTTTTAAAACAAGATATTCAGGTGCAATAAAGCGGAAATCCAGAATGAACTATTTAATTAATCCATTCCCTTTATATTTTTTAAGCAGTCAATCGTATCTATGATTCATTGATTACTCTTGACATTATACAAATTGCTTTTGGCTCAGTATCTTCTCAGGGTAAAGATATTATGAGTTTAATAAAACAGTAACTCGAAATAGAAACACTTCACAAAAGAAAAAGATTAGCTATAGAACAAAGACGGTGACAAAAAAGCCTATCAGAAGGCCAAGTTGAAGCAAGATGATCTCTTAATAGACAAAGGTATCTGAGTGCCTCGCAAGAAAGTCTTGAACAAATAAGACTGCAGTCTAAGGAACATATTAATTAAACAGTTCATTCTGCTCAGGAATTAATTTTGTTTAAAGATGTTATTTGTATAGATTATTAAAATGAGTAGGGGAAGTAACCACTCATAAATTTACTACCATAAACTGATTTACCTCCCTTGCCACAATATGGGGTGACAAAAAAGATAATTGTGCTTGTCTTTCCCTTCATTAGTTTGCACAATTGTTACAGCCTGCCAATACCTTATAAATAATGGACTATTCCATTTAGATCATGTGACAAGACAAGACATATCAGAGATGCAACTTGGTTTCAGTGAAAAAAAAAGATAGATATATAGAAGTGTTTAACATCGCCTGTTAATACCTCATAAATAATGGACTATTCCATTTGGATTGAGTGAGAAGACAAAGACATCAAATATACAATTTGCTTTCAGGGAGAAAATGAAAAAGAGGAGAAGACATTAAGTGTTTAACATCTGTTTCAGTGAAATGGAAAAAGGTGTCAATTTCAAATTTTTTTCATTTGTACCTCCTTACTTCTTAAAATAACGACCAGTATTCATATTCATGATTGTTATTGCAATAAGTTCAAATATTTAACAATGCGATAAAGGAATTTCTACAGATATTTTATTGTTGTAGAACTCACAATGAGCTTATTCAATCATTAACTTAAGAATTAAGATTCATCAGAAAATTAAAGTAGGAAAACCGTGAAATTTTCACAAGTTAAAACTAATATAAATAAATACAACACAGTAATTATTATATAATAGATTATCTTAACAGAAATAATGTACAATCTTTTAGAAAAAATATCTGTTCACTATATATACTTTTTCTCTCAATATGCCATAAGGTGGGGGATTTAAAAATAGGATCAGAAAATCATTTAAAGTCAAAAATGTCCTCAAGCATGGACAGCAGAATTAAAATAATGATTGATTTTGTTTCATGGCATATCAACCTCTGTGGGTTATTTAATGCTGAAAGCTAAATATTTTGGGTAATCTTATAGCTTCAACTACAGATAAGATGTATTGTTGTTAATTCTGCTATAAATAGGTATTACTGATAAATTTTTTTATTTAAAAATGTGTTACTGGTATTGTTATACTGTTATAGTCTTGTTTTTGTTTGTAAGTTCACAATTTGCCCAATACTGGGACCCTAACAGGTGCTACCGCTCCAGGTCAAAGTGGAACTGGGAACAACAGCAATTAAGAGCTGGTTCCATGGTTGTCAAAACCTTCAGATCAGAGGCCTTGCTGCTGGATGTAGTTTATCGTCATACCCAAAACTACTATCTTCATGAATAGTGTTTGGTATTGTTTGTTTTGTTTTATGGCATATCAACCTCAGTGGGTTATTTAATGCTGACAAGATTTTTATTGCTGGTAATATTTTTCAAAAATGTATTGCTCGTAATAATTTTTTCTTCAAAATTCATTACTGGTAATAATTTTTTACAAAAATGAATTGTTGGTATTAAAACCTATTTTTACACTTTCATAGTGTTTTGACACCAGTTTGGGGTTAACTATTTTCTCATGGTGGTAGTATGAGCCAAACAGGTGCTACCACTCCAGGTCAAGGTGGACCTGGGAACACCAGCAATTAAGAAGTGGTTCCATGCTCCTCAAAACCTCCTGATCAGAGATCTTGCTGTTGTATGTAATTTATCATCTTACCCAGGGCGCCTCATTTGGGTCTTACCTCTCTGTTCATGCCTGAGGATATTTTTTAAGCCCCAGCTGACAGGGTGAACAGTGTTTTGTTTCAAATTGGTGAATGGTTATATCAATTACTACAGATATCTGAAGAAGGCCAACAGAAACAATGAAACACATCAGTCATGTTCTCTTCCAATGGAACCTTGGCCCTGGTGAGAGTCTCTGCAAGATAGAACTGCTCTTGAATTCTGTCCTGATGTTTTATGAATGAGATTCTCTGAATCTTTTCTGTCACATGTTTTCGTTCCACTTTCTTAGGGATGACTACAAAAACTTCCCTCTACACAAATCTATAGGCAAACCACACAGATGCATGCTGGGATTTCTTCCTAGCCAATAAAATAGGCCAGTTCTCAGTTGGTCGGTTAATTTTGTTTAGCTGTATGTCACCTTCTATGGGTTATTTAATGCCAAAATCTACATATTTTGTAAGTCATTTTATCCATTCAGAATAAAGATATGTTTTCCTTAGGCATCGATTTTGTAGATCATAAAATCTATTGTTGGTAATTTTACTATTAAAAATGTATTTTGTAGGTCATAAAATCTATTGTTGGTAATTTTACTATTAAAAATGTATTTTGTAGGTCATAAAATGTATTGTTGGTAATTTTACTATAAAAATATATTTTGTAGATCATAAAATCTATTGTTGGTAATTTTACTATAAAAATATATTTTGTAGGTCATAAAATCTATTGTTGGTAATTTTACTATAAAAATATATTTTGTAGATCATAAAATCTATTGTTGGTAATTTTACTATAAAAATATATTTTTATATTTTTTGATGTTGCCTTGGTTATCATTTTGCAATAAAGATCTATTGTTGCTCATTTTATTATAAAAATGTACAGTTGGTTCATGTTTGGGGGTTCACTATTTGCCTATAGCTGGGACCCTAACAGGTGCTACCACCCCAGGTCAGTGGCTACTCCTTGGTCTCCTCCAACTTATGTTCTTTTTTGTCTTGAAGCTAGAACACTGCAATCACTTGTCTGTATCCCATTTGCATGTTAACAACATTCTTAGTTTGTGAACTTTTTGCCTTATTACTGTTGCTTTGCCTTGCATATATTGTTTGCTGCCATAATATTATTTTTGATCTGTTCTTTTCTTTTTCTTGTTATTGTTTATTGCAAACTTTGTTAATTCTGTTTGTTGGGCATTTCTGCCAATTAGATTTAACCCTGGCCAATGACTCAACAACATGCCTCATGTAAAACAAACAGGCCAGTTTTTGGTGTTGAAAAGTTCTTCATATGATCAACTTTCCAAATTCTTCAGAAAGACTTTATCTGTTCAATATGCATACTGTAAGAGTGTGTATAGAGAACAGACTGTATATCCTAATAATTTGAGGATCAGAATTTTTCTTGATATACAATAAATGGCAGAGTCTTAAAAGAAGTCAGTGCAGAAAATCATTTAACAGGTCGAATATTTTGAATTTAAGTAAAGAAAGGTATATATATTTTTACTTATAGTGCACACAAGGCCCAAGAGCCACCCAAGGTAGAGGGTTACCGAGTGAGATTTTAAAGGAGGGGGAAGTAAGATAGGGATAGATATCGGCTGATTCTGGACTTAAATCAGGAAACTGTTCAAAAGACCGTGTGAGTGTGAACCAGACAATAGGCAAACCTATCTACTCCTAGTGAGGAAAAGATAAATAGTAAATAAATTTACAGAGTTTAGGCAGAGACATTAGAAGTATAGTCTTGAAGCTGACTTGAGAAAGAACCAGACACCCAATCTTAAACAGGCAACAAGGGATAAACCTCTACTCCTGTTCAAAAGACCAGGAAGGATTGTGAAGCAAACAATAGGCGAACCTATCTACTCCTATTGGGAGAGAAGAAAAAAGAAATTTCAGAGCTCAGTCAGAGACGTTAGAAGTATACAGCTGAAGTAGACTAAGCTGACAACTAGTCTAGAAGAAGTGCAACACTAAATTAAAAACAGTCAAACCCGTTTACTATTTTCCCCAGAAAATTTATGGCAATGCAATTTTCAGGTATTAAAGAAAAGCTGTGGAGAGCCGCGATCGCCTACACTCTTAAGGGACATGACTTTATCTCTCTCATTATTCAGTTATGTGCCATACATGATACATGCTTAGGCAAGGCAGATTTTTTCACATCCCACAGTAGGTTGCCATTTCTTTCTGCAGTAGACCAGTAGCCATAAGGCCGGTCCTGCTATTTACCCAAAGCTGGGGGTGGGGGAGAAGAAGATTCATACCTTTCACAAGGGTAAGTGAATGTAATGGATTCAACTGGAATTTGAACTCAGCTCTCTGATTGCTCAATATGAGCCGCTATTACACTCATTATTAAGATTTTTAATGAGAGAAGTGTCATACCAATTTTTAGCGTAGAATAACATCTAAACATTTTCTTTGTCGATCGTTGGCTTTTAGTGATTTTGAAATGTGCAAGCTTAACGTTTTTATCCATATGATAAAAAAGAATTTGAAAATCTTACAAAACAAAAACTAACAAAGTTTGTAGATTGTTTTTTTGATAATCTCCCTTGTTAGTCACATCAAAGTTTAAAATCATTAAAAAAAATCTATTAAAATTTTTTTTAAAAAGTTTCTTTCGTTTTCTTATTTTATTACTTTTTTTTTTTTTTTTTTTTTTTTTTTTAAATTAAATAATTTAATAATACCCTCAGTGGATTGTAATTTTTTCCCGGTCTTGAAAAGTATCTCTCAGTCGGAAAAAGCATAAAAATAAAAAGTAAAAACTAAAGATTGTTTTTCCCAGTTTTCTAGACAGGAAAAAAAATTACCAGCCATTGAGTTTTACTTTTTTGATACAGGGTAGAGTTTATCATTTTTATGTTTTTATTGTCTGTGTCACTTGGAGAAGGAAAGTGAAATAAAAAAAAATCTCTTTTACAAGTGACACAGACAATTAAAAAATAAAATAAACTTACCCAAAGTGAAGACATAAATTTTTTTTTACAAATGCTCGATTTTCCATAAAATGGTGTTTTATTTTAAAAACTGTAGTAAAAGCTTAAGTTAAAGCTCCACAGTATTTTTAAAAATAAAACTTCCACATTTAATAAAATAAATACCAACGTTTCTATAATTTTTCTTTCTGATAATCTTTTTTTTTTTGGGGGGTTTGTTTTTAAAATAACCTAATCTTTTTAAAACGAATCCCAGGAACAAATAAGCAGATAAAACTTATATAAACTAAACTAAAGGTTCTCAAACAAAAAAACACACAATTGAAATAAAAATTAATTATTTCCAATGTTTTTCTTTCTTACAGTTTTTCTTTTCTTCTCTTTTTAATAAAAGTCCCAACAATGACGTAAAGTTGTTTTAAGTACGAACTACTGTAAGAAGATCAATAAAGTCTATAAATAAGAATTAAAAAATATATATATACTCCAATCCCTACGAACGATCAGGCCGATAATAAGAGGCTGGTCATTAGTATAAGAATCAAAAAAATAAATGAAAATGAATTTTTTAATTTTACTTAACTGATCTCAGAAACAGAATCTGGTCTTCTCTGAATTTTTTTTGTGTCTCTTATCTTATCTGCCTCGTTTCAGTTTCAAGGGAAACAACAAAACGGTGCCAACCAAAATAGTTCCTTAAGAAATAAAAACCGTATTTTGCTCACATACTGCTTTTAGAAATACACGTTGAATATTACAAATCCGACAAACGTGGGGTCAAACATATGCACACGTAGTAAATTTTCTTAGCTAGTGAAGCTAGGAGTTAAAAACAGTAAAAATATATCAATAAGTATAAAGGTATGATTTTTATTTTCAATTTTTAAAATCTTTTGTTTATTTTTTTATTTCACTTTAAAATTAGTTTTTGTTTACAAATAAGTTATTTTTACACTTCACTTATCCAATCCTAGATAGTATGCAAACAATTTTTGGCACTTAAATACTCTGATCCATTTGTAAAAATAAGGGAAATTTGGCAAACATGGACTTTCGTGTCCGAAAAAAAAAACCGAGTGTCAAAAGGACGGGTTTTCCTATAACACTACTTTTATTTTTAACTGCCTTCATTATTCGGCAATGTTTATTGTTTTAAAAACCGATAATTAGATTTGTAATAAAACCTAAACATATGAAAGTGAAGTTATACATTTTCTTTTGTTCTTGTGACAACAAAAATAAGCAGATGACTGCCTACTACGAAGAAGGTTAGGTTCAATAACTCTGTAAAAGTCAGGGATCAATTTGACATTGTATCGATAAAAGACACCCAACTTCTAAAATGAAAAAAAAAACTTTGATTCTGACATATGTCACGACGTAAGAATGCTCGAAAGAATACTAATCTACAAAATTAATTTCCCAAAACATTTTTCCTTATTTTTTTTTCATGAGTGAACTAGTCTAATTTTTATATCATAATGTTCCAATATTTCTTTTCTATTTTTGTTAGATAAAATTAACCATTATCTCTAGAAAACCGGAAGTCAGAATGGCTACAGTTGAAAGAAAAGAGGATCGAGAAAAGGTTAAAGAGTGAATGTAAAGTGAAAAAAAAACGAAGAAAAGGACAAATAACCATATTCTACCTGTGCGCAGATACGCGCGAACACACGCACGAAGACATACACTATAAAAAAAAAAGACTTACACCAATGAAAAGTGCATATAAAAAAAAAACAGTATAAGCAGTCAATTGCTGATACCCCCTGACGAGTGGATTGAGGGATTCCCGTGAGTTCCATCTAGGAAACATTGGAGTCGACGTGCTAAAGGTAACATCAATCGCCTAAGTGACACACCTTTTAGTTGTATTAATTTCACACACACACACACACACACACACACACACATATATATATATATATATATATATATACATATATATATATATATATATATATATATGATTAATACAAATATAAAATGTCAATTGGCTGATTGGTGTTATATTCAGTACTCCCACCCAAATACTTCGTAGACGAACCGTTGTGTAATCGTTCCCTCCACTCGTCAGGAGTTGTTCTTTTCGGGATTTTTTTTCCAGTATAAGGGAAGTAAATTTTTCTTTTTGATCATACGTATATAATTTTTTTCTTCATAAGCATGTAAGGACTTTTTCGCTATACCCACAGTTGACTTTATTTAGGGCTTTAACTCTCATATATAAAGGGCTTCAAGGATTTTTACTTTTAGCTTGTTATTGTTTTTATGTAATATAGATGTATTTTCAACTAATATCCGTCAAATCTGTGAATGTGGACATGAGTGTTCCTTTAAATGCTGATATTTTGAGCTATGTTCACCCAAATGAAATGTCAGTCTTTTTGTTAGCATCGTCGTAGTAAAGCCAACGTATGTATTGATATTTTTATCATAGGTACAATCTCCTAAAAGGACATTTGAATTGATATACAATATTGACCTTTTGCAAGATACTAGTTGGCGGAGAAGAGTTGTTTTGAACTTTGAACTTTGAACTTCGAAATCTAGAATGCTGCAAAAGCAGTAAAAAACGAACAGTTAAAATGTTTTAAATTCACAGAAACACATATAAATACTCACAGACAACATAACCTCCTGAAGATGGCCTCAGATGAGATTGAAAGTACTTGGGAAAATAAAAAATATTCGAAAGAAAATTTTGGTATTTTTCTTATTCAATTTTATAAGTCTACCAAAATATTAATCCGCGGACTTGAAAGGCTCACGACGAAAACTTATGGACGTGATATGTCTCTAAATTATTTATCAAACTTGTTTGAATGAAAATATGCTGCCTAAATATACACAATATATATATATATATATATATATATATATATATATATATATATATATATATATATATATATATATATATATAACCGAATGGGTAAATATAGGTATGTATACGATCGAGCGAGCGATCGTATACAAATACATATAAATACTCTGTAGTGTAAGAAAAAACAGTTCTCAATGTTAAATCAGAGAAAAAGTTTTAAACTGTTCGTTTCTTCTGGCTTGTAAACATTTCCCGCAATTTGTTTCACCACAAACACTCTACTGACCGCAACAAGTGTTGCCTGTCGCCTTGTTCTCCCAGTTTTTACCTCCTCATTTATAGCCAACATTTACATATGTGAAAAGATAATGTCGCGAGAGAGCATCTGACTCCGGGGACTATCTGTTTTAAATATATAAACCTTTCCTTCTTGGACAGTTTACATGCGCGGTACGTTTGAATCTGTGTTCGCCCTGGATATAAAAATTTGATTCTTACCAAATCCAAGTTCTTGTGCCAAACACTTAGTAGAAATACCAAGATAATAATACGCGCAAAATTACAAAACAAAACGACCACTGCATAAAATTTAATAACAAATCTATCTTACAATTACGAAAAATGGTACAATACAAGTTTGCACAAAAGTTTCCTTTGTGCGTCTGTTAAGGCAGGATAACAATTTTCTGATAGAAAGGATTAGCAGTGAAAAATGGAAAAAAAAGCTTGGGAAAAGACAATGATTTGAAAATGACAACAATAGAAAACAACATAGAAGACAGTAAACAAACAAAGGTTCAACAGCCTATGAAAAAAAAAAAAACGAAAAAATATACTTTCACTTTCACTTTCACTTGCCCCTCGTGCATTTCTGGGACACAGCAATCTTTTTAAAAGTCCCCTTTTAGTTTTAATTTCGCACGGTTCATGCTTGGAAAAATTTCTCAGAAATCTTTTCGTTTTGGCTGTCCAACCACAGGAGAATTTGCACTTGAACTTTTAGTCTCACCGCGGCTGACTGGTAGCTGGTGCTTTCTTTGATGTTCTCTTCTTGATGACAAATGCTTTCTTCGATGTTGACAACCTGCCTTGTCCCCTTTCTGTAAAAAAAAAAATATTCTCTCCGTATCTACTGACCAGAACCCTATTTATTTTAAAAATTCGGCTCAATTCTGCCCCACTATTGGGGATATTATTAGAGCTTGAGACCACATCTCCCATTGGTCAATATATACGAAAAATCTTCCCAAAACTGGAAATGGATCCTTCAAAAGTTTTGGCAGGTTTTAACCGCTGAGCCGATAAAGATGTACAATTGTAGCAATTTTTAATACAAATCATCTCGCCTTCATAAAAATACACTTTTCTCAAAAGAACGTATATTAAAAACCTAGACGATTATACATTTACAATGCTAACATTTTAAAAATAATAAAAATAAAATTTTTATACCTCCTCTCAAGAGAATGTGCAATAAACAAACTTAGTTTATTGCAAGTTTTTTTTTCTTTTATAGGAACACATGTATAGAAAATTTTATACACAAAAGGGTATATTAATTTATTGACATTTTGTTTTTTAACAGGAACACATTTATTAAAACAATTTTTTTATACATTTGTTTCATTAAACATTATGAAATGGACAAAGTCCGACAATTATTTTAAGACATTTTTATGTTTATACATTCTTTTTATAGATACAAATAGTTACCGATTGGGCCACATTTAAATAAATGTGGTATTTATTTATGCCATATTTATTTATTTATACCACATTTATACCACATTTAAATAAATGTGACATAAATGCGGTATTTAAATAAATAAAATTTAAATACCAATTGGGCCACATTTTTGGATACGCATTGAGCAGATATGAATGTACGTGAGAGAATCATGGAAGATTGTAGTTTAAAGACAGTAAAATCGACCCTGATAATCGAACGATCCTCTGTGGCCCAATCGGTTAAGGCACGTCAGGCTATATGACGGTTCCGTATAGGATACAGTTTCGATTCCTGTCGGAGGACGAATATTTTCTATGAAAATTTCTCGGACATTCAGATCAGTAAATGATGTTAATACTGCTCATTATAAACAGAGCATTTACTTAAATATTTGTATCTATAAAAAGAAAATATAAACATAAAAATGTCTTAAAATTTGTTTCATTGTTAGCTGAAATTTAAAAAATGTTATTTCACCACTGATTCCTTCATTGTTTTATTAATATCCTTTAATCTGTTTTTAAGAAATTGATTCTTTGTTTCAATACTTACAGAAAATAGCCAAGATAATATTATCTGGGCATCAACAGCTACAAAGGTATTCTTTAGAGAAATGTTTGAAAACATCTCAAAAGTATTTCCCAAATACTTGACTGCTAAAAATACGGCAAGCAATTTCAAAATGGGTAAAGTTTTGGATTTTAAAAGGGTTTCCTTTGCCTTAGCAAAAACTAACGTAGATTTACCATTTTGAAAGCCACAAACCCATAAACTTTTTTGGAAGCATCGCAAAATATATACAAGTCTACAGGATATGTTTCACTCGCATTTAAACTCGCAGGGAAATTTTAATAAATTAAGCTGAATTAAATCTTAGGATGAACTAAACCAAGCATTCTGATTTTCAGCGGAGATGACAGCGCCCAATCCATTTTCTGAAGCCATAACTCACTAACAAGTATTCTCCCTTTAATTGTAATGGGTACATAAAAAGATAAAGGATCATATATACCAGAAATCTGAGATTAGATGTTTCTTTTTGTTTTGGCATTTGTCACCAAGAAGAGAATATCAAAGAAGGTACCAATTACTAGCCATACCGTGGAGAGACCAAAAGTTCAAGTGAAAATCCTCCCGTGGTTGAACAGCCAAAACGAAAAGATTTCTAAGAATTTTTTCCAAGCACGAACTGTGTAAAGTTAAAACTTGTGGAGTTACCCCACTTACTTTCCTAAAAAAAAACGCCGCTAGAGGACGAACCGTCAGCCTATAAATAGACAGTAACATTCTCTGTCATCCACTTTTTCCTATTTCACTCAGGGATGCTAAGATGTAGGTCAAACGAGGAAAACGCTTTTCACACCGGGGAACGAACGCGCGAACGTACGCACCTTTCAACTCATTTTCTCTAGGGCATTCTCGTACACCAAACTACACAGAGAGAGAGAGAGGGAGAGAGAGAGAGAGAGAGAGAGAGAGAGAGAGAGAGAGAGAGAGAGACACACACACACACACAAACAATTAACTAATTTATTTTCTTCTTTCATTCTCATTGTTTTGTAACTCGCAACAATTTCCTATTGTCTATGTATATACCCTTGTTTCGTTAATACTCACATTGTTGTTTGTTTATACATATACAGTTTTGTTGTTACTTTTTCTTATCATTACCCGGTCTCACATTCGTGTCCGTCATTTTTGTTGTGGGATACCAGGAGACGCGTATTTCCCACCTAAACACAGGACCAGCATACTCCCGTAGCAAAATAAAAGGGTATTTAAAAAAAAAAGATTACTGCGTCCCAGAAACGCACGAGGGGGGGGGGCAAATGAAAGTGAAAGTATGTCTTTTCGTTTTTTTTTCTCAAAGGCTGTTGAATCTTTATTTTTACTGCCTTCTTGTATTGTCATTTTCAAATCGTTGTCTTTTCCCAAGCTGTATTTTTTTTTGTTCATTTTTCACTGGTAATCCTTTCTATCAGAAAATTGTTTTGTAATTTTGCGCCTATTATGCTTTGCTATTCCTACGAGACTAAGTTTTTGTGTTTGGAACAAGAACTTGCCAAAAAGCAGTATAAAAGAAAAGAGCGAAAACTCTCTCTCTCTCTCTCTTTCTCATTCTTCTTCTTTACCCACAGGATGCTATAGAGCCAAGACGTGTATCGTTTTCTCTATGGGGCGAGGGGGCTTCTTACTATCATACTACCACCACACATTCATTGCTGTTTACTCTAAAACTAGCAACCATAGTTACCAATGAAACCGTTAGGATTTGTTCTTGAATGGCATATTGTAGTCGGGAAAACATACAGAGAGAAAGAGAGAGAGAGAGAGAGAGGGGCCTGGGAGATTTAGAGAGTGAGAGAAGACTTCGTTAAATTTAACTGTGGCTTTGGCCGGTGGAATTGGGGTAGACGACTGAAGACAGTTGCTTTGAAGTTGCTGGTAGTTGAAAACACAATCTTTGTGAAATCGAGTGCGTCTACCGAATTTTTTGTTATTGAACTTGCCATCCATTTACACAAGTTCATTAGGTAGGTTAGTCACTGTTTCTCTCTACCCCACTTTCCTTCAATATATCCTGTTAGTGTCAAATTCTCCAAGCCACCTTTCCTTTCTGATTCTAAATGTCCTTCTTTGTTTCTATTTTTCTTTAAAACTTCCTCATTTCTCACATCTTCCGACCATGATATTCTCAGCATCCTACTGTAGAGCTATATCTCTGCAGCTTCAAGTTTCCTCTTCATCTATGAGGAAATTGTCTAGCATTTATTGCTATATAGATGGATTAATATTACATAGCAGTTCAGCACAATTTTCTTTGTTTCTAATGAGAATTTTCCTGTTTCTTAATGCTTTGCTTAGATTTAAGAAGGCATCATTCTATTTTTAGAAATGACAGAATTAGACATATGAGACTGTTCTTTGTGTCTGACCATACTGTGTCTAATGCAAAATCCTTCTTTAGCCCAATATGTCGATAGAACCCTCCAATGAAACGCACCTTTTCTACTGTTGAAACTCTGAAAATGCACATAAATAAATAAAAAATACATGTTCAAATTCCCCCTACAACTACAGGTCCATCAAGTCAAAAAAATAGACGCGTAAAAGCAAACTTGGTGTCGTCATCATGAGGACGTAGTAGTAAACACATCCCAAACATTTTCCAAACCAATGGGAACAAGAAAAAAAATTTGGATTTATTTGGAGCCTATCTCCTGCCTATATAAGAACGGGCCAAAAGCCACTAATGGAAAAACACAGCAAGCACACACTGGATCGCACACAAGACGACTCACTGCAAGACAAATAGGAGCACACACTAGAGTACCCGCAGCAACCATACAAAGCGCTTTCACTTACACCACGCCGAAGAAAACCTCATTCGGGCACTCACTCCATACAGAGAGATCGACACAACCGAAGTAAAATATTCAACTGAACACTCAACTTTGACCGCAAAAAAGAAAAACTTCATGAGTTACTTATATCGATAAATATACACGCACACATATGTGTGTGTGTATGTGTAAAATGTGTATTTATATAAATATATTTATTCATATATGCAATTTTTATATATATTATTTATATATTATACATGCGTGGTACTTATTGGAAAGCGCTCAATATCAGTGATGGAGCTAACATATGTATTTGGATTGATGTGAGCTTGTAACTCTGGGTTTCACGCTCTCTACGATTGTCAGTGTCTGACGATCGCAGAGAGCGTGAAACCCAGGGTCACAAACTCACATCAATCCAACTATATATATATATATATATATATATATATATATATATATATATATATATGAGATAACAGTATGTACATTTTTATATATCAAGAAAAATACTGGAAAAACGTTTTTGTGTGACGCGTTTCGTCCTTCAGAACTTCATCGGACTAAATTTCTCACGTTAGCGTGAGAAACGAACGAGGGATGCTGGGAATTATCAATTTTAATTTTTTTTTTCTCATTGAAATCGGATGAATTATATACCAAAAAATAAAAGAAAGCTGAAAGAAAAAGAAAAGGAACTAAAAGAAAAATAAATGGAGAAAATTCTATAAATTAAGAGAGAGATACGATTATATTTCTATAGTTTTTTGTGAAAGTTTGTCACAAAATTAGATATATTGAACCTTGATTTTGAACTTTTCATGAAATACAAGATTTATCTCGTTCTTTACAGTTTGTAAAACTAACCTATTTTCTAAATAAACCATAAACACAGCGACGCCTATGAATCGTCAACCATCTCAACTCCTTTTGACAGTCGAATGAATCGAAGTAAATGAATGATTTGTTGGTAAATATAACAGTTTTTATGAGCCTAACAGAATTGTAATTAGAACTTGTTATCTTACCTAAGTGTTTGGCGTACAAAAGAAACTTTTGTGCAAGCTTGTTTTGTAAATTTTGTATTTTGTATTATTAATTTTTATGTTTTTTAATAAATGTAAATTTCTTTCAAATTTTCCACCGGAGGAAGAATCTTGTGTTATTTCGTTTGCACCGTTCATAATACTTATAATAAGAAAATTGATGGTTTCTCTTCTTCCCTTCCCGAAAATCTTTTTATCCTGTCTATACGGTTAAGCAAGTTATGAGTAACATCATTGTTGTTATGGAATAGTCTTCATGAACATTCCAAGACTCAAGTGCCAAGGAGAAAAAGTTAATGTGAAATTGTCTGTTTATCTTTATTTGTGTGTGTGTGTGTGTGTTTATATATATATATATATATATATATATATATATATATATATATATATATATATATATATATATATATTATGAAATGGACAAAGTCCAACAATTATTTTAAGACATTTTTATGTTTATACATTCTTTTTATAGATACAAATATTTAAGTAAATGCTCAGTTTTATAATAAACAGTATTAAACAACATTTTAGGAGCATTCGGTAGTCAAGGTCGAATTTACTGCCTTTAAACTTCAATCTTCCATGAATGTCTAACGTACATTCATATCTGCTCAAAGCGTATCCAAATGTAAACAAATGACGTCACACATGAAATGGACAAAGTCCGCCAATTATTTTAAGACATTTTTATGTTTATACAGTAAATTCGAACTTGCTAACCGAACGCTCCTCTGTAGCCAAATCGGTTAAAGGCACATTAAGCTATATGACGGTTCCGTATAGGATACAGGTTCGAACCCTGTCGGAAAACGAATATTTTCTATGAAAATTTCTCGGACATTCAGGCCGGTAAATGTTGTTTAATACTGTTTATTATAAACAGAGCATTTCCTTAAATATTTGTATCTATAAAAATAATGTGTAAGCATAAAAATGTCTTAAAATATATATATATATATGTATAAATGTGTGTGTGTACCAGGGCCGTATTTTCTGGAGGGGGTAGGGGGCCAAGCACCCCCCATCCAATATCTTTAGATAAATAATTTTAAATAAGTATTTATTTAATTACTATACTTTATTGTTTTCCAGCAAATAAAATCGATTCATCTAAGTTAATATTAAGTTCTTGTATCTTATTTTTCAAATTATTATTTTAGTAGAAATTAGTAAATAAATTAAGTTTTAGATATTTATTTATTTTTAAAGAAGCAAAAGCTATATAGCCTCATTTCTATTTCAAAAATATAGGTGAGGGGGCTTACCCCCCAAATTCGCATTCCAGAACGGCCCTAAAATCAATTTTCAATCGCCTTTTATTTCATAGATACCGAATTTTCTGTTACCCAATCTTCTGTTACCGAATTTTCCGAGCGCCATATATATATATTGGGGAAAATGTATAACGAAGTGGAAAAAGTTTTCTTGTGACGCGTTTCGTTCTTGTGACGCGTTTCGTTCTTGTGGAGTTTACTTCCTTCTCTGCCTTGGCAAACGTAAATCTAAGCGTCAAACAAAAGAGCACATTGAGTATGGGCATAAATAAATGTATAATTTATTTACCTATATACAAAACTAGTAACTTCTATCTGTTGCTGTTGCTAAGACAACAGGGAGAGAGAAAGTGGTGAAATTAGAAGTGAAATGGACATTGGTGGTGGCTGTCGTCGTCGGTAGCTGATCTATGTCATATCTCTCTCACAGCATGTCGGTGTTGATATCAAACGCTGGTCTGTTTCAGGCTCGTTTGAATTTGAGTATATATAGTCTTCAATCGGCTCGAAATTAAGTTTTTAGTTTTTGACGGGAGTGGTTCTGACGGGTCATAATATATTGTTCATTTTGCTTTGGTTAAACGGATGTATGCGTGGAGCCGAAGCACAGGAAATGTATTTACGCAGTATTCTTTGGGTGGTCGAGCGATCAATATCCGGTTTGTGTAGAAAATGTAAGAGGCACAACAATATATATACAGGTCTGGATTATGACCTTTTGGATCTAATGAAATTATACTCCCACCCCCTCATATGCACCTGTCTTGAATATTTTTTTATTCCTGATATATTTTAGCGACATCTACATAGCTTAAAGTAAACTTATCGCAAATTCTTTAAATGAGATTCTTAACCTAGAGTCCATAAACCCCCTATGGGGTGGATGTGTTTTTGGGGTTCCTTGAGGATCAGATAAAATATTTATATTCGCTATACAGTCCTCATCCGAATCAACGGTTCCCATTGAAAGAAATAATAGAAAATGTTTGAAAGAAAACGCACCCAACCACTACTTTCAGTGCCGACCGCTAGGTGTCTCTTGATTAAATGTTGAGTCAATGTTTACTATTTAAACGTGTTTACTATTTAAACGTGTGTCCTCATTCTGTGCACGACCGCCATCTTTTGCCACTCCATAAGAGCAAGTGATAATTTCACCGTTTATCCCGGCTTTTTTTTATCTTCTCATCTACTGGTGAGAATTAATTTCTTTCAAGCGTGGCTGGCTGAAAAGTGCAGTCTGTGCAGTATGCATGAGGGTGCAGTATGGAGAAATGCACGGACAAGTGTTGTGAAAAACCAATCAGATTGTGAGTATCTGCTTCTCTGTTTATTTCTGAAGGGTTAGTTCAATCTGGAAATGTCAAAAGAAAGGAAGTACAACGAAGATTACTCATCTTTTGGTTTTAATTTAATCACTCAACAAAATATGGATACTACTGAAAGGATGAAAGCTTTTCTGGTCAATCTGCCGCCGCGGAAGAGGAGGTTGGAGGCAGACAGCTACGCAAATTTGTTAGAAGTGCTTCAGCAGGATAGGAGTGAAAGTAACAACAACCTCTGTGTGTGTGGGGGGGAGGGCGCAATTTTTCGGTGTGTGTGTGGGGGGTTAAATGACATCATCAACCCACAACAGATATAAAATCACAAACAAATCATATCAAAGATACAACGAAATAAGCATAGACAAAAACGATAAAATGCTTTAGCATACATTTCAGAGAAATGATTGCAGATTTTAAAGTACATATACGTATACAGAGATAAAGAGAGATACGTATACAGAGATAAAAATCTGTTGGTAGCAACATGTTCTTTCGGAGAACTGACCGGGACATCTACCTCCTTTGGCTGTCGAAGATGAAGAGAGAGAAAATTTGGGTTTTGTTTCAATTGGCGGCAAAACGCCTGTTCCGGTGCATCATGGGGGTATTCTGTATTTATTTAAGAGATTTTTTATAATCTCGCTTTTCTTTCTTTCATTATTGTTAATTATCATTCTTATTTTAAATTAGTTTCATTACTTAACTTTTAATTTTTCTTTTATTATTAATTATTTTAGTTTCATACTCCTAAGTAGTCTAGTTTAGTACTAGACTACATAGGGCAGAGGTTATTTAGTGATTTATTTGTTGCTATCGCTACAAATTTAAAGTTTACTAATACATAGCGCATGACATGTATCAGATAATAAAATCTCAATAAATAAAGTACATTATAGACACTGGATGCAAAGTTGTGTTAATGTGAATATTTCTGGGGAAGTGGGCCTATAGCTTTTATCGGACTCTTAAAGGGGTTCGTAACTCAAAAATGTTAAGAACCATTGTTTTAAATAAACAAACTACAATAGCTATCTTTTGTCTGTCAATAAAAATATTCTTTAAGAAATACCACTAATTTGCTATTTATTGTAAACCAAATGTGCACATATTTCAACAAAAGCGCTGTAAAAAAAATTATAACCAGTAAAATTAAATATGAATTTCTCATTTCAGTTTATGAAACTATTTAAAAGTTATAACATCTACAAAAATAAAATCCCTGCGTTATAAAAATGTCTAAGATTTAAGCATTCTGAACTAAAATCAAACATGTTATCTACTTGAAACACAATGACACAAACTAAAACATTTCTTTTCCGGACTTTGCTTCCTGCAAAGTCAAATAAATATGAGTTTGTCATGCATTTTAATTTATAAAACTATTTACACTAGAAAGACCCGTGAAAATTTCACGGTTTTCCTATTTAAATTTTCTGATGAATCTTAATTCTTCAGTTAATGATTGAATAACGCCATGGCGAATTCTGCAAGAATACAATATCCGTAGAAATTCCCCTATGGCATCGTTAAATATTTGAGCTTCGCAACTTTTACAAAATATTGCAATAAAAATCATAAATATGAAATATGAATGCTGTTTGTTATTTTAAGAAGTAAGGGGATACAAATAAAAAAAATTGAAATTGACAACTTTTTCCATTTCATTTAAACAGCCGTTAAACACGTCTTTATTTATTTCTTTTATTTTGTCACTAAAACCAAGTAGTGTCTTTTCCCCTCTTTGCACATGATCAAAACAGAATAGTCCATTATTTATGAGGTATTGACAGGGCGTAACGGCCGTGTGAATTAACGAAGGGAAGGACAAACACAATTGTTATGGAAAGTTATAACGTCTACAAAATGAAAATCATTGTTTCATAAAATCTTGAGGAGAAGGGGGAAGTAGGGGCACTGGGTGGGGGCTAAGAAAAGTGCAATACGTGTTTCCAAATGTCTAAGAATTAGATTATCTTACTTTGTTTGTTTGTGGGGTGGATAATATATATATATATATATATATATATATATATATATATATATATATATATATATATATATATGTATGTGTGTGTGACAGTATTACTCGCTTGAAAAACCTCGGATGACTCAACTTGTAGACACCTGAGGGCAAATTGGTACCCGAGGAAAAAATTGGAAGTAAAAAAAGAAGGAACTAAAAACATCAGAACACAGCTAAAAAAATCGTCAAGAATCTTAAGTCCAAAGAAAAAAAACCAGGCGAGTATAAAGACAACGTATATATGAATGTATGTCCGTATGTATATAATTAATAAATAATAAAATCCCAAATCACATCATATGGGGAATTGAGTCCCCAAATGAGGTGATTTGGGATTTTATTGTTTATTTGTTATGTAATAATAAATAAATTGAACATTGGATCAGTTTTATTATCTTATATTACGAGAACCCACTTGGAATATATACCAACAGATATCTTACCTTTACTTACTACATATATATGTATACAGTGCTATGCAAAAATAAATGAACCCGTAAGATAATATTTTTTTAAAATTTCTCTTTGTTCCCAGATGATCAACAAATGTTATTCGTTAAGGAAAACTTTTATTAAACAAATTACAAGCGCTCTTAACAAGAAATTAGACCACCTGTACCCGATGAATCTCCCTTGTGTTACTGTTTACATTTAGCTTCATGAGGAGTTTGTGAAAGTAGAGATATTTTAAAAATACATTTTTTTACTGTTATTGAAGTTGCTTTCAACATTTAAAAAAAATTCTGTTTGAAGAAAGTTGAACAATAAGAGCTTGGAATATCAAAATTTGAAGTGTTGGGATTCGATATGTTATAGACAAGCGTATGGTTGCAAGACAGAAATATGACAACAGCAGAAATAGATTTACGTGATTTATTTCAATAGGAACGTGTGGTTTTGGGACAGCTACCTTGTGGTATAGTTCATAATCCGGCTGCCGATCCGGGTTGATCTCTCATAGTAGTTCCCACTGGTTGGCGTGGCGTTCCTCCTGCTGCTGAAATGCTGCTGACTGCTGCTGACTGACCGTGACAGATCTCTTCCCCGGCCTCCCGTTGACTGCCTTGTACTTCCCGTGTGACCCTTTTTATGGCGTTTTTTTATGGCTTAACGGGCCCAAAAAATAACGTGAGTATAATTAGGAGGGAAGCATTTTTATTGGTCGAAAAATAGAAGCACTTTGAAATATTATTTTATTTTTCGACCGGACCTCGTGCGTCGGGCCTATGCGTAAACGACGATAATGGTCATTTTGTGAAGGGGCCTTGTCCCGTTCATATCCCACTCTCGCTCTTGGGTATGTTAGTTTATTTGCCTGCAAATCAGCCGAGATATGTCTTATATTATTTCATAACAGATACAAGAAAATACTAGACCACCTGTGATTGATTGGGTCAACCTTGTTGTCAGTTCTATCGCTTTTAGCATGAGGTTGTGAAGTTCACACGCTAGATTGGCGTAGACGTTGATGACAGCTGTGCGTATCCTGTTTGGGCCGGATTTCGTGTGTTTTATACACTTTCTCGTAAGAAAATCGGCTCCACCCCCCCATTCTACACGATAATAAATTTGCATCTTTCTTTTCCCCACTCTCTTTATATGACTTGTTTGTATCTTTCTTTTCCCCACTCTCTATATATGACTTTTGGCAAATATACAATGTTCACAGAGTTTTATATAGCAATAAGTTTAACAAGCGGGAATAAAAATCTGAATTAAAATGCGCAAAAGAAAGTGAATGCTTAATTTTAATATTTGGTCATCCTTCCTTTTGAGGTCACGACGTTTACCAGTCTTTTTCTATAATTTTAAAGGAGTTTCTGGCACTCAGGAGCGTAGGTTTTTGACCATTCTTCTTGTCAAAACGCACACAATTGCTCGATATTACTTAAGTTTCTTGCATGTACCACCTTTTTTAACATGAACCAGATATTTTCAATCGGATTTAGGTCATTCCAGGGCTTGAAATTTCCTTTTTCAAATCCAATCTATTGTGTATTTGCTTTGATGCTTTGGAACATTGTCCTTTTGGAAGATCCAGCCACGATCTAAATCCAACTTTCGAGCTGAGGGCAAGACACTTCAGTTCAATATTTCTAGGGATCTTGCAGGTCTATTGTGCCGTCAATGAATACTATTTTGCTTGTTCCAGCTGCAACAAGTCACCTTAAAATCGTAATGCTGCCGCCGCCATGTTTAACATTTGGTATTAAATTCTTCGCCTCAAGAGCCATTCCAAGACTTAAAATTTCTTTTTTCAAACCTATTCTTTTGTGGGTTTGCTTCGATGTTTCGGATTATTGTTCTGTTGGAAGATCCAGGCCCGACCTAAACCCAACTTTTGAACTGCGAGCAAGACACTTTCGTTCAAAATTTTTTGGTATCTTACAGAATCTATTGTGCCGTCAATGCATATTATTTTGCCATATATTTTCTGCAACAAAGCAACCCCAAATCATAATGCTGTCGTTTTGGGGGTAACCCACAGTATTACGGATAAGAAAGGTAGCGTTGTTGAATGATGAAGCCACTTTCCTCCTTGATATTAGCCGATATTCTAAATTGTTCTTGTGAAGTATCGCAAGTATATTCGCGAAACGGAAACTGATTTAACTTGCTTGTAAATGGCTACTTTTATGGCAGAACGGGTTCAGACCAAAGCTCCAGAGAATCAGTTTCTATCTTGCATCTGATTAGTTAGAAAATAATATTATGTGGTGTCTTCCGAACTACGCCCGTAAGATTCTTTTATTTTCTTTTTGACCGGTTTTAATGAGTCTGTTTTCTAGGATGATAAATGCTGTTCTTTTATTTTGAATTTACCGTTTTCTTTTTTGGTAAACTTTCAGTTGATGTAGAAAGTGAAGAAGGGAGATTTATGACGGTAACCAGAATTCAGTAGCTTGGCAACATGCCATTCCAAAATATGTGTGAAGACAAAAAAAAAGGTATTACTCTTCGAACAGAACATATTATATTTTATGTAATTGTCTATTAAGCTTATTTTTTTCAAACTTAACAAAATGTTTGTTAGACATTTAATTTTTTTAATCCAATTTATTTTTATTTTTAATACAATTTAAAAAATTATATCTAGGTACTTCCACGAAATTGCTGAAAATCATCATACCGTTATGAAAACATACTCCAAACGTAATAAAAAGAGGTTTTATTGTCAAAATCTTTATCTTAAAAGAAATGATTAAAGTATTTTTTTAAATATTTAATTAAATTTTTTAATCCCTTTTAGGACATTCAAAATTTTGATGAAAAATCTAGTTTTTCTTGCGTCAGCGGATGTACGATAAATTAGCATAGAAAATTTTAGCATCTTTTTTTGCGATGACGGACACATTTTAAATAATTGTCGGATTTTAATTACACTCTCAGGACGGATTCACAAATGAATGAAATTATTTTAGAAATGTTACTTATTAGAAAATGTTGGTAAAATATTTTTTACGTGTTTCACCCATTTTATGAAAACTTGAGAAATTCAACTTGATAATTTTTAGTTAAAAACAGGATTCCTTTCTTTTCTGATTTTTTTTTTTTTTTTTTTTTGCAAAATCTGACGCTGTCATCAAGCGAAAAAAAATTAATAATAATGAAGAAGAAATTTTTAGTGCAAGTAAATTATTTTACATTTTTACACAACCCCTCAAAAATATTTAGGAATCTCTAAAACCGTAGGTTCAAATTCTACGCTAATTGCTGGAAAAGATGCATTTCCCGACACCCCAGTGTCGCACTCCCCACCCATCTAATTCGTAAATTTTCGTGCACTTTAACCTTATCAGCCCAACCCATATTTTTCTGCATTAACTGGAGAATGAATGAGAGAGAGAGAGAGAGAGAGCGAGCTCTCTTTGATGCTGTCATCATCGCTTTTTCTCTCTTTGCAAAGAGTGGGAAATATCAGATTCTCTGCAATCAACCAGTGCTAAAAGAACGAAAGAAACGAGTACAAAAAAGCAGCTGTTTTTAGTATATAGCTCAGAAGCCAACCACAACAGACCCCCCATCCTATCCTCATAATTTTTTTCTGAGGCTGCCGCGCCAATGCAGAATTATACAGAACGAAGCAAGTTTATGCTTCATCTTCTCTCTTGGACTGGATATATCCACTTGCTCAAACTAAGAAAGGCAAGGAAAACCCATTTATTTATTTTACCATCATCGAATCAATTTTTTCTTTTCATCTCTTATGTGTCATCTCTGTCTGGAAAGATGAGTGCAGGGGGGTGGGGTTAGTTACTAGGCTCCGGGGATTCAAGTACTTACAACACAACATTTATCCACATCATCAGTAGAGGAAAGATCTTGTATGCTATGCATGTAACGATTATTTCATCACTAAAAAATGATTGTCGCTCTCATTTTTACCCATAATATTTTATTTAATCTTTCGCCTTTCAGCTATTAGGATTTGCTTTACTTCTTTTTTTTAAATTAGAAACTGCAGACAAGTCTTGTAAACGTTCATTTTCCCCCTTTTCTTTTTAATAATGTGTATATTAGAAGTTAATCCTTTCCCACGGCTACAAGCAACATTGGACGACTCGTAACGTAATTTGTGTGGTGAGTAGAAACAGAAACAATTGTAGCTAAGTTTATGCGATTATAATTCCATTCTTTTTTTTTTTTTAACAAAAATATTGAGTATTTTTCTGTTAAATTTCGCTACAACAAAAACTGGAATCCGTTTTCTTGTCATAAAGCCGGTCCTTGAAGTAACAAGTGTACTGGTAGTAGTAGCAGAAGTAGTTTTTATTGTAGGTCTCTACAGTAGTAGTAATCGTAAAAACCGGATCTAAAAATTAATTGAATCATACAAAAGAATGAATAATTTTAAAGCTAGATACTGTTACCATCAAAAATATGTTTCAATTATTTGTTTTTTATTTATATTCTTTAAAAATAATAATATTAATAAAATAATTAAAATTCAAATCGAGCACCTGCATAGTGTTTTTCGTACGTACTAAAAAAAACGTAATGCACATATTAAAAATTTTATAACAAAGAATTAGTTGGAAAATTTGGATTAAATTATTAAGAAAAATAAATACTTTAAATGTAAATGACTGTTAATGTCTTATAAAACTTAATTTATTTTATTAGGTATGTGTATGTCATATACCGCGGGAATAAATGTAGGTACTTCTTTTTAACTTTAATGTCGCGTATGAAGTAAAGAAAAATGTGTATATAAAATTATCGTTCTTTTATTTTTTCATTTCCATATAACAGATCTTTATTGAACCGTATTGTAAAAAAAAAATATGATTGTAACACGTGTAAATGTAAAAAAAAAAAAAAAAAAAAAAATTATACAGCAATTCTCATTTTTGTTGTCATGTGACAATCAATGATTATTCCTGATAATGACAGCAAAAGATTTTCATTGAAAGAGTTTCGAAAAAGGTTTTTGTTTTTCTTGATGGTGATTGTGTAAAAAAAAAAATGAACCTAACTTAAATTTAGAAAATGAAACCTCTGAATGGTTTAATAATTATATTTACTTTATTTTATCCGCAAGTGCAAATAGAGTCAGTAGTTGTTTGGTTCCCCTTGGCCTTCTTTTTTAGCGAATAAAATAATTGTTTATTGTGCGTTTTAAGTTAATTGATTGCGGAAAAAAATAAATTTATTTATTAAATTATATAATAATTTGCAGAGTACTAATTTATCACTAGTAACTAATAGAGATATAATTACGTAGGAAGTTCTAACTTCACGCACAAATTTCAATTGAAAATGTTCACCCAGAGAAATACGTCACTGAAGAAAACGATGTTTTGTTAAAAAAATGTTGTTAATCCACTCGTTGTGACGGCGAAATGAAATTATTTTCGTTCAATAATGTCGGATATCGTTGAGTTTTTAGCATATCAAACAATTTTCACATACCAGATACTGAATTACCACCCTTGGATTCCGTTACCTTGACTCATATTCTGAGCATGGCCAAAAAAGAAACCAATGTATGAAATTGAAATATATCCACGTTTTTTGTTTCACGTTATTTGCCACATTTCAGGCTCTATTTTTCCTTTTAATTACACACAGAAGACTCTACAGATCCAAATTATTTTAATTTTACAAACTGTAAATTTTATTGCTCGCACCCCCCCCCCAAAAAAAACACTGAATTATATTTTTTTAAAACTTCATGAAAAACGTGTGATCTGAATATGAGGCTAGTTAAAGAAATTAGAGGGAGAAAATGTGTTTTCGATGCGAAAATAGTTTCGGTCTATGTCCCTAAAGTTTATAGAATTTATTAAAAAGAGCTGTTTAAAAACCTCTCTACTCGCTTTTTTTCCCAAACATTTGAAAACAAAATTTCGTACATTTTTGTTACAACATCTATGAAGAGGTCAGTTTTTGAAGAAACCTATTTATATTGTTCAGGGGGGTGGGACCTGACTTATATCTACTTCAGTATCTGTCTATATTTCTGAGATGAGATATTATGTACACTATTTACATTATTCGAACTACTGACCTCATCTTTGTTGGCATATTTATTATTACAACGTTTCGGCCGTTGTACGCTCCGGCCTTCTTCAGGTGGCTGGAATGTCAAACTGAACCTTTTATTTCGCTCACTGGTTAGATCCAGTGACAGGACCCAAAGAGTGTGAGTTCAATACCTGGTTAAGGCAGTGGAGAACTTGGAAAGGGGAATTAACAGGAGATAATTGATAACTGACAGCCATTAGTCATGGCACGTGGAACTAGAACAGTCTACCCCATTCCAACCACCTGAAGAAACGTTGTAATAAATATGGCAACAAAGATGAGGAAAATAGTCCGAATAATGTAAATAGTGTTATATCTACTTAATTACCTTGTTTCTTTTCACTTTGTTAAGTTGTCTATTTGATGATATAGTAATTGTGAGTTCAATCCCTAGGCCCTTTTAGTGTCGATTTAGACTCAGTGGAAACAGAGCAAACAATAACATCAGCATCAGTCCCATAATTGGACCCTGACCAGTTTCCAGTGCCGGATTTACCATTGTGCTTAGGTGTGTTTAAGCACAAGGCCCTTTTGGACAGGGGGTCCCATCTTCCTTTCATGCCTGTGTAGGCATTCCAGGTATACTTCCTTCAGGACCCAGGACTTTCTGTCATAACTTAACTAGCACAGGGCCTCATTTCTCCTAAATCAGGGGTTGACAGTTCCCTCCAAATATATGGATTGAAAGTCCCAGAGGTATTCATTCATACATACATGTTTTGGCCAAGTAGACCTGACGGAACCCATCCTTTTCCAGATCAAACCACAGTCAATGGCCTCCAACTTGAAGGCACACTTTGGTCATGGACACGTGGCCATTGATTCCATTGAGAGAACCATCTGCCCTGGCCATTTAATGTCAGCTTCGCAAGCCTTCTGCCTATTGATGACATGTCATCACTGCACTGGCTGTATACAAAGCCCAGTCTACCCTACCGTGTTAAGTGGTCATTGTCTCTCTAACATGGTTCATCCAACCTTTCACACATTTTGCTTATAATTCCACTGAGTTTCTAGTCTCAACCAGAAAAGCCTCATAGGTAAACAAGAAGCTCATAGTACTGGGTCAAATGCTACCAGTGGTATTTGCATACAGCGTGCGATGGATAAATTGTCATCTAAATTATCCGAAATTCTTGTTTGTTTTATTGTTATTTTATTATTATTTTTTTTCCATGCACTCCTTTTTTTTTCTTTTTTTTTTTTGGTTTTTGCTTTGACTGTTACTGATATGTTTCCATTTCAGGACGTGTGTGTCTCTTGGACAAAGCTGAGGTGTGTGCAGTTTGCACTATGATTCTTCAGATATGCTATCGTTTGTTTTGCATTTTCACCCAAAATTTGCGTATCATTTTTAAGTGGTACATGCACCGAGTTACCGGAAAATGTGAACTTCAACGAATCCTCGACAAAGCCCAACCAGGCGCAAGAACATCCAACCATCTTGGTGAGTGACCTGAAAATATAATTTCCCACATTTTACATGAAATGCTACCATAAAAATCTATTATTATTATTTATTTTCAAACTTACTGAAAGTAAGAAAGTGTAATGATAAGAGTTTGTTTTACGTTCTCACCCTATGAAACTCCAGAACTGTCCTGTTGTAGCAATTACATGATAGAGAATATTCTTTGTAGGATCTGCCGTATACCAATAGAAAAATTATGAAAATTTGCTATTTTTGTCCAATAATAGTTGATACATTTTTAGTCAGAGCTGGCACATACTACACCCAGACCCTACTACAGGGTGGGGGCTGATTAGGGGCCCCATGTTGTGCTTTGTAACCATCACCGTCTTATCAACATCTGCTTTTTCTACCAACATTTATATATGAAACTAAGCACAACTGACTGTTAAAAGGATGAAAAGTTTGGGTTTTTTTTTGTTGTTTTATCCAAATCCATGAATTTGTTTTACTCATGCTATATCTCAATGAAAAAAATTTATATAGCGTTTTTGGTAAATTTTCATTTTAACACCCGGGCGCTAAATTCACTGCTGAATGGGCCTATTTACTTCCTTTCCTTGCAGAAATTAGTACCCGCTAAAAATTAATGCACAAACTTGTTAAAGTAGATGGGTTGATTCTATTTTTTCATTAGTTTTTTCATTTGTCCCCTTCTTCTACACAGAAAGAAAAACCCCTCCCCTAACCTTCACGCCTAACCCTAAAGAAGAAGGGAACAAATTAAAAAATAAAAAAACATTAAATTAAATAATTGCTTCAATTGCCCTAATCTTTTTGGGGTTAGAGAGAATGATTAATTTTTCTTTTCATTCTTCATAAAAAAAAATTACTTTGTTATTCTTTTATTTGTCGATGTTTACATATATTTGAATGAAAGTTAACTTTCTTCTTAAATTAAGTACAAAAAAAATTTTTTTTTTTTTTTTAAATCGCTTAATGGAAGCGCGTACTAATTTCTGCAAGGAAATGAAGTAAATAGGCCCATTCAGCAGTGAATTTAGCGCTCGGGTGTTAAAATTAAAATTTACCAAAAACGCTATATAAAATTCACTATTTTTTATCTGTAATGTTAAATGTGTTAAAATTCTTCAAGTTGATGCTAAAAATTGCCATTAAACATTGTTGATTTTAGACTAGCCTAGAAGCCGCCCTTTATGCAGACTTTAGGCTAGTTCCTGCAGAGGGCTTTTGGGCCTTCAGCCTTTTACTTTCAGAGTCCTATGTACATAAAGTTATAAGAATTAAGAAATTAATTCGGCATAATCTTTCTTCATATACACAACCAATCTCCATAATTTGTTTACATTTATTTTGCACACAATTTTTATTTTCTTTTAAAATCACTATTCTTTGTGATCCCTTCATATAAAGTCACTCTTAAAAGACATTAGAAAATCCGAACTATGTAATATTTCAAATACATCACAGTACACCTGCTAAAAAAACATATGAGCAATACACCGTGCCCCGTTTAAGTTTTAAATATGGTTTAATTAGACGATATCAATTGCAATTGAGACAAAAAGTGAAATTAAAGCTAAACTTTTAATAATAAAGAATTGTTTTTTAAACCTTTCATTCTATTTGATATTTAAATTTAACTTTAAATGAGTTATTTAATTTTTAATCATGTGTAACTACAGGAGTTACTACCTCTTCATGTTCTTAATGAGTCACTGAGATCGAAAAACAGATGGATAGATACACGTACACTGCGCTCTATTTATATAGTAGATAGAAAGATCTGTTATGACATGTCTCTAATTTGTATTTAGATACATTGCATTTATTTTCAATTTTTCTAGATGAATTGTTCACCTGTATTGCACGATTCATTATTGTACATAATTAGGTTACGATAAAAGTTGTATTTTATATGAATACTACATTATGAAAATTGAGATGTAGCAGATATTACATATCATATTCTATGATATATGATTTGATATTGTTGTTGAATTGTTCATCTATATTGCATATGATCCATTACTGTACATAATTAGTCTAATTTGTATTTTAGATAAATACTACCTTATGAAATTGGAGATGTAGTAAAGTTGGAGGGAGCCTGTATCATAGATTCAGGAGGTGCACAAGACCCCCCCCCCCACTTTAAATGTCCCTGCCAATAGATAAATTTATAAAAATCATTAGCTCATTAAAAACCAAAGTTAATTTACCTTCAACAATGATTTTTCTAAGCAAAGAATAGAAATGGGATCCCCTCTCAGTGGCATTTTAGTTTTTGTCATTTCTGAAATTTCTAGACTGTTGATTTGTTTTTCATGATTTATCAACCTTTTGCCAGTTTATTTTATTTTTTAAATTTAAAAAAAATTTTTTTAAGTATTTCACCGCAAGCAAGGCGAGAGTGCCACTAGTATGCAAGGGGTTACAGAGAATGGGAGCAAGAGTAAAGAGGCGGTTTTTCCCAAGCATTTCACCCCAAGCAAGGCGGGATGCCACTAGCTCGCATGGGGTTACAGAGAATGTGAGCAAGAGTAAAGAGGCGTGAAAGAGGATAGAATGAAGAGAAGGACGGGGAATAGAACAAGGCATCTGGAGATGTTGATTGACATTGCATTTGAATATTTGGAGATTATAGCTATCAGGGAAGCAAGTAAGAGAAAGGGAGTTTACACAGACGGGAAGTGCAAAACATGAAGCTATTGGAGTAGAAGAGATGGCTACATTTAACTATTTCAACAGTGAAAGGGTGGGACTGAGATGCCAATCTAGTAGTACGTTTAAATGCATGCATTTTGGGAACCAGCGAAAGTAACTCATCGAAGCAGTTACCATAAAGTATTTGTAGAAAAGACAGAGGGAAGTAACCACACATCTGTGAGAGAGCGACTGTAAATGAAATGCCAGATCAGGGCCAAACACATTGCATATCCGTCTTTGGATTTTGTTGAGGACATTGAGACGAACAGCAGGATCTCCAGACCATATCTAGTAGCTAAATATTTTTTAGATTGTAAGAATTTCTTCAAGATAACAATGATTTACTGATAGAAGTTCTACTATTTAACCCATATTTTGGGGGAAAGTAGAGGTGTATTTATACCTTTCTTGAGGGTATTTGCACATAAGTGAACAAACCCAACTGGAATTGGAACTTGGCTCTCTGATTTCCAGTTCTAAGTTGTTACCCATAATACCAACCATATTGCTTACAGCCATATCATGTTCAAACATAGGTTCCTGTACAATCACTAAAGTTAAGCAATGTTGACTCTGGTCAGTACATAGATGGGTGACCACTTGGGAATACCAGGTGATATAAGCTTGGATATGCATGTGGTGTAATGGATAATGGTTCAGAATTGTTAATCGGGTTGTTGAGTTCCAATTCCTGTTGGGTTCATTATATTCCCTTACATGCAAATACTCTTGGGAAAGATATGACTCCAACTGTTCTCCCCCCAATTATGGGTTAATTAATAAGACTTGTGTCAATAAACAATTATTATCTCAAAAAAAAATTCTTAAAATTTAAAAATATTTTCTGTCTTTAAATAACCTGCACTGGGTTGATAAGCTGTAGAAAATAAATCAATCAATGAAATACTGATTAGCTACGCAGGCATGTCTTTTAGATTTATTTACATTCTCTGGAATATAAATGGATAGAAACTACCGTGACCACAAAGTGAGGGATCAGTTTATATATTGATTGTAATATAGTATTGATCCCCCACTTTATATCCACATTATAATTTCTTGCTTGCTGATTAGGTATGAAACTAAAAAAAAGATAGTCTTACAATCCAAAAATATTTTCTGGCTTTAAATAACCTGTAAAGGGTTGATAAACCGTTGAAAACGAATCAATCAATCAATGAAATACTGATTAGATACATAGGCATGTCTTTTAGATTTATTTACATTCTCTGGAATAGAAATGTATAGGAACTACCGTGACCAAAAAATAAGTGGTCAGTTTATATATTGATTGTAATATAGAATTGCTCCCTCATTTTATATTCATGCTATCATTTCTTGTTTGTTTATCAAATTCAGATTAGGTATGAATGCACCTCTTCTCCCCCAAGCTATGGGTTAATTAGTAAGACTTGTGTCACTTTATCATTATTTTTAAAAAAATTCTTACAATCTAAAAATATTTTCTGTTGTTAAATAATCTGCAAAAGGTTGATAAGCTGTAAAAATTGAATCAATCAATCAATCAATCAATGAAATACTGTCTTTTAGATTGATTTATATTCAATGGAATATAAATATATAGAAACTATCGTGACCACAAAGTGAGGGATCAGGTTATATATTGATTGTAATATAGAATTAATCCCCCACTTTATATCTGCATTATAATTTCTTGTTTGTTTATTAAATTCTGATTAGGTATGAATCCACCTCTTCTCCCCACAGCTATGGGATAAATAGTAAGATTTGTATCAATATTATTGTTAAAACAACATTGTTGCAGTCTAAAAATATTTTCTGTCTTTTAAATAACCTGCAAAGGGTTGATAAAGCATAGAAAAATGAATCAATCCGTACGTTGTTTAGTTTCTCAGTTATCTTTTGTTCATCTTATGTACCTCCATTTTCTGTGTGCCATATTCCATCATCTGTTCGTATGCTATTCAAATAATTAAATTTCTATACCTGCTTGATTTTGACATCCCCAGTGTGTAACTCACACCTTGGCTTTTCTCTTTTGCTGATGACCATGAATTGTGCCTTCTTAGAATTAATAGTCAGTCCTTTCTTTTTTCCTTTCTATTCATACCTTATCTCTGACTTCTTTCAGTTGTTTTTCTGACTTTGCTATTAACATGGTGTTATCATGTTTTTAAGATTTTGTTGACTAATGATAAATCCTCGTATGTCTTTGAGATCTCCGAGGACAATATTTGCTATAATAAATTGAGTGATTGAAAGCGTCCTTGTTTTGCTTCTTGATCAAATATTAACTATGAAATCTTCAAAATAACTTGGTTCTTCCTTCAGAGAAAAACTGAATCAATAATCCAAATTCTGAGGAGATATTAAGTATGTGGAACCCCGTTTTCAGATGTGTAGAAAAATGCTAATAGATTTAAGTACTGTCACTCATTTTTTGTACAAAACCAGCTCACAGAAAGTACCTCAAGTTTTGTACAAAACCGGCTCCAGTTATTTGAATCTTTGTATTCATATATATTAACCAACCAGCAGGAGGAGGTATGGTGGAGTAATGGATAGCGGTCTCGGATTGAGAAATCAGAGAGCTGAGTTCAAATTTCAGTCGGATCCATTACATTCACTTAAGTGCTAATACCCTTGGGAAAGGTATGAATCCTCTTCTTCTCCCTCCAGCTATAGGTAAATAGCAGGACAGACCAGGTTCTATAGCCTTGGATGGCAACTGGTCTACCACAGAAAGAAATGGCAACCTACTGCAGGAAAAAATCTGCCACATCAGTCATGTATTGAAAGATATATCATCGCCTAAGCATGTTTCACGCAGGGCACATAACTGAACCAACCTGCAACATTGTATAAGATGCTCAGTATTCTTTGAATTGGCAGATGACAAAATATCTCTTAGAATGGAATTTTGGAGGCTCACTTCAGAATATGATCAACAATATTTTCCTACTTCAAAAGGAATATTTAAAAATTGGGAAATTATTTATTAGCCAATAAGCTTGAGATTAATAAATCTAAATTTCAGACTCATCTGGAGTCTACTATTTTATTATAAATAAATATTATTTTATTATAAATATGATCAGTTCTTGTTTGTTAACTAGTCTTTCAGTGAACCTTTGATCAGGGTCTTTGTTCAATCATTTGTTACACAGATAAAACTGAAATTCACACACTTAATTGATTACTCACGTCTTTCACATATTCGAATATACAGTATTACAAAAATTATGTTTAGCAATATTGACATGTAAAAGAAGACATGCATGCTAACTTGTTTACATGTGATCACAGTAGCAAGTAGCCTTCCCCTGCCTTCTTTGATGAGGTCAACAACTACAATTCATACACATAGATAAAACAATGTAAACCCATGTCACATACATCTGCACACATGTAGACACATTTTCTATTTATGCTATATTAACACAATCCATTCGGTTGTACTGTTAAAAAAGATACACAAAATATTTTGCATGAAGTTGTTCACAAAGAATCTTTGTAATTTATTTCTTTCAATTTAAAAGAAAAATAATATTCAATTAGAAATTATTGAAATTTGTACATCTGTGTTTGAAGATTAACTTAACTCTTCACTTCTACACACATATTCCACTACAAATATAGCTCTCAGCATCTGAGTGTAAGTGCCATCAAGCTTGAAATTTGGTTTTAGCTAATGTCCAAGCAGTGATATTATACATTAAAACCACATCTACAGTGTCTTGAAAGAACCTCTGTTTGAGGTTGACTGGTAGATCAGATTACATCCATTTTATTCAAGGTGGCCCAGGCTTTACCTATGTGAATTTTCACTTCCTTTTCAGTAGAATGTATCTCACTTCCTACATATGTAAAAGACTTGACAGATTTTATTGATTCACCTGGGACAATTTGTATTGAGCCTTGCTGGTTGAAACCTATGAGTTCAGTTTTAGAAGCATTGATATAAAGTCTAACATCATTGGCATGATGTTAGACTCTATGTCAATGCCTCTAAAATTACACTATTTATTATCCTCATCTTTGTTGTTGTTGTTATCACAACATTTCAGCTGTTGTACCCTCTGGACTTTCTCAGGTGTATATCATTTTGGGTAACCTACATAGAATTCTTAACCGAACCTTTTATTTAATCTCTGGAAGTTGACTGTTCTCATTCCACTGCTCATGAGGTTGCAACTATTGCTGCCTGTCATGTTTTGATTGCACCTGCTGCTGCTGTTGAAGATTTGCTGTCATGTATCTTTCTTTCTTTATTAGCTGCTCCCATATTGTATTTATTTCTATGCTAGGCCTACTAAAGAGGTTCTCATAGCCTTATGTTATAATAAGCATTTGGTTGTGAAAGGAAAAGAATAACGGGGATTAGGTTTTTGAACAACATGTATTTGTTTAATATATAAGGTGTCTTACAGAGTTATCAGGAAATTGGTGAAATGTCGATTTCATTTGCTGATCATCAAGATGGTGATTAGGTCCACAGTTAGTGCCAGCAGTTGAGTGATTTCTTGGGTTGGTTTTTATTGGTTGAGTCTGAAGCACATTTTGGTTGATCAAGATCACGGTGGTGTGTTGATAACTGAATAGGGCTCTGTCAGTGTTTTTATGATTTCTGTGACTTCTGGATGTACCCTACTGATCACTTCCGTTGCTGCTACTGGTGAATCAAGCAAAGTAAGGAAGCTCCCTTTCCATGCATCAATTGCCAACAAGTCAGATAGTTATTATAAGTTATCTGGAATAACAAGCATTGAAATAACATCCATGGCTTTATATATCCACTTTAACATCTCTTTTTTTTATAGCTAAAACATTCTTACATTATTTTTCTGAGTTAAATGCAGAAAACAGGAAATATTTTGGGTAAGATAATTTTTTTTTTCTTTTGCTCTTGTCCCATATTTTTTTTTTTAATATTTATTTATTTATTTATTTTCAAGAACACTGTCTACGTCGATCACGAAATGCCAAAATCCGTGCTTTGGTTAATGAAGATGTCGACATTGCTAATAGTGTGGTTATGCTACTACATGCAAAATCGATTCCAAATGAGTAAGTATATTTATCAAGTTTTACAATTTCTTTTTTTTTTGTAAACTTGAAAGAAAGTACAAGGGTGGGCTGAAAAGTTCATAGGCTGACTATGAAGGAATGACGCTAGAGCTGTGAAATCCTTCATGCATTAATTTCAACTCTTCTTATTAATAAATGCATTGTTTCTTTCCAGGTAAACTGACATTTGACTGTTCAAAGAAAACTTCAAATGTAAAACATAGTGACTTCTCTTGAAAAGGAACAAAATTTGGCATTGTAGTGTTATCAAGTACCTACAGAAAAAGAGTTTAGCCCCCAAAGATATTCATGCTGACATGGTTGCTACATTAGGGGATGTTGCCCTGCTTTATCAACAGTGCAAAAGTGGGCAGCTGAATTTAGGAAGGGAAGGGAGAGTTTTGAAGATGACCTAGGGTCTGAAACTCCTGTAACTGCTACTACTGAGGAAAACTTTGATCATATTCACCCCATGGTGATGGATGACAAGTGACTGACTACAATAAATTGTGTTTATTGAATATCATCAAAAGGGCCACACCATCAATGGAGTGTACTATGGCAACTTGCTGAGGCAATTACAAAAGGCCTAGGAAAACTGATGAAAAGGGTCTTGTTTCATCAGGACAATGCTCCAACACACAGGTCCTTAGTTACAATGGCTGCTGTGTGTGACTGTGACTTTGAACTTTTGACTGGGAATCACAGTGATGATAACATTATATCTGCTGTTGATGACTTTTTTGACCAACAGGATGAACAGGCTACTTTGAACAGTCAGATGTCAGTTTACCTGGAAAGAACTAATGCAATTAATAAGAAGAATTGAAGTTAATGCTTGCAAGATTTCATAGCTCCAGCATCACTCCTTCATAGTCAGCCTTTGAATGTTTCAGTCCACCCTCGTACCTGGAAAAAAAACAATGCAGTTATTAATAAGAACAGGTGAAATTAATACATGCAAGATTTCTAAGCTCTGGTATCACTCCTTGACAGTCAGATGAGAAACTTTTCGGGCCACCTGGTATATTAAAATATTAAAGTTGAAAGCAACTTCTAAAAATATTAGTTTACTCTTAACCAAAAAAAATGGTGATCACATTTAAATAGTATTGCAATTTCATTGGTGATATTTTCTGCATGAGTCATCAAGGACTTTTGTCTGCAAAATTAACTCTACTGTTGTATGTAAGAATGGAATTCTGCTTTCTAAATCATTAAATGTTAAAAATATCCAAAGAAAGTTGTCTCCTATCCAAAAATGAAGGTCTGATTTAAACCATCTTGCAACTGCTTTGGTTATATTTTCTGTCTAGATAATCTAGGCATTTTATCTAAGTAATTAAATTTGAGTAATTAATTCTATTGTTGCAGATAAAATATGAATTCTGCATTTTAAATTGTTAATTCTTGCCCTTGCTGACTCTTGTGGTCCTACCTAGGATTGAACACACCATCCTTGGCTAACAAATTTCTGAAGATGTTAGCCTTCCACTTCTCAGCTTAATGAATGTGCTCTAAGCAGTGGCAGTAGCAGGCTTGTCTCCCTTCCTACCAAAGTGGATTTAACCATCAGGCATTATTTAAGTTTATTGAAAATTCTCCTCAGGAACATTTTTCGAGTGGAGTGTTGTCACTCAGTTTATTGAGCAAGATCTTGTTCTAACGTTAAATCTTTAAAGGTAAAAATATTTAAAAAATGTTAATGTGATCCATACTGACACTGTCAAAAAGTGAAAGTCGAATTTAAATAATTTTGTAATTTCGTTGTTTAGAGTTTTTCCATGAGTAATCTTGGATTTTGAACTCTATTTTTGCATATAAGACAGAATTCTGCTTTTTAAATCATTAAAAGTCAAAATATGTGAAAGAAAGCTAACATAAAAGAAATAAAAAGTAATGTTTAGCAACCTGGTCTCACTATTTACTAATGAGTTGTTCCGTCATTATAGCAATACAAGGCATATTTCCTTATTGGTGTTAATTAATGCCACCTGTTATCATATAAATATGGAAAATCAGGCAGCAATTTCTTTTTTACGATGATGTTCACTCTGTACGAGGCCTGAGAGCCACTCAAGGTAGAGATTTACAGAGTAAGAGGCACAGTTTATGTGATGTGTTGAAGATAATGGTTGATCCTAGATTTGAACAGGTTAAGATTGTAGTGATCGGGGAAACAGACTCTTTGGGGGCCGGTTCCACAAGGTCGCAGTTCATGGGAAGAAGCCACTTGGGTAGAAATTGCATTTCACCAGAGGAATACAAAGAGAATGAGGGTGGTTCAGTACAATGTGTGTGGCATGGTGGGCCTTAGCTGTAGGAATGGTGGAACGAAGGTCGGATTGTAGGATGGAAAATAAGGATGTGTTTTTGGACTCTTTTGAGACTGGAAAGTGAAGACTGGGCAGCTCCCACCCAGGTATGGCAGAAGTTCTCCATGTTCGCTCTGATCTGGCTCTTGTAAACGTATAAGCACGAGGAGTGAGGTACTTGCAATACAGGGAATTGACCATTTCCCCAGCATCTTTAGCAATGGATTCCAATCAGCACTTAAGTCGTGTGGCCTCCCTGACAGAACATCTGTTTATCACAATTGGTCATCGGGGCAGGGGTCAATTGCACTCAATCTGAAAGTTGGGGTTTCACATGATAAATAAAGACACAGAATATTCTTATCCAAATCATTTCCGTTTTTGTGTTGGAATTTCTTTCCAGTGATTAGTGAAAGCCTTATAGCACAGCTTTATAAAATTTGTAATTTACTGAAGCTCCACAAATTGTATATAGACAAGATGTGTATCAGCAGATTATTACTAAATTATTGTGCCATCAAATAAGACCTTCATTAACTTCAAAGGGAAATTATACTGAACAATTTAACTATATTATGATGCAATGCATATTTAAAACATTTTGTCTTATAATTTGTGCCCAACATTATTATGTTGTTATATACACTTTTATCAATTTTTTGTTTTTATTAATAATGATCTAACAAATAATCTAACAAATCTTATACATTGAGTGGCCATTTTTTTGTAATCTTTTACAAATATTTTTACAGTTTTTACTTGCTGAAGAGAATAAAAAAATTAACATATTTTGCTAATGGTGATTCATATCTAGAATTCTGGTTTTAATATATTTTCCATTCAATGTATCTAATGGAAAAATATCAACTTTATTGGGATTTATTCTTGAAATAGTAAAATTTTGAAGACTGTACGTTTAAATATTAGGTTTAGGTTCAAAATCGTAGCGTTGGAATTTCATTCCAGTGATCAGTGAAAAGACTTATAGCACAACCTTATAAAATTTATAATTTACTGAAGCTTTACAAATTGTATCTGGACAAGAAGTAAAGCACAAGCACATTATTACTAAACCACTGTGCCATCAAATAAGACCTTCATTTACTTCAAAGGGAAATTATACTGAACAATTTAGCGATATGATATTTAATATGTTATTGTTGTGACCAAGTAAATGGTTAAAGAAATAACAAAACAAGTGTTGCAGATATATCATATATTAAACAGTAAGTACAACAGAAGAGAATTACTCGACTAGTGAGTGTGTCGGATGACCCAACGTTCAATCTATTCGACTGTTAATATTTAACAGCCCCCCCCCCCCAACGAGGGATGTATGTGGCACAAGGCCGAGTTTACCGTAGGCTCGGCCAAAAATATTCCCTCAGAACCCGTGTCAACGGGTTCTGGGCCTGTCTACCTTCCCGGACGAAACTTTGCCCTTCAGCAAAGCCTCGTCTGGGTTCCTCTCTGCTCGAGGCAGAGTTCGACAGATGAACAATCTAGCACTGTTAATATTTAACAGCCCCCCCCTCACAAGGGTGTATGTGGCACAAGGCCGGTTTAGTGTGGATACTCCGAGCCCGTAGGCTCGGCCCAAAATATTCCCTTTAGAACTCGTATAAACTGGTTCAGGGACTGTCTACCTCCCCGGACGAAACTTTGCCCTGCGGCAAAGCTTCGTCCGAGTTCCTCTCCGCCGAGGCGGAGAGTTCGACAGCAATGAACAGTCTAGCACTGTTCCCCCAAGGCCTTCTCTCCTACTAATCTTATAGTAAGCGGAAAAGTCCAACATAGACTCTTTAGAGGGAGGACACCACAACACCCCCCACCTTTTCAGCCTGACTTCGTATAGAGTCTTTCTTTTTTATAATTCCCAAACAATACTTTTTATTCGACCAAATAAACCCTTTTTCACAAAAAAATCAGAAACAACCACTTCGAAAAAGCGAGATACAGGAATTACGTTCACAATGTTTTTTTAGTTTTACGACAAACATTTTACGTGTTAACAACAGTCCGTTTTTATTAAGGTTTCTATTCATTATTCCTAAATAATGAAAAATTAGATACGTTTAATGGTAAACTATAATGTTAATAATTTCCTATAATCCAATTCGTATTGTGCTTTTCTGGTAATTCAAAATTCATAAGTGAGGAGATGATTTTTTTTACTCATTCTTTTCCTTTTTCTGTAGACATGGTATGAAATGAAACATGTTCAATATCTTTTTCTTTTCGGATTAATTTCTAAAGGTTCCGTAAATTTCCTTTTTCTTTTGGGCCTCTTGGGCTCCGTCACTGATTGCAGTATTGGAACCTCAAACATGCCACAGACGACGTCCATAGTGTCATCTTCTATGGGATCCCTGTCGACTACGCTTTCATACCGTTTTCTAATTTGGTTCACATGACGTTTGCGTATAAACTTCGGTCCCTGAACCATGTAAATCATGTTACCAATTTGTCTGTCTATTGTTCCTATCTCCCAGTGAGATTTATTATTCAAAAATACACGAAAAATAACCCAAACCTTTTCACCGATCTTAAAGCGCTTTTTAAGCACTTTATTCCTATTTCCTGCTTTCGTTTCACTCGAAAGGAATTTTTCAAATGCCGATTTTATTTTCCTGGCAAACATGACCTCCTCTGGCGTCTTGGCAGATGGAGCACTGCTATTAGGGGTTACACGACATACCTGCAAAAACTGCTGTACAGCTATATCGGTGGGAGTACCTCTCGCTTTCCTCAGTGCTCTCTTGAAAGTGTCCACAAAACGCTCTGCCTGTTCATTACTTCTTGAGTGATATGGCGCCGTGGTAATATGTTCGATCAGGAATGACTGACAAAAATCTTTAAATCCACAGGATGTGAACTGCGTGGCATTGTCTGTTACGATACAGTCAACAACTCCGAAACGGGAAAATAGCTCGTGCAAAAACTTTACTGTCACCTCCACGGTCGGCTTCTTACATTTCAATGTTTCTGGCCATTTGGAATAACTGTCAACTACTACAAGGTAGTAAAAACCATCAAGTGGGCCAGCAAAATCAATGTGTATCTGCAACCACGGACGGTCGGTTTTAGGCCAGGGATTGAATTTTATCGGGGGTGGTTTAGCAGCCAAAGCACACCCTTCACACAATCTTACAGTGTTTTCAATATCCTAGTCCACGTTGGTCCAGTAGATGTAACTCCTCATCAGACTCTTCATTCTTGAAGTTCCCGGATGGCTAACATGGAATTCCTTTAATGTTCTTTTCTGTAGTGTAGATGGGATTACTACTCTGTCTCCATACATTAGCATGTCATTACAGAGTGAGTAAACTTCTGAGATATTCTGGTCTTTACTATTTAGTTTGTCCTTTACTTCCTTTATGAACTCATCACCGGACGCTTTGTCTATTATCTCGTCAATTGTTATAGAAAGTTCCCTGACAGTATTGCACAGGGTACTTTTTATTTCGACCTCTGTTCTTTTGGCAGCAATGACTGTGTCTTTCAGGGGTTCAGCATACTTAGGTATCAATCTAGACAACCCGTCTGCATGACAGATTTTAGTGGATGGGAGAAACTCCATTTTGTAGTTATAATTGAGGAGAATGGTTCCCCATCTTTGCAGTCTATTAGCAGTATGTGTTGGCAGACCCTTTTTTTTATCTAGATAGTAAGGAGTGGGCGAAGGTCTGTTATGCAACAAAAAGTACCTTTCATGAATAAATCTATGAAATTTACTCACCGCAAAAATGATTCTTAAAATTTCCTTTTCTATTTACGAGTAACCCCTTTCAGCTGACAATAGCGTCCTAGATGCATGGGCGATTGGCTTTACCGATCCATCCTTTAACTTGTGTAAAATGCACGTCTCAATGCCGTAGGATCTAGCATCGCTGGCTACAATGGTGTCAAGGTTCGGATCATAATGAGCCAGGAACAGATCTGCTGTAAGGACCTCCTTTATTTTCTCAAATGCTTCCTGGCATTTGGTTGTCCATTCCCACTCTTTATCTTTTCTCAATAATTCATTAAGTGGAGCTTTCAAACTGTGCATTCTTGGGACAAAAACGTTGTAATAATTGGCAAGACCTAAAAACACTTTGAAGAGCCGACCCATTTTCTGGTGCTGGCATATTCTTTATTGCCGTTGCCCTATCTGGGTCGGGACGTCTTTCGTCTTTGTCAATTATTTGCCCCAAGTACTTAATCCTCTCCAAGAAAAACTCACATTTCCCATCTTTTAATTTGAATCCGTAATCCTGGATTCTCATGAACACCTAACAGACGTGCGATTTGTGTTCCTCGATGCTCTCGCTTTTCATTAGGACGTCATCGAGATAGGCCACCGCAAAATCCAGACCATTTAACATCGTGTCCATAACCTGTTGAAAAATGGAAGGGGCGACCTAAACCCCGAACGGAAGTCTTAAAAATTTGTATAAACCCTTGTCTGTGTTTATGCAAAGGGGTTACGGGTATTTGTAGATATGCGTCGCTTAAGTCAATCTTAGAAAAATATTTTCCTCCACTGAGCTTAGCGAATATCTCCTCTGGACTTGGAAGGGGATAATGGTGATCCTTTAGGGTGCTGTTCAGCCCTGTAGAAAAGTCAGCACATACACGAATTTCTTTGCTCTTTTTTAAAATATAAACTGTGGGAGATGCCCATGCACTATTTTCAACCTTTGCCAGAAATAACGTTTCAACTCTTCGTCAATTTGATTTAACGAGGCAAATGGAAGGCTATGTTTTTTCTTAAAAACTGGGTTTACGCCTGGCCTTAACTCAAACTTAGCAGACATTTTTGTGCATTTTTCTAGTCCTTCACTGAAAACGTCGGGAATTTTTTTTAAACTTCACCTTTCAACTTTTCTGCTTCGTCAGTCAAATTTTCTACTTTTTGACATAATAAGTCAATAGGCATATCCCGAAGTTGAAACTGTTCTAACCAATCAGTCCCGAACAAATTACCCGTATTCCTCATAATATACGCCTTTAGTTTTACCTTTGAATGACACGATCGTTATAAGTTCGCCCATAAACTTAATATGGTCGCCAGTTACACTTTTTAAACTATTCGATTAGTTCGTAACAAAGTCGGATTATCCAGTTTTTTCCATGTTTGATAATTAATTATGGATAAGTCTGAACCCGAATCAAGCTGTAGCCTTATATTTTTGTTAAATATGTGCACTTCACTATATTTCCTGTTACAACTTTTTGGTTCATCAGACTTGGTAATTTTTACAAAACCTTTTTTGTCTTGTTCTTAATCCTGCAGTGGGAACTTTTGTCTCCCAATTTATCACAATTAAAACATTTTTTATCTTTAAAATGACAATCTCTATACCAATGTAATTGACCACACCCGAAACATGATCTTGACGGCAAAGTAACTTTATTATTTTTTGGTTGACCCTTTTTCATTTTTCTTTGACGTATTTCTTTAATATGAGCCACGCCACTCTGTTCGATGTTTTTCGAATCCTCTCTGACGCTCACGTTGGCAATCTTCGACAACCTTCTGTAAAGTAACGTCGGGCTCTGTCTAGATTTCTGAGATGAGGTATTATGTACACTATTTACATTATTCGGACTATTGTCCTCATCTTTGTCGCCATATTTATTACAACGTTTCGGCCGTTGTACACTCCGGCCTTCTTGAGGTGGTTGAAATATCGAACTGAACCCTTTATTTCGTTCACTGGGGTAGACTGTTCTAGTTCCACGTGCCATGTTTAATGCCAGGCATGTTTAATGGATGTCAGTTATCAGTTATCTCCTGTTAATTCCCCTCTCCAAGTTCTCCACTGCCTTAACCGGGTATTGAACTCACACTCTTTGTGTCCTGTCACTGCATCTTCCTTCTGAAGGCATCAAATCACTATTGGGGCTTCTGTGGCAGTTTTCAAAGGCTAAGGACATTGGGACAAAGAATGCAATATTTATGATCTGAATGATCTCCAAAGGAGAAACACAAACGGGAAAGGATGAAGACCTATGTGACTAAATGACCAAAATATCAAAAACGTTTCTTTAATTCTTTTTGTCCTTAATCCCTTTTCCTTTATTTCATTTTGTCTGTAATCCCTCTTGTCTTTAATCCCTTTTGTCTTTAATCCCTTTTGTCTTTAATCCCTTTTCCTTTAATTCATTTTTTCTGTAATCCCTTTTGCCTTTAACCCTTTTCTCTTTAATTCCTTTTTGTCTTTAATCCCTTTTCCTTTAATCCCTTTCTGTCTTTAATCCCTTTTCCTTTAATTCATTTTGTCTTTAATCCCTTTTGTCTTTAACCCCTTTTCCTTTAATTCTTTTTTGTCTTTAATCCCTTTTGTCTTTAATCCCTTTTTGTCTTAAATACCTTTTCCTTTAATCCCTTTTTGTCTTTAATTCCTTTTCCTTTAAATCATTTTGTCTTTAATCCCTTTTCTCTTTAATCCCTTTTTGTCTTTAATTCCTTTTCCTTTAAATCATTTTGTCTTTAATCCCTTTTCTCTTTAATCCCTTTTTGTCTTTAATTCCTTTTCCTTTAATTCATTTTGTCTGTAATCCCTCATCTTTAATCCTTTTTGTCCTTAATCCCTTTTGTCTTTAATCCCTTTTTTTCTTTAATCCTTTTTTGTCTTTAATCCCTTTTCCATTTATTCATTTTGTCTGTTAATCCCTTTTGTCTGTAATCTCTTTTGTCTTTAATCCCTTTTCCTTTAATTACTTTTTTTCTTTAATCCTTTTTGTCTTTAATCCCTTTTCATTTAATTCTTTTTTGTCTGTAATTCCTTTTTCTCCAATCCCTTTTTTTTAATCCCTTTTTTCTTTAATCCCTCTTTGGTTGTCCTGGGTATGACGATAAACTGCATCTGCGTCCTAAGTAAGACGATAAACTACGTCCAACAGCAAAGCCTCTGATCAGGAGGTTTTGAGGAGTGTGGAACCACCTCTTAATTGCTGGTGTTCCCACGTCAACCCTGACCCGGGTGGTAGCACCTGTTTGGGTCCCAGCTATGGGCAAATAGTTGACCCCACAACCTGGCTCAAAACACTATGAAAGTGTAAATATAGGTTTTGATACCAGAAATACTTTAAAAAAAAAATAGTATCAGCTATAAATATTTGAAAAAAGAAAATATTACCAGAAATAAAAATCTTGTCGGCATTAAATAACCCATTGAGGTTAATATGCCGTAAAACAAAACAAGCCAAACAAAACTATACCAAAGAATAGATATTCTATTCATATGAACCTATCCTAAATGTCTTGTCGGCATTAAATAACCCATTGTGGTTGATATGCTGTAAAACAAAACAAAAACCCTTTTTGGTTAATCTAAGGATTATTCAACCCTTCTTTGTATTTCATTTGAAAGGCATTATTGTACAAAACTGTTAAGTCTATTATCGCTTGTTATTTTACAAGCTAAGGATCAATTTAACAGTAAACAATTCAATGAATAATTAAAATCTTTCCTCCAGTTACAACTTTCTGTCAAATGTGACCTTTTAAATCTTAAAAAAATATCCAGAGAAAACGAAAAACAAAAGAAAAGAAATAAAAATGTATTAGCAATTTAGTCCCACTATATTGAAATGAGAAATTCCATTGTTTATAGGATGATTGTTTTCTTCAAGTGGCATTGACTAATGCTTTGTGTTACCATAACAATGGATTATCTCATTGGCAAGTAGTGAAATCAAGTTTCATGAAATGCACACAGCATATTTACAATATATATTTAAATATATTTGAAATATATTTACATTACTTTTGGATTTTTAACTTAGGGGTTGTTTTCGAGTTTTTTTTTTTAATGTTTGTAAGTTCATTATTTTTTTTGTTTTTTTTTTTCATTTGAAATAGTGTTGATTTTTAAATTTATTTGAAACAAAAAAAATATATTTAATTTTTTTTTAATCTTTAAAATGACAATCAGGTGAAAATTTGTATTCCATTTCTAATCCAAAAGATGTTTTCAAAAATAAGTAAAATGCAAAACAATTTTAAAATTCAGAAAAATCTAAATTTGAATTTTTTTTTTTCTTAAAACAGATCTTTTTTGTTCTATTTAGCTAAAAACAGATCCTCTGAAAAGAAATTCAAATATACCTTCAACAGTAATAACTAGTACGTTATATAATAGACCATTAGATCTTCAATAGTAAACACATACACACTACATTGACTTTTCTGTTAAAAACATTAGTTTTATTGCAAGGGTGAGGCTTATTTAGTTGGCATCTGTTCGTTCTTAGCAAAGGTAATCTTACCTGCAATTCTCAAAGGTATAAATATCTGAAGAAATTATAGAAGATTTTTTGTCAAATTTTTTTTTCTTTTATTTATATTTATCTACTTATTCAACTGCAGAATGTGTGCTGAGATAACTCTGCGACTTGGACAAATAATTGGTTACACCCGGATTGTATCAAAAGTGGAAATGGTACGACAGCGAAAACATAATGTGGATATATCAGAATACGAGCATCACTTACGACAGGTAAAAGCAGCTGCATTTTACCTTTTTTCCTTTTCTTTTTTTTTTTGTCTCATAAGGTTACACAAATTCAGTTGCTAATGAATAGCTTAAAAACATAATTCAAAGGTTTGAGGCCACTTTCACACTCACTAACCCCTTGCATCTTAGTGGCTTTATTGCCTTGCTTGGGGTGAAATGATTAAAAAATGAAAGAAAGAGAAATTAAAAAGATAACAATTGACACTGGATTTAAATTTTTGAAGATCAAAGTTGACTGGAAAAGCAAGACAGACAAACTGTTAGCATGGAAATTGTGATGGAAATTGTGTTGTGCAAGGGAAACAGATCTTTAATATTAAGTCTGGTACAAGGCCATGGTAAAGGCTAACCCAGAGAAGAATAAACTTATTAGGCAAGCTATGGTCTAATAAGATAAATTTGCAAACCATTTCTCTATGGAATTTAACAGGCTTGTGTGTATTTAAGGTGTGGTATGTATTTGTGTGTATAGTAGGTGTGGTATGTATTTGTGTGTATTGTAGGTGTGGTATGTATTTGTGTGTATTGTAGGTGTGGTATGTATTTGTGTGGTATGTATTTGTGTGTATTGTAGGTGTCGTGTGTATTTGAGTGTATTTTAGGTGTCGTGTGTTTTAGGCGTGGTGCTCGTTCACATATGATACACAAAGGAAAAGATGTATACAAAAACTGGGGTTTCTACCATGGACCGTTTATTCTTTTTATGGCAACTGTAGTGAAACAAAGTTCTTAATGTCTCTTGGGTTAAGGATAGGCATCATATTAATGGTCAAGTTGGAACAACCGAAGGAAGGTTTGAAACTTACTTTATCACTAGGAGGTTTAAACATCATTATGCGATGTCCATTTTCTTTCTCTTGGTCCTGAAGTTAGGATAAGTAAATATAAGAATCGTTAAAATGGTCACGCTCAAGCCAGCCTTGCGCTGAGTTGAAACTACCAAAGAGAAAACTTGACTTCTTGACGTTTTGATCACTGAGAAAATGAAACAACTAAAGAAGAGAAGATAAACGTGTTTAATGTTTTCTGCCAGTACCTCATGAATAATGAACTATTCCATTTCGATCACATGTTAAGAGGGGAAAGGATACTACTTGGTTTTATTGAGAAAATGAAAGAAAAAAAAAAGAAGTGTTTAATGACTGTCCAAGTGAAATGGAAAAAGTTGTCCATTTCAAATTATTTGTACCCACTTAAAATAACGACCAGCATTCATATTTATGATTGTTATTGCAATATTTTGTTAAAGTTGTAAGGCTCAAATATTTAACAATGTGATAGGGGATTTTATACAGATATTTTGTAGTGATAGAACTTGCCATGAGCTTATTCAATCATTAGTTGAAGAATTAAGATTCATCCAAAATTTAAAAGAGGAAACCCATGAAATTTTCACACGTTAAAAAAAAAATAGTTTTCTATAAATCTTGATAACTGATCTTTTATTATCCAGTTTTCAGTAAAAATATTATTTGTTTTTTTTTTAAATATGTACTGTAATAAATGTTTGTTCACTTATTGGTTCATGTCTTGCTTGTGGGCACCTTGTTCAAAATTGTCAATTTCATGTAATTGTTTGTGCCTTGTTCATTTGCGCCTTATTGAACATTCGGGATAAGAGATGTGATGTTTTCACTTCCCTCATTCTCTCCCTATAAAATATTTTTTTTTATAGAAGGCCCTTGTGAAACCATGACCCAAATCATTAAGACAAACTTTTGTTAGGCAGGACCCCCCTTTCTTTGCATGAGATTAATCACAGTCCTGCCTAAACAAAAACCAGGACTATGTGTGAATGTGTCTTCTATACAACAATCAAATTTGTCGGTAGATGAAATTCTTCAAAATTAAACTCTCTCTACCCTTCCATGTAGTCTTAACATATTTTGTTTCTGATATAACAAGGAACTGTCTTTAAAGATGGAGAATCTATTTATGTTGACACTTGTTCAATCACCAAAATCCTTTTTCTTTTAATGCAATAACAGTTTTATGGCTGAGACAGTTTTCTAATCAAAACTTTATGGATGTCTTTCTGATCTGATTGTTTAACAAATGCAAAAATCATTTTAAACGAAATTTATTTGCAAATCTTTCAAGATTCTTTCATTACTCATTATCTTTCTTTGTTTCTCAACAGATCTGGAGCATTTTACAGCCAAACATGACACTGACTGGCATGAAATCGAAACAGTGGGCAGAAATTGGGTTCCAGGGTGAAGAGCCACATACAGACCTTAGGGGGATGGGGATGCTGGGATTGGTTCAGTTATGGTAAACAAGTTTTCTTTCTCTTTTCAGATCACTCTCTTTCTTTCTCTCTAAACTGATCACTATCTCTGTCTTCTGTCTAACCCAATCACTCTATGTTTCTGTCTTTCTCCCTAATCCACTCCTTCCCTTTCTGTCTTTCACCCTAACCCGATCACTCACTCTTTCTGTCTCTCTAAACAGATCACTCTCTTTCTGTCTTTCTCTCTAACATGATCACTTTAACCCGATCACTCTTTGTTTTCTCTCTAAACTGATCACTCTCTCTCTCTCTCTCTCTCTAACTCAATCACTCTGTCTTTCTCCCTAACCCAATCATTTTCTTTATATCTTTCTAACCTGAACCTTTTCTTTCTGTCTTTCTTAACCAACCAATCTTACTCTGCTTTTCTAACTCGATCATTTTCTTTCTTTCTCTCTAACCTGCACCACTCCTCTCACCGATGTTACAAATCTCCAGCAATTCATTTTTATTTGTGATAAGGAAAATTCACTTTCCATGATTCTATAAATAACACCACAATTATATTTTCTAGCCAGTCTGGATATTGTCACCATGCAGTGTTGATTTCTGTGTCTACACTGTTTATATCTTTAAAAACTCTATCCCTGATATTGACACCCCCCCCCCATGAATATAGCAAATTTTGACTAATATAACTCTGTCTTTATGTGTGTATAGCTGTCTGGCAATATTAGCTGTTTCCTTATAAGGAAGCATTCGACATTCATTGACCAAGCTGCCTGTGCTACTACTGGTTGCAATTCATAAGATATAGAAATAATTTTTCAGGAAAATTGTTTTCTCAAGTCCACTCTTTCCAGTATTGATGGCAGCTTCCTTCCTTACCCTTTTATTCAAAGCCATGTGGAACGTCAACATTTTGATTATGTCATCGTTTCCTCTTCGAATTACATGTGATATCCATTTTAGTTGTTGTTGCTGTTGTTGAAAATCCTCAAATGATATGGTTTCTGTTATTTGGTTCAGTTCCTTGTTTATGATTCTGTTGTGTTAGTCCAAGAGGTTTTAAGTAGGTCCTCTCTAAAACCTACAGGCTTTATTCTCTCAAAGCTATTTTTAATCATTGATCTCAGAAAGCTGTTGTATACAGCTGAGAGTTTTTCATATTTCTGAATGGATTAGGTGCTCCTGCATTACATATTCATATGAAAGTCTCAATTTAAAAAGACTATTTAAGAATATGACCTGAGTTCTTAGTTTGATGTTTTGGTTTTGTAGCACCTTGAGGTGTTGCGCAAAACTACCCAAAGTGCAGCCCATTCTTTGTTCAATTTCCTTGTTTCATAATAAGTTTATTATAACTCATCCAGACACCAAAGTATTTGAATGGCTAAGTATTTATTAATTCCACATCCTTAATTTTTATGATGATTCTCAGGGTATAAATAAATTTTCATGGTAGATTCTTCGGGTATAAATAAATTTTCATGATGGTTTCTAAGGGTATAAATAAATTTTCATGGTAGATTCTTCGGGTATAAATAAATTTTCATGGTAGATTCTTCAAGTATAAATAAATTTTTATGGTAGATTCTTCGGGTATAAATAAATATTCATGATGGATTCTCAGGGTATCGATAAATTTTCATGATGGATTCTCAGGGTGTAAATAAATTTTCATGACGGATTCTCAGGGTGTAAATAAATTTTCATGATGGATTCTCAGGGTGTAAATAAATTTTCATGACGGATTCTCAGGGTATCGATAAATTTTCATGATGGATTCTCAGGGTATCAATAAATTTTCATGATGGCTTCTTAGGGTATCAATAAATTTTCATGATGGATTCTCTGGGTATAAATAAATTTTTATGGTAGATTCTTCGGGTATAAATAAATTTTCATGATGGATTCTCAGGGTATAACCCATCACTGTTTTCATTCTAATTCAAGATCTTAGTTTCTGTTTTGGAAAGGTTTATCATTTTTTATACCAGTTTCATTATTTTCACCTGGACAAAAAGTTGTGATTGTTGTGATACCTGGGTGGTATCCATTTTCAGAGCTAAAAGTGACTTTATATGAATAACTAAACAATTTAATTATAAAAGCAATCAACAAAACAATTACTTGTTTATAAATATCACAAAGAATAACAGTTTGTTTTTTTTATTTAAAAACAAATTTTAAAAGCTGAATATGCAAACGAGTTCTTATCTTTAAACAAGATCAGACATGTTTATGCATATAAACAATAAAATCACTTTTATGCTCAGCTCCAGCGGTGGGGATGGCATCCTCTCATTGGACTTGGAAAGGTTATGGTCAGTCCCTAATGTCTGCGTCCTGGATAAGACAATAAACTACATCCAACAGCAAGGCCACTGATCAGGAGGTTTTGAGGAACGTGGAACCCCCTCTTAATTGCTGGTGTTCCCAGTTTCACACGAGGCCTGGGGTGGTAGCACCTGTTAGGGTCCCAGCTATGGGTAAATAGTTAACACCCAAACTGGAGTCAAAACACTATGAAAGTGTAAAAATGGGTTTTATTACAGCAATAAATTTTTGAAGAAAAATTATTACCCACTGTACATTTTTGAAAAAAATATCTTGTCGGCATTAAATAACCCACTGAGGTTGATATGCCGTAAAACAAACCAAACCAAACTAACCAAACTCTAATGTCTGAGGTATCTCTCAAGAGAAATGCCAAGCAACTTTTGACTTTAAAGAGGAATATTAATAAGTCATCCATCTGAAATCTTCCAGGTTCCAGACAGCTTCTTCCCAAGAAGCTGCTGCTCGGTGAAAGAAACTCTCCAGATGATGCTCTCCTGGCCACTACAATTTTAACCTCTTCAAGTCTAGAGTCAAAATTTATCTATACATCAGGGGTTCTCAATTGGAGCAGGGAGGGGTCTTTTACTTTTTCCTGTTTTTTTTATTTACAGAATTTGGAGGCCATCATGAGAATAAAAAACTCCTCTAGAAAAATAATCCATGTAAATGTATATATGTACTAATATAGAAAATAATAAAGATTTCTAATAATATATGCCTATTGTTTGGAATGCACCTTTTGAGTTGAACAATCTTGGAAAGTGGGGGGGGGTGACATTCTGGCTGAATGAAAGAAAAAGGTGCATTGGTCCAAAGAGGGTGCAGGACCACTGCTATATATCCTCATGATCTACAATTGTTAAGTCCATAAAACAATGCTATTCTGTAACCCTTTATCATAAGTGGCTCTTGAGCCTTTTATTGGGTGAACAATAGCATAAAAAGTGAGAAGTAAGTTCAACTCTCACAGCTTCTTCCCAGAACTGACTGCTCTGTGGAACTGACTCCCAAGAGGATGTTTCCCTGATCACTACAATCTTGACTTGTTGGTAGGGTCAACCATTATCTTCCACTCCTATCTGCACAAATTGCCTCCTAACGTAGCCCTCTACCTTGAATGGTCCTCGGGCCTTGTAAAAGAGTGAACCTGACTGAAAAAAAAATTAAAAAAGAACAAGTTTTCACATGCATAGAATTTGTGATAAAAAAACGTTTTTTTTTTTGTTAAAATCTCTTTGCAGGTATTTTGTCACGATCTACCCTGATGTTGCCCGTCACGTATACAGTCATTCAATTCATCCTGTCAGTGGGTATGTACAAAATTTGTTCTCATCAATGTAAATGATAGAATAAGAAACAAATCAGAAATGTTTATAAATTTAATATATTTCCATTTATGTTCCAACAATCCTCGTCAGAACTGTTATATTCCGTGCTAAGGGAATAAATACTTAACACCAGGTGGATAACAGAAGAAAGGTTTATTGTACACAACAAGTACAACATGAAATACGGTACAGTTATACACACAGGTCAATCTAGTAGTGAGTGCCACTAGTTGGAAGGTCGGATGTGCTTGCATCTACAATCGTGTCTGTCATCTCCTGTTTCTCATAGACAGTTGACTTTATAGGTACTTACTACCTATAGTGTAATCATTCATGGGGGTGCCGGGTTCTTCCATTACATCAGTTTGACTTTTATTTAAGCTTTACCAGAAATTTTTGGAAATGAGTTGTGGAAGAGAGTTAGCATTATGTCTTAGCTGTTAGCTAAATGCATTAGTCCTGTTATATCTGTGGTACAACATTAGAAGAAATGTATGTGGGATGATCAAAAAGTATCAGGCCTGTTGCTATGGTAATCAGAACAGTCTATTCCCATAGATTAAATAAAGGGTTCTGCTTTGAATTTCCCTTTGAGCACAGTTGCTCATAAACAAAAATTATGTAATGTCAGAAAGCAACTTTTACTATTTAAAAAACAAAGCAATTTATGGCAAAATTTCCAGCAATTTTGTCATTTTGATAAAGTTAACTTAAAAAAACAAACAAACAAAAATATTGCAGTGGACTTTTTTCAATTTTTTATTTTGTGATCACACATACACGTATCCTGGCTGATAAATGCAAAGATTGAACATAGGTCTTTGGGTGAAGGTTAAAAGCAAACAGGTGACAACAGATATTAAACTAGCTGATAAGAAATGAAAAGAGACTGAAAAAAAAATGACACGGTTTGTTCAGTCATTTAAGTGTTTTATTTGCTTAAGATTCTAAATAAAACCTCAAAAATATAGTTACCCTTCCAAGAAAAATATCTGTTGTAGAGTAATTAGCCATGGTTAAGTGTAATTGGCAGAAATGCCCAACAAACAGAATTGACAAAGTTCTCGATAAACAATAAGGAAGAAAAAGAACAGAAATAATACTAAGCAAACAATATATATGCAAGTCAAAAATAGACAAAGCAACAGTAATAAGTCAAAAGGTTCACAATGCAAGAATGGTATTAATATGCAAAAGGGATACAATCAAGTCATTGTAGCATTCTGACTTTAAAACAAAAACAAAAATATGGCAAATGAGAAGTGGTCCATTTTATTGGTTAGGAAGAAATCCCAGCATGCATCTGCAATTAAAAGCATGTTTAAATCATATGGAAACAGGAAAAACACAAAACCTTGTGTTTTAGGGTTTTTTTAGTGATAAAAAGTTTATCACAAGCAAAAATTTGTGGACTTCAGAAAAATAAAAACTGAGTAAGGTACTTCTTAATTCAGGACAGGGGTGATCATGGATCTCCACAACTTCTTACCTTTTATTGCATTAAGTAACTTTTATCCTTTTAGCAACTCTCTTTGTTCATGTCCTGTCATCCATTCAAACAAATTAATATGCTAAGCCTCTTCAGGACCAGGGGTGATCATGGCTCTCCACAAGTCTCTACCATTCGCTATTCTAAGTAACATTTGCACTCTTATCTCTTTTTGTTCTTGTTCTTCCATCCATTCACAAAGGACACACACACACACACACACACACACACACACACACACACACACACACACCAATTTACTCAGTGTAAAGCAGTGTCTGGAACTTTACTGCAATCCTTTGTCACCAAAATTCTACCAACAGTGAAACTGGCAACACACCCACATTTTAAATATTAGATATCTCTCAATGGAAGAAAAGAATTTACTAGAGTCAAACAGTATAAATATGATAGCTGCAACTTTTACATTCGTTCATCATTAACTTTTGATAGCTTCAACAACCTAGTTTGTCCTTCCTTGCTAGAAATTACCCACCTTTCAGGAAGTTCACCTGAATTAAGAAAATCGATAGAATTGAAACATCGGCTGGGCCACAAGCAAAAAACTTCCAACCTGTTGGAGAGAATAGAAAGACATACCCCATAATTAATACTCACCTGGATGTGTAGCTAGGTGTCACTGGTCAATTTCTGCTATATGGATCTCTTCTCCTGACCACCTCCTTGCCCATCTACTCATCCCGACATGGTGGCTGGTAATACAAATGAATGGCATTAGAACCACAAAACTACAAGGCCATCTCAAACCAAAGGGCAAACCAGAACTGACTTTCCAATCCTATAAGTGTTAATATAAACCAGAACCTGGATACACACTATTTCCAATTTTGTTGTCACTTGATCTCTAAAAAGCTCTCATCCACTTGTTTACTTCTCTGTGACACCAAGCCGTCGGCCTGTGGTCAACTCCCAGTCGTGGCGCGAAGCTGTAAGGTTTCTTCTACTGGCGTTTTGGGGTTGACTCTTAGGGTTGACACCAGCCTGTGTCCCGGTTGTTCGGTGGTTGTCGCTACTTGGCGAAATCCCCTGGTCAGGATACCAATATGTGACACTCAGCAGTCCAGGGTCGAAATGTGGCACCAGGGTCAAGTTCTGGTCGTCGATGTGAACAGCTTCACCAGTTGTACCGGTTCAATGCCAACTCTATCGTTCACAGCTCACCTGCAACGTCTGGTTACTGGAGTAACTGCCTTGATCTCAAGTCTAACCTACCCACGTTGTGACTTTGATCTTAGGTAGACGAGATCATTCAGCCATCAGGCCGTAGTGTCAGCTGAATTCAAATTGAAGGTGGCATTGCACAAGCGCAAAGAAAATAAATAAAAAAAGAAAAATCCAAGAGGTTCAAGTATGTTAAGAAATAACAATTTAACTTTATCCTTCTGTTGTATACAGGAGCGCGTTTTTCTCCCATCCCATTTCCTACGAAATGTGACACTTCTATATTTCAAGCAAGTTGATATCGTAAGTCAACTAGTTTTTAAGTGCTGGCTTAACTTCGTTCATCAGTATAACTTGCTATCGGTAGCATCAGCGAAGTCGGAGGTCATGGAATCTCTCGGTCAGCTTCTGCGAGGCAACACCCTGGTTCAAAACCAGCTCAACTCAACTCAACTGCAACTTCTACTGCACTGTTGTGGAATGACTCATCATCGTTCGTTTATATAGGTACCGACCAAAACCCGGTGTGTGGGCCCGACGCGGCCTGGGGTTCTCGGTAATCTCTATTTCTAACAATAAATCTCTTTGTTGTCAGGACAGGAAAATTGATTATTTCTCATTTTTGGAAAATTAACCACTTCTCATTTCGGGGGGGGGGGGGGGCGTCTCCGTCGTTCGTGAGGGAAGTTCGGAGGAGAGCTATCCTCCTAAACTCTTTTTCTCTCACATTGATATCTTATACCAATCCTTTCAGTGGGCGTTAACATCTTCTCCACCTTTCTCGTCCATTCACCTCCGCCCATCACCATGCTACCATACGACCAATGATCTCTCGGCAGTGTGGGTGTGGCTACACTGGCCTCTTTTAAATTATAATCTAGAATTTTTGTTTACAAAATTCTTTTATCACATGTTCTTTTTTTCCTGGGCTACCCAAAAGTCACTTACCCAGCGCTCTTACTGTCTCATTAATCACTGTCAAAGTTTGCCATCTGGTTCCCCACTCCAAGTCAGCTTTATCATGGAATCCCTGATCTGTTAAGAAACCAAATTCTTTTTATCTCATCAAATTTCAATTCTCCACTTCTAATTTTCTGCAGATTGCCAAAAGTTTACAATTGCCACATTGCCATTCGGCGTCTTAGCGTCTGTTGGCAAGTAAATGATAACAATCCTCTCACCTATATCGAGACAATGCCAAAATTTTATAATTGCCACATTGCTTCTCTTTGCCTATATCCAAGAAAAGAAATTAAACGATATCTTGGAAAGATAATTAACATTGATTCTCACTGCCTGTATCGGCATTCATCTCCAACCGAAATTCTTATGACCAGCATCTGTTTTGGTCGATATTTCCATATTAGCCTTTCTTTCTATCTCCCTCGGTGATAACTCGACTGGACCTCACACACGGCTCTCTCCGCGGGTGTTTTTTCGTAAACAAATTAAAATCTTTCTTTTAACATTGATCAGTCTATCTTTCGTTATAGCTCTTTTTTTTTCGCTTTAAGAATGTCTATTTTCTGTTTCATTTTCTATGGTTAATTAGTTAGCCAATTACCATAGCTAAATAGTGTCACACTCCATTCCCCTTTGATCATAGTGGATGTCACTTAGAAAACAAGACTCTAAAAAGAACTACTTGCTGGCTATTAAACAGAAATACTTGAGATCAAGATAAAAGCACCTTTTCCTTTTTATATCAGTTCCATTACAATGAATGATGTTTTCTCTATTCCTTGCTTTTTATATACAGTAATGTTTTCTGCTCTAGATAAAGTATTTTTGTAATACCATTTATATGTACTGATAGCTTTGTTTAGAAATTACATAAATACAATAAACTTTTTTCCTTAATGCATCTGTCAGAAATAGAGGATGAATCTAATATAGCTATGTATTTCTTAAGTTGTCAAATATAGTAATTACGGTTAGTCCAAGTTAGTGTAGTTACTAAGTTAACTAATCAAAAAGTGTTTCATTCAAAAGCTTTAAACTTTATATTTTATTTGTTTATTTTGTTATTAATGCCAGCACTCTTCATAGTATAGGCATTCATAGCTCTCCACAGCTTCCTTTACTTTAAGATTTGTGAATTACAATGATTGCTTAGAAAAGATAATGGAATGGTTTCTTATTGCCTTCGCTGCTATTGTGGATTTTCCTAGATTAGTTGTCAGCAAGGCTAGAGATCTCAGTCAACCCTGCTATTTAACTTATAGCTGAGGTGAAAGCAGAAAAGATGTATTTCTCAAGGGCATTGGTGGGAAGTGACTTTTATAGTCTTGGGCAGAATTTGAACACAGTGCCATTTTCGACACTGATAACCTATACAGTCAGTTATGTGTCATGTGTGATACATGCTTAGGCGATTATGCAACTTTCAATACATAATTGACAAGGCAGATTTTTTCCTGCAGTAGGTTGCCATTTCTTTCTGCGGTAGACCATTTGCCATCCAAGGCTATAGAACCTGGTCTATCCAGCTATTTACCCACAGCTGGGGGGAGAAGAAGAGGATTCATAACTTTCCCAAGGGTATTAGCACATTAGTGAATGTAATGGATTCGACTGGAATTTGAACTCGGCTCAGCAGAGAGAAGAAATAGCTCCCATATTTAAGTCAGTTATGTGCAAAGCGTGATACACGCTTAGGCAATCATGTATCTTCCAATACATGACTTCTTGCAGTAGGTTGCCATTTCTTTCTGCGGTAGACCAGTTGCCATCCCAGGCTATAGAAACTGGTCTATCCTGCTATTTACCCATAGCTAGGGGGAGAAGAAGAAGATTCATAACTTTCCCAAGGGTATTAGCACATTAGTGAATGTAATGGATTCCACTGGAATTCGAACTTGGCTCTTCGATTCCTCAAACCGAGCCACTATCCATTAATCCACTATGCCTCCTCTCTATTACTGGATTATTAATCCATCTTTTATGTGATTAAATCTGTTCTTCACCCAAACTTTTGTTCCAGTGTTTCCTAACAGTATTATTAACCAGAGGTACAATTGTGTGGTAGCATACCTACTGACTATAATGGGTATGTCCCCATTCACATAAATACAATAGTAAATACTGTATGTTGGTCTGCAGTTGGAGATTTATTGTGGAATTCACTTGAATCACTTCTAGCAGTTGACTACTTCTTCTATGCTCCACTGGCGAATCTTATGTGTGTTGTTCTTGTCCTAAGTATTATTGTTCATTACCAACCTTTGTGTGATTATTCTATTCAGTAACCTTCCCTAGGTTACAACAGAGTGTTATACAAACTTTATAACTATTTGTTTACTAAAAAAAATTTTTTTCTACTTGCATTGTATTTTGATGTTTGTAAAATCTTCTTGGCAACAAATGGTGAATTAATCTCTTTGGAAATTTTCTTTCCAGTTATCCATTTGCAATTGTGGGGATTTCCTTAACAAGCACATTACGAGATTTATTACAATCTGGACGATTGCGTTACCATTTCTACAATGTATGTCTGGCAGCACCAAAATTGGAACATTTCCATGAAGCCTACTGTAAGTATTTCCATATTAGTTGTTCCTTATAAGGAAACATTCAGCATTCAATGACTGAACAGCCAGTGCTACTCTAGTTATGCTTTTCTTTCCTCCCTGGCCATCAAGATGGGATCAAAGTGTAGTATCTGTTCTACTGATCTGTAATGGAAAGTTTAGCCATTTCCTTATAAGGAAACATTTAGCAGTCATTGATAAGGCTAGTTTCCATTTTAGTTACACTTTTATCCCCTCCCTGGTCATTGTGCTGAGATCAAAGGGTAGTATTTGTTCTCATGGCAATATTAGACATGTCCTTATAAGGTAAAATTTGGTATTCATAACCGAGCAGCCAATGTTACTCGAGTTAAACTTTTGTTTCTTCCCTGGTCATCAAGTTGGGATCAATGTGTGGTTTCTGTTCCCATCTCTAATGATAATATTAGCTGTTTCCTTATAAGGAAACATTTGGCAATCATTGACCAAACAGCCAGTGATATTGTCGGTTGAAATTTATAAAATCATTCTATTAAAACAATCAGTTTGGAAAATAAGTTTCTCAAGTCCAGTAGCTGTTATTGCTCTTTCTAATACTGATTGGGAGTTTCCTTTCTAACCTTTTGTTTGAAGTAATGTGGAACATGAACATCTTAATTATGTCAATATTTTCTCTTTGTGTTTCATGTCATATCCATTTTTGTTGTTCTCCTCATCTCTAATGTAATGGTAATATTAGCTGTTTCCTTATAAGGAAACATTTAGCATTCATTGACCTAGCAGCCAGTGTTATTCTTGATTGAAATTTATAAAATCTTTCTCTTAAAACAATTTTCAGGAAAATAGGTTTCTCAAGTACAGTAGCTGTTATTGCTCTTTCCAGTGTTGATTGCAGGGAGGGGGGGGGTCTTCCTAACCTTTTGTAGTATGGAACGTTTTAGTATGTGGAACATTAACATGTTGATTATGACATTACTTTCTCTTCAAGTTCCGTGTGCTATCCATTTTAGTTGTTGCTGATGCTGAAAATTCTCAAATGGTGTGGCTTCTGTTAATTGGTACAAGTCTTTATTTGTGATTCTGTTCATAAAAATATGGTCCTCCCTAAGACCTACAGGATTCATTTGCATAAAGCCATTTTGAACCACTGATCTTTGAAAGCTGTTGTAGACAGCTGACAGATTAGATATTTCTGAGGGGGTTTGGTACCATGCATGGCATCCACATGATAGTCTTGATCTGATGAGGCTATTTAAGGACATAACTCTAGTTTTTAGGTTAATGTTTTAGATTTGTAGCAATTGGAGGTGTTGTGTGAAACTATCTCTGGTGCAGTCTATTCTGTGTTCAATTTCCTTATCTCCTATACTAAATTTGTTATAACAGATTCATGCATCAAGGTGTTTGAAGTATTTAGTATTTACTAATTTCACATCCAGAATGTTTATAATGGATTCAAGAGATCTGAGGTGTTTTAACCAACTCAGCTATGAAGAACCTTTGACAATCAAGCAAGGTCTAAACAATGCCTTTAAGCAAAATCTTTCTCATCATAGACTCTGGAAATTTCATATCTGAATGTAAACAAAGCAATTTTTTAAAGAATTAATGGATTTTTTATTTATTAATCTGACAGATTTTATCACTTAAACGTTATTTTTTGTGGATAATCATATTTGAGTAGACACTCCATTTATTTATTAAACAGGATATTTATTTCTGTCTACTGGTCTGAATATTTATGAAATTTTATTAAAGAAAAATAAATGTGCTCTCCAGCAAGATTTGAACCTGTGCCTCCCTGGACAGAGGAAACTGTTGTTAGATCTGATGTGATTTAACTGACTCAGCCATGAAGAACCTTTGCCAATTAAGCAAGCTTAAATTGTTTTGTTTATGTTTCGATACAGAACTGGGCAGATATGAAATTTCAAGAGTTTATAATGATTGATTTCACATAAAGGCACTATTCACATTTGCTTGACCAGCAATGGATTATGTGTCGGTGCCATCACTTCTTTCATTTCACTTTTTGATCATAGTTTCTACTTGTTTAGAAAACATTAAGCAGATATTAGTATTATCATATAAAAGTTGTTTACAATGGCCACTCTTCTAGATCTTATCGTATTAATGCAAATGTCCCCTAGGAATCTATCCTTGGATCATTTCTTTTTTTTTAACATAATCATGTTTACCCTGTACATTATCTGGGAGACACTCAAGATTGTTCTGGATTTTTACACATTTATCTTTTTCTTAACAATTCTCAACAAAAGCATTAAAAACTATTCTTATAATTAAATTCTAATAAATAAATAGTTTTTAATGTTTCTTTTGTCAAGTCTCAAGAAGGAACAGTATAAATGCAGATGCTCTCAACCACAGCCCACTAATAGATACGACCCCACATGTCACATTTCAGGCCATTTGTCTTGGAGGCTTTCTTATTTCCATTGTATTCGGCAAGAGATGATTTTCTTATTTTTTTCTGAATGTATTGTAGGTATTGGATTTAAATCCCAATTCAGTTTGTTTTGTTTTCCTTTCAAAATAAATTTCTCTTCAAAATGTTTCGTACAGAGAACTTAATTTTTCATAGAGAACTAATCAGTACGATTAACAAATTTTTCAATTTTCTATGAGTTCAGATTTTCCAAGAGGGAAAGAAAATGTCGATATTTTTCCTGTTAGTAACATAACCACTAGAACAGCCAAATGCAACACATTTGCTAACAATTTTTGTTAAACAAAATATCACAAAAAAAATCAATAATTTAATTTTTAAATGCAATGGACTATGAGGTAGAAACTTTACATTATAATAGCATTCATTTGCAAAACGAGCAGCAGTATACACAATTGAAAAACATAAAAGCGAGGTAACTCACAGCCATTTAATTCATGGATTCATTTTTTACCGATTTTCGTCAATTTTGGTGACTAAAAAAAACATGATTTTTAGCTAAGATTTCGGACATGCTAGAAAGGATTAAAAAAATTTAAAAAATACTCAAATATACTTTGGTCTTTCCTCTAAATAATGACATAAACATCTAGACAATAAAAAATATTTTAATCAAGTTTGGAGCCTTTTTTCATCAGGATATGCCACTTTTTTAGCGACAACTGGGACAACCCTAATTTAAATCAATGGATTAGTAAAAAAAAAAAAAAAAAAAAAAGTGTAAATCTGCATTTTAGTGTTAAAAACATGTCTAGGGAATTGAAATAACATTTGATAAATTCTAAATAATTGTACGTTGTTAATTTACGTTCTATTCTAAGAATTCAATTTTTAAAGTTACCCCCCCCCCACACACACACACACACCCTTTAGATTAGGAAATTTCTAAGCGGCCATTTACATTTTTTTTTGTTTACATCAGGAGTGAGCCTGTTAGAATTCAGCTTGTTATGTGACAGATGGGGCCACATAATACTAGTTGGCCATGTCTCAACCCATTTTAATGAGTTTATGTGGAAAGTTTAAATGAAGGAAATGCCTGGAATAAGCATTTTGTCAAAATTTATATTTAGAGACTTGTAATTAATTATTTTTTCATTAAAATTTTTCCCCAAATGGCCGATTCATCAAGAGGAGACAACCTATTTGGTGGCAACATTACTCAAATCCAAGGGAGGTAACTAGGAAAACCAAATCATCCTTATCTGGAGTTACCTACCATGTTTTACTTCTATAAAAATCGTACAACATTCGCTGACAGATTATTTTTTCAATCAGATTTACCCCAAGTAAGACAGTAGCGCCACTAATACACAAGGGTTTGCTGTATATGAAAGAATTAGAAAGCAGAAACATTACTAAGGATAGAGAGCAATAGAAGAGTAATCAGGAAGACAGTAGATAACGATTGACATTGCATTTAAATTTTTGAAGATTAAAAATAAAATTAACTGGAAAGCATGAAGTTGAAAGAGAGTTCCACAAGTGAATCTTATGCAAGAGAAGAAACTGTTAGCATAGAACTTACGGTTACATCTAGCCAATTCTACTGTAAATTGATGAGACCTTGCAGCTAATCTAGTACTGCACTTAAATTCATAAAGTCTAGGTGCCATATTGAAGAGCTTTTTACCCTGAAATTATTTATAGAAGCCATGGGGAGGCAACTGGTGGGAAAGTGATTGAAGCTGAGATGCCAGATCAGGACTAATAATATTGCTGATTCTTGAGAATCAAAAATCTCTAGATATAAAGCAGGAGCACCGGACCTTATGTGGTAGCAATATTCTAAGTTTGGATGAATGATAGACTTATAGATATATAGAATAGACTCTGGAGAGGAAAACAGTTGAGGACAACACAGGGAGCCAACTTTCTTAGCATCTGACTTTGCAATGGATTCAATATAGTGTTTCCACTTCATATATATTGGAGAATAAATATTACATAGCTGTTCAATACTCTTTTTCTTGTAATCTAGGACATTTTCTTGTTTCTTAATACTTTGCTTAGCTTCTGGGAGACATCTTTCATTATGCCAATGAAGTTGTTGGTACCATTTTCAATCCTATGTTACAACACTGTGGACTTTCGCAGTTGACTTAGTTTGACATTTCTGGTGCATCAGATTGGCCAGTCACTTTTGCTAAAAAAAAAGAAAAGAAAAAAAACATATCTTAATTCCAATCAAAGGGGTCCATCGAGAATCTATAGTGAACCAACCTAGCACAGCTATGCGCAGGTTGGTAGGTTGCAATGATTTGCACTGAGCCATAGCAACACCTCTTAATTGCTGTTGTTCCCAGGTCTACCCTGATCCAGGGTGGTATCACTTGTTAGGGTCCCATCTATGGGCAAATAGTGAACACCCAGACTGCAGTCAAAACATGAAAATATAAAAATACATACCAAAAAATTACCAGCAATACATTTTCATAGTAAAAAATTAAAAAGATTATCAGTAATACATTTCATAGAAAAAAAAAATTATTTAAACATTTCCAGCAATACATTTTCATAGTAAAAAATAAAAAAAAAATTACCACCATACATTTAAAAAAAAATTACCAAAAATTACTAAAACTCACAAAATATAAAATTTTGGTATTAAATGACCCATATGGAATTGTTATGCCATTAAATAAACTAACCAAACAGACCACAGGAAAAAAAAAACTTTCATTTTACATTGTCTTTTTGCAATTGATTTATTTCTGTTCTTTTTTATTTTATTCCAGGCTATTTGTTTTACCAATTTGACAAATTCTGGTGTGCAGACAAACCGAAAGATATCATGGAATTTGGACGCGTTAGCAAAGAATTCAAAGCAATGTCAGAATCACAACTGCGGAAATTAGAGTTTGTGATGAAAATGGAGTTCCAGAAAGATATCCCATAAACTTATGCTTTGGGAAACTTTCTCCCAGTTCTGTGTTATTGTTTTTTTTTTTGTTTTTTTTTTTTATACGACCCACCCTGTTGTGTGTTTCGCCTGGCCTTTATGTAGCGTTCGTCACGACTGACTTTGGATCTTACGCACACTCATTAACTCAAAATTTGTTGTCTGTGAAACAAGCTTTATTGTGAACAACGGGCTGGTGTGAAATGTTTTTTTTATTTTGATGGCCTTTTATTGTGATGTGGGGGGGGGTTACCCTCCCTCCCGCTCCTTAAATAATCTCTGTTTTTTAGCCTGGCACCATGTGGAATTCAGGTTTGGGTTTCATAAAAGCTGGTAGAGAGCTTATATAAAGATACAGATTGACGGTCATTAATCTGGCATTGTTGCAGAGTACAAGTGATTTTACCAGATAACCGATGGTTACATTAGAATACCCATATCTCAACAGTGAACCAGTTCATTCTACCTTTAAAATTTCCTGTAAGTCAGTACATGTTGGTTCATAAAGGAAAATGTTTGTTTTTTGGGGGTTTTTTTTTCAGAAGTTCTAACTTATATATTATGGACAACATACAGTTTTTGTGCTTCACACCACAAGAAGCACTTTCTGCATTCATTGATGTACGGATAGTGTAATGGATAGTGGCTCAGGATGAGAACTCAGAGAGCTGAGTTCCAATTCCAGTCAGGTTTCTTACATTCACTTATGCGCAAATACCCTTGGGAAAGGCATGAATCCATCTCCTCCTCCCAGATATGGGTTAAATTGTATGCTTTTTATCTGGAAAATAATGTTAATGCAATACTCACTTGTAAGAATAATTTTTTCTTTTTTTTTTAACAATTCAAAATATGTTTAGGCTTTAAGATTTGATAAGCTGTAAAAATCAGTCAATCAATCCTGTATTCACTGGCGCCATGGTTGGTGTTAAATGTCAACAAGTTATAATTAAAATACACCAAAAATACCAAATAGAAATTCCTTACCAATGTCTGAAAGTGCTTAAAAACAGTTGATGCAGCAGCTAGCCCTACCAAATAGCTGTCACAGGTCAGTGCAGTGACCCAGGAAAACTGAAATTGCCAGATTGGTAATGGCCAACCTGTAGAAAGACCTTCTGAAAAGTTTTGTTTCACTGTTATTGTGTGCCCTCAATTTTTTTGACATCAACTTTTGGATATCTTTTTCAAAACTTTTCTCGACAGTTAAGTTTTTATTCTAATTTTCAAAAGGAAAATGACAAAATAAAAAAAAAATCAACAAATTTTTATAAAAAGTTAAAACAAAAATTTTATAACTGCCTAAAGTGGAGGAGAAAAAAAACTGATTCTTTTCAAAATAATTTTAAAAATATCTGCTTGTAGAATTTAAGATTTCCCTCCAAAATATCTACGTCTCTCATACAGTTTGGATATGAGTCCCAAAAGAAAAAAGTGAGGGGGATATCATCTTCCTACTTTCATGGGACTCTGTTGCTTGGGTTTTAATATTTACTTTGGAAAAGAAAAATAATCTTAAAGTTTTTTAAAACACATCTAAAATATGAAATCATATTAAAAAAAAAAGACAAAAAACAACCGCTTTCCCCTACCACCCCATTGCCTAAAGAATTTGCTTAGAATGGTTTTTGATTTTTCTGTTATTTATTGTTGAAATTGTTTACTGCCGCCAAATGTATGCATATATATTTTTTGCATTTAGATTTTTTATGGTGGGTGTGAATGTCTATATTATGACTTGGCAAACGCTTCAAAAATATTTATGAAGTCAGGAAATGAAAAGACCGAGTGTGTAAAAACATTTAAAACCTCTTATGCAAAAAGATACTAATAGTAACGACATAACAAAATATGCCATCATTTTGGACAGCCTGGGTAAACTAGTATATTTATATTTTTAAAGACTCACATGTGAAAACCTTCTAATAATAGTAAGGACTTAACAAAATATGCCATCATTTTGGACGACCTGGGTAAACTAGTATATTTATATATTTAAAGACTCACATGTGAAAACCTTCTAATAATAGTAAGGACTGAACAAAATATGCCATCATTTTGGACGGCCTGGGTAAACTAGTATATTTATATATTTAAAGACTCACATGTGAAAACCTTCTAATAATAGTAAGGACTGAACAAAATATGCCATCATTTTGGACAGCCTGGGTAAACTAGTATATTTATATTTTTAAAGACTCACATGTGAAAACCTTCTAATAATAGTAAGGACTGAACAAAATATGCCATCATTTTGGACGGCCTGGGTAAACTAGTATATTTATATATTTAAAGACTCACATGTGAAAACCTTCTAATAATAGTAAGGACTGAACAAAATATGCCATCATTTTGGACAGCCTGGGTAAACTAGTATATTTATATATTTAAAGACTCACATGTGAAAACCTTCTAATAATAGTAAGGACTGAACAAAATATGCCATCATTTTGGACGGCCTGGGTAAACTAGTATATTTATATATTTAAAGACTCACATGTGAAAACCTTCTAATAATAGTAAGGACTGAACAAAATATGCCATCATTTTGGACGGCCTGGGTAAACTAGTATATTTATATATTTAAAGACTCACATGTGAAAACCTTCTAATAATAGTAAGGACTGAACAAAATATGCCATCATTTTGGACGGCCTGGGTAAACTAGTATATTTATATATTTAAAGACTCACATGTGAAAACCTTCTAATAATAGTAAGGACTGAACAAAATATGCCATCATTTTGGACGGCCTGGGTAAACTAGTATATTTATATATTTAAAGACTCACATGTGAAAACCTTCTAATAATAGTAAGGACTTAACAAAATATGCCATCATTTTGGACGGCCTGGGTAAACTAGTATATTTATATATTTAAAGACTCACATGTGAAAACCTTCTAATAATAGTAAGGACTTAACAAAATATGCCATCATTTTGGACGGCCTGGGTAAACTAGTATATTTATATATTTAAAGACTCACATGTGAAAACCTTCTAATAATAGTAAGGACTTAACAAAATATGCCATCATTTTGGACGGCCTGGGTAAACTAGTATATTTATATATTTAAAGACTCACATGTGAAAACCTTCTAATAATAGTAAGGACTGAACAAAATATGCCATCATTTTGGACAGCCTGGGTAAACTAGTATATTTATATATTTAAAGACTCACATGTGAAAACCTTCTAATAATAGTAAGGACTGAACAAAATATGCCATCATTTTGGACGGCCTGGGTAAACTAGTATATTTATATATTTAAAGACTCACATGTGAAAACCTTCTAATAATAGTAAGGACTGAACAAAATATGCCAGCATTTTGGACGGCATTCTTTTTTTTTCCATTTATTTTTTTTTTTTTTGTTGACTGCCAACCATTTTTTTTTATCAGTTGTTAAATCTCACCTTTTTCTCAATTACGTTGGCATTTTTGACAAGTGTAATCATCATTATTGTCTATCTTTAATTCAGACTAATATCTTCATCTTATTTGCCCTATTCACAATGCCTTGACCTTTGTCTGTTCGGATCTTCTTCAATTTCTTTTCCGAGTACTGTGTGTCCCCTCACTCAGAAACCCTTTCCTTCTCATTTCTCCGTGCATCTCATGTGAATCCTCCTCCTCCTCCTTTTGCCATCTCTTGCCTTGCACGTGTTCCATCCGGTTTGCAGAACAAATGTAATTCACTCCCACATAAAGGGACCTCCTGAGGCTACAAGGTAGTTTTTTTTTGGGGGGGGGGTACATATGCAAAGGAAAGCTCTGAAATCATTACCAGAATTTGTGAAGGCAGACAAAAGTATTCTAATGGACTGAGAGGACTGTATTTTCAATCTCAGGCATTTGATTAATTATGCAATCACAATTATTTTGGGTGAGGAGATTTTAATTATATCTGAACATGACGAACATTGAATTTCATGTTTGAGGTGGCTAGGGGAGGGTGGGGACAAACCAACGCAGCAAAGTTGTTGAGCCAAATCAGTGTCTAATCCAAACAACTGATTTCTCACTAGGTTTGCAAACTCTTTAAATCATAAATTTACATGAATTGAAGTATTTGGCCAGTAATGTTTGAAAAGGAATTCCTCGGGTCAAAGTTGAATATATGTTGCCTTGCCTTCAAATCAGATGCACTTCAAAAGTTGGAGATTACTTGGTCATGCCAAACGTTATACTTCTTTAATCTGGCTGATTAGCAATATATTCTCTTCTTCAAAATCTCTTGATGTCATTTTTATGAAAAGGCCAAATTGTACGAATTGAAAGATATTCAGTCGTTGCTTAGAAAGGCATAAATAAGATGTTCGTCTTCTGTTCGTATCAAACAAAAATTTCAGTTATATAATTCATCAATCTTGTTTTGATGGCTGTAAATTAACATTATCAAAATGGATTTTTATTATTTTCACGTTTGAAGAGTTTGTTGATGATTTGGGAATATAAAAAATATTGGGCAAAGTTTAACCTTTGTGCCTGCAAAAACACAGTGTTTCAAAGGGATGTTTTTTTCTGTTGATACCGCTATTACTTTATACTACCAAGAATTTTTTAATTATTTCACCTCATGCAAGACAATAAAGTCATGAAAGCACGAGGGGCGGGTAAATAATATTAGATCACTCGTGAGCCATTGGGTCAACCTTGTTGTATTTACTGTTTATATTTAGTTTCATGAAGAGTTTGTAAAAGTAGAGATATTTTAAAAATACATTTATTTGCAATTTTTAACGTTGCTTTCAACACTCAATAAATTGTCTGTTTGCAGAAAGTTGAACAATAAGTGCTTGGAATCTCAAAATTCAGAGTGTTGGAATTCGATACAATAAAATACTAGACCACCTGTGACCGTTGGTTCAACTTTGTTATATTTACTGTTTACATTTAGTTTCATGAAGAGTTTGTGAAAAGTAGAGATATTTTAAAAATACATTTATTTGCAGTTAGTTTAGGAAACATACATTTTATTAAACTTTATATTTAGGAATTATAAAATGTATTATGTTTAGGAAACATATAATGCATTTCATTAAACTTTATATTTATTTACAAAACACTTTCATTTACAGTATTTTTTGCTCGTTTAAAGTATACTACCTGTGACCCATTGAATCACTGAGGCTTCAGATTATAAAACATTGAAATTGTTTTCAACATTAAAAAAAATGTCTGTTTGAAGACAGTTGAAATAAAAATAATTGAAATACTGTTTGTTTAAAGAAAGAGGAAATATAAATAAGCACACACGCAACCACGGAGAGGTGGAAAGAGAGAGCATTTTTTTCTGTTTCCTCACCACCCCCTTCCTACACAATAATAAATTTACATCTTTCTTTCACCCACTCTCTATATATGACTTCTGGCAAACACACAAGAAACGTTCACAGACTTTTATAATAATAAAGATGAGAAAAATATACTATCAAGGAGAGAGAAGATAACAACTGATATTGCATTTAAATTTTTGATGATCAAAATTAACTAGGAAGCAAGAAGCCGGAAAAGAGATCCATAAACGAAAAGTGTGACAGGAGAAACTCTTAGCATAGAACTTATGGTTACATCTAGCCATTTCAATTGTAGAATGATGAGACCTTGCCGCCAATCTAGGACCAAAGAGGACTGCTCATCAGGACAATTACCTCAAAAATATTCATAGAAAAGTCACAGGGAAACTACATTACGGCGGTGGGAAAGTAACTGAAGTCAAGATGCCAGGTCAGGACCAATAATATTGCAGAGTTTCCTTTGGAGTTTATCAAGACTCTCTAAATATATAGCAGCAGTATCAGAACAGATGTACCAGCAATTACACTCCCTTCGATGATGTTTATTTACAAGATTATAAAACAAATGTGAATACAATATGATATTTATTATTTACCATTTTATAAAGAAATATATTTGAAAAGAAATCTTTTTATTGAAAAATTTATAAATATTACTTATCAAAATATGTAAACCAACTACAATGCAGTATTTATTATTTACCATTTTATAAATAATTGAGCTTTTTATTCATAATTTTATAAAAATATCTATGAAGTATAGAACAAGAAATTTTTAAATTTAAATAAACATAATTTTTCTGGACATTACATATTTTCTTCTCAAATTTTTTTCTATCTCAGATTGCTTTTTGTTTTAATTTTTCCAATTTTTCTTATAATCCTGATATCGGACAAAGGATGCCTAATCAATAGAAATCGAACGCTTGAAATTATAGGTTAGCCACCTTCCTACTCTTTTTTTGAAAAATTTTTAAATTGTTAATTTTTCTAACAATGTCTAGAAAATCTGATAATAGATTATTTATTGTCAGCCAAATGCTGACTGATTAAGAAATTTTAAATGAAGAGTCCAACCCTAAGCACTTTGAGTAAAGCAATTGGCAAAGCTGACAAATTGTGTTCTTTGGAACGGTTGGTAATCAATTCAAACTTTATAAAATAGTAAATAATAAAGTTTTACTCATAGTTGGTTAACACATTTTGATAATTTAGTAAATGTTTATAAATTTATGGATATAAAAACTGTTTTCATATTTATTTCTTTATTGGTAAATGATAAACATTGTATAATATTAGTTGGTTGGAATTTTCATATTGTAAATATAAAATTATTCTTATAAATAAAAAATCTAATAGTGTTTAATATTTTTGTTGTAAACTCTCAAAAACTAAAAAAATGTACAAATTCACTTTCATATGTTTGGATTTTATTAAAATTTTAATCATCACTTTTTAAAATAATAAAAATTGCCAAGTTATTGAAGGTAGTATATAATAATAGCAGTGTCAAGAGAAAAACCATCCTTTTGTCAAACCATTATTTTGCAAACAGAAAGAGTAAACTGTGTCAAATATTGTACCATAAGAAAATTTTAATTTTTTGTACATGTTGGGTATTAGTTTCAAATTTTGTCTAAAATCTAATTTGATGTGAAGTCCCAAAATTAAAGTGGTATATTTTCTTCATGAATTTCTTGAGTACAGTTTTTTTTCTTTATTTCTTATATTAAATCATTTTTTAAATTAAAACATAACAGTTAATTCTTTTGAAACCTACATTATGTTAAATTATCTTTAATTATACAAGTGTTTTGGTTTTTTTTTTACATTAATTTCTATAATAATTCTGATATTAAAAAAATCTTTATAACTCAGATATTAGGAAAATTCCTATAATAATTCAGATATTGGGAAAATTCCTATAATTCAGATAGTAGGAAAATTCCTATAATAATTCAGATATTAGGAAAATCTTTATAACTCAGATATTGGGAAGATTCCTATAATAATTCAGACATTGGGAAAATTCCTATAATAATTCAGATATTGGGAAAGATTCCTATAATAATTCAGATATTAGGAAAATTCCTATAATAATTCAGATATTAGGAAAATCTTTCTCAAAATCAAGTCAACATCTATTGTTTTTGTAATTATCTATTTTTACAATTTGAATTTCTATTGATTAGGCATCCTTTGTCCTAGATCAGGATTATAAGAAAAATTAGAAAATTAAAACCAAAAGTAATCTGAGATAGAAAATAATTTAATAAGAAAATGTATCATATCTGGAAAAAATCATGATTATTTAAATTTTTCTTGTTCTATACTTCATAGATATTTTTATTAAATTATGAATAAAATCTTTATGGGAATGGAGAAATGAATACATTTTTTTTTCTTCTAATAACCAGTTATTAAAAATAAGAAAAGGACAGTCTTGTTTGAAATAAAATCATTATTCATTAAATCTAAATTGATTAGTCTCTTACATAAAGGGATATAACTTACCTGAACTATCTTTAAGTATGGTGGCTTATGCCCATATCACTTTGAAATACTGGTTGCCATACGATCACTGAAGTTCAGCAACATCAAGCCAGGTCAGTACCTAGATGGGTGACTGCCTGGTGCTGTAAACTTTGATTACAGTTGGTATAATGGATAATGACTTGGAATTGCTAATCAGACAGCTGAGTTACAATTTCAGTTGGGTTTGTTATATTCACTTACGCACAAATACCCTTGGGGAAGGTATGAATCCACATCTTCCCCCCCCAGCTATGGGTTAATTAGTAAGACTTGTGGCACTAAATCATTATTATTTCAAAATAAAATTCTTACAATCTAAAAGTATTTTCTGGCTTTAAATAGCCGCCAATGGGTAGATAAGCCATAGGAAATCAATCAGTCTTAAGTGTGGTAAAAACACCTGTGCACAGGCCAGGGTTTGATCAACCCCGATGGGTTCATTTGTTTGACAGTGACATTGAAAGATGATGTATACAGGAAGATAAGATTTATTATTTAATAGCAAAAATAAAGTTATGCCACTGTTCTTGTGAGCGAGTGAGTTCACTGCAGCAAACATCAGGAGAGACTTCAAAACACTGCTCCATCACAGAGGAATAGAAAATATTCCAACACACGGTGTACCAATAATTACAACCGCTGATAAATGTAATCACAGTCTTTTCTTAAGCGGCTGGATGTGCAGGTGGTGTGATAGTGACTAGGAAAGAGAAATTGGAGAGCCAAGTTCAAATTCCAGTCAGGTTTGTTACATGCACTTATGCACAAATATCCTTGGGAAAGATATGAATTCATCTTTTCTCCTCCCCATCTATGGATTAAATAGGACTTTATCTGAAAAAATAGTTATTCTAAAATAAATTGTTAATGTAATATGCATACAAAAAAAAAAAAAGTTATTTTTAAATTCCAAAATATATTTCAGCTTTAAATAATCTACAAAGGGTTGATAAGCTGTAAAAAACAAATCAAAATTCTTAGTGGCTGCAGGTAAGCATTCTGACTGCCACGTCAAGCAAGTCCTTAAATACCCACTGAATACATCAATATTCATCAGGATATCATATTATAAAGATTGTGGTGGGCTCTTTTCACATTGCAAATGGCCTCCAGCTTGAGAAATATGCAAGGCATAATGCTCGTTTTGCTTCAAGTAGGTGAGTTTGGAATTTGTCAGTGTGTGAAAAGATTTTTATCATTTTGGACCAAGACAAAAGTGTTCATTTGTGGTGTAATGGTTAACAAGCTAGTTTCAACAACCATTTTCTAAGATCAATGGTTGAAAATGGCTTTGAGCAAGTGAAGCCTATGGGTTTTGGTACAGACCACCTCTCTTTGAACCTTCTGGTGCTACAGAATCACAAAAAAAGAACTGTATCAAATAAGAGAAACCACAGCACTTGAGGACTTTCAACAACAGCAACAACTAAAATGGATAGCACATGTAATTCAAAGAGAAAATAATGACATAATGAAAATGTTGACATTCCACACTACTTCAAACAAAAGATTAGGAAGGAAACCCCCATCAATACTGGAAAGAGTGATAATAACTACTGGAATAGAGAAATCTATTTTTCCAAAAATTTGTTTCAAGAGAAAGATTTTATAAATTTCAACCAACCAAAGTACTGGTTGCTCAGTCAATGCCAACTGTTTCATTATAAGGAAACAGTTTCTCACTGGGTGAATGTTCTCCTGGTCTTATACTAAATCTGAAAAATGCTTAGGAAACGACTTAAACAAAAAGAAATCTTTCGTCAGGTATTTTTTGTCTAAAATCTATTTCATAATTTGTTAGACACTAGATATACATCTGATGACCCACTGAAGTGTTCTTGAGTTAGTAGCTGCAGAATGTGTCTGTGGCTTTAAGCTGGTTTTGAGTTCCCAGTTATTCTTTTAAACTGCATTACCAAAGTGAAAAGGGGGTCAAGTCTTTCTTATCATTTCACTCCTAGCTATGGGGTTGGTGGGTGGATTCATACCTTTTCCAAGGATATAAGTGTTATGTAAATGCAAACAACCTTGACTGGAACTTGAACTTGGCTTACCAATTCCATTTTCTGTAGCAATACGCAAACGGAATCATGTCTGGTACCAGACAACCTTTATTTTGATCACCCTCCTTTTTACATCCTGATTTCATCTTTTTCGTTTCCTGAAAATATCAACTTGGAAGAAGGAGAGACAAATATAGTAATTAAAAATGGATTTTTAATATTTGCTTGGTAAGTTCCAGAATTTCTGCTGCATTTCTTGCCTGTAACTACATATTTATCAAAAGAACAGAGTGAAATATGTTAAAATCAGATTTTCATGGTATTTTTCAGTTTGGAATTTCATGGGGAAACTCAAAAGAAAAAATATGCATCATTTTCTTAACTCTTATCTGGAGAGTTCCATTTTAATTCTTTATGAACTGAAAATAAAAAAGATAGACTTTATGCTATGAATAATAAAAAATAAACTCCATATAGTTTCTAAAAAAATTTAATTGACTAAAGAAGAATTGTGTAAAATTCTCAGTGTACTCTTTAGCAGAAATTGTCTTAGCCTTTCTGTAACATTTCATTTTGAGGCTTGCATTGTTTGTCCTCTAACCTTGAGCAAGTTACTTGCTAGAAAGTTATGCATTTATGTCAACAGCAGCAGCCCACCATACAAGCAATTCATTTTCTTGGAACTTTTTTTTTCAAACAAATGTAATATTTACAGAATTGTGAAAGAATTCAACATTTATTTTATTGAAATAAAAAAAAAAAATTATAGAATCATTTTCATGGGTTTTATATTATTTTTACAATGACAAGTATCCATTTTATATATATATATATAAATATAAAAGTGAACATAGAAGTCAACACTTAGAGGCGACAGTCTGTTTCATGCTAGTGCAATCGTCAGGCATATATATATATATATATATATATATATATATATATATATATATATATATATATATATGTATGTATATATGTATGTATGTATATGTATAAAGGAAAAAAGTAGGAAAACTGTGTAGTTTTAACCAATGCATTTTGTCCAATGGGGACTTTTTCAAGGCAAAAAACAAAATGAATTTATTGAAATAAAGTATCTATAAACAAAAAACAAAATGTTGTCAGTAACTAGAAGAATTTAGAAACGCTATTATATATTCAATGGGTCAACTGAAAAATTATGTCATTTACTTTTTAATGTTTGAAGAGAATTTGTTTCACATGTAGAAATATTGTTTATATTCTTATGTTGACGGATTTAACCATTTTCTTTTGATTTCTTGATATATTTGTTATGTATATTGGCTTGGGAGAGTAATGATTCTGTTAGGAAAGGTGAGATTGGGAAAAATTGGGGTGTGGATTAATATTTGGATAATCTTCAAGGGCAGCACTCTTGATTTTCCTTCTGAGTAAATTATTTTCTTTTTTATGCGTGTAGCATTTTTAAAATCAAAATTCTGGTTGAATTGATTTCTATGTATGACCACTGCATTTGTCAAATTGTTATTTATTAGGTCCCTTTTGTGTTCATAGATGCATTTTTTTAAATTTCTGCATGTTTCTCCAATGTATTAAGTTTTGGCAATTTATTTTATATAGGCTTACTTTAAAAATATTATTGTTATGGGTGTTTTTAGATCTGATTATATCCATAACAGTTTTGGAAGTGGTTGTGATTATTTGAATGTTGTTTAGATGGGATAGGTTGTTCTGGATAGTGGATATTACAGAATTGGTCAGTAGTATTATGTATTTGTTCTTGTATAATTTATTATTATAGATTTATTTTTGTTGCAGTTGTATATTTTGTATGCCTTTCTTGCATTGTGGATGAAATGATATGGATATTATAGGTCTTTGAATGTATTTTCTATGTATGTTTCTTCTTTGGGTAAATAATTGGGACTGCAAATTCTTAATGCTCTTAAATAGAAACCTATAATTATTACAGATTTAATTTTAGAGGAGTGAATCTCTCATCATAACAATACGAAAAATATTTCTACATGGAAAAAAATTCTCTTCAAACATAAAAAGTAACTTTTCAGTTGGCTATATGAATATACAATAGCATTTCTAAATTCTTCTAGTTACTAACAACATTTTGTTTTTTTTTGTTTATAGATACTTTGTTTCAATAAATTCATTTCATTTTTGCCTTGTAAAAGCCTGCATTGGATGAAATGTGAAGGCTAAAACTACACAGTTTTTCTATTGTCTTTTTTCTTCATACATAGTCTTTTTCTACAGATTAATTCTGAGAATTTTTACATTTTACATATATATATATATATATATATATATATATATATATGCAGAAATATAGTCTTAAAGTGTGCTATATTTATGGGATAAAGTGCTCAATATCAGAGATAGAGCGTGTGTAAATATAAAAGTGGACATGGAAGTCAGCACTTAGAGGCGACAGTCTGTTTCATGCTAGTGCAATCGTCAGGCGATTGCACTAGCATGAAACAGACTGTCGCCTCTAAGTGCTGACTTCCATGTCCACTTTTATATATATATATATATATATATATATATATATATATATATATATATATATATTTGTGTATTTAGGCAGCAATCCTTCTTTCATGCACATTTCATTGAATACGACAGACAAGGTGCTTTGATTTAGTTTTTTATACAATTTCTAATGTGATCTAATAATTTTTTTTTCTTCAGATGATAAATTATATAAAAACTGTCCGAATGTTCTTTTTATCCGAGCGCTTTCGGCTATAGATTTAGCCATTTTCAAGGATTACATATTTTAACTGTTAAATAAGAATTGCATATATGTATTTATATAATGTTTTCATTTTTTTTTTCAAAACACGGTCAAGATATTAAATATTTCATCCTTGAAAATGGCTAAATGCATAGCCGAAAGCGCTTGGATAAAAAGAACATTCAGACAGTTTTTATATAATTTATCATCCGAAAAGAAAAAATTATTAGATCACATGAGAAATTGTATAAAAAACTAAATCAAAGTACCTTGTCTGTTGTATTCAATGAAATACGTGTGTGTGTGTGTGCATGCATGCAAAGTATATGATTGATGTGAAATATCCAACAAAATATGTGAAAATGAGATGTTGACATTTCTCTATTTTATGTAGACATTAAGTTGTTACCATGGCAACTATTTCTAACTAGGTTGCCATGGTAATTACTGTTTAGAGTTTTCATCTGTCTTTTGAAAATGCTCACGTAAATATTTTTTATATCCAATGGGTTTTCACATATTTAACAGTATATATATTTATATATCAAGAACAATATTGAGGAAAATCTATGACAAAATGGAAAAAGTTTTCTTGTGACATGTTTCACCATTTAGGACCTCGCTAACATAACAAATTTATTTTGGTAGTCCTAATGGATGAAGCAAATCACAAGAAACTTTTGCCACTTTGTCATATATATGTGTGTGTGTGTGTATGTGTGTGTGTGTGTGTCTGTGTCAACAAAATATCATCTTCGATGTTGAATATCTTTGTTTAAATGTCCGTATAACTACTCTGAAGATGAATCATGTGAGCTTAAAGCTTCAATCAAGGACCAACTTAATAAAAAAATATCCAAATATTGGACAATTTTTGTCTTTATTTTCCCTAGAAATTAAAGCAAAGATTCGGACATTCGAATGGCTCATGATCAGACATAATAGACACTCATTGTGTGATATATTTAATAACATATGTTTAAATAATGATCTACTGCCCAATAATATATATATATATATATATATATATATATATACATACACTTTCTTTACAATTGGAATTAAGATACCCTTAATTAATGACCATTTTCACTAACTAAAAGTATCTTAAGTGAAAATGGTCATTAACTAAAGGTATCATAATTCCAATTGTAAAGAAAATTTGCTCTGTTTAATGAAAATAAACATTGAGCATTCTTTGTGAGTCAGTTTTAACATATTTCAAATTCTAAATTGCCTGGATTATACCAACAGATTAATACCTATATATCTATATATATATATATATAGTATAAAATGACAATTGGAAAAATCTTAGATCTTGCTGACGCGTTTCGTCTTCCGACTTTTTCAAGGCAAAAATGAAATCGAAATATCTCTGTTGCTATAGTTACATTAAAATCCAAATTTAAAAACATAGACGCTTCTTATGTCTTGCCCACAGAGTTGATCTGGGAATTTAACTATATATATATATATATATATATATATATATATATATATATATTTATTTATTTCCATCTATGTGCTTGAATATTCAAGAAATGTTATTAAACATGGTGGAGGATGCATATTTTTCTTTAATAAAATTTCTCAGATATTCAGATCAGAAGGGCGTTCGTTCCACAGGTGAGAATTGGGAGAAAAGAACCTGATTAGAATAGAACATATGGTTGCATTTAGCTATTTCAACAGTAAATGGGTGGGACCTAGATTCCAATCTAGTAGCATGCTTAAAATTATGCAGTCAAAGCATTAAGCAAAGATGCTCATTAGAACAGATGTTATGAAAATATTTGTAGAAATGACAGAAAGAAATTCTGTCATGTTGCCGAAAAAGTGACTGAAGCCAAGATGCAAGGTCAAGATCAATGACACTGGTCAACAAAAAAAATTTTGAAATGATGTCGAGACACCAAGCATCTTTTTTAGCTAATTTGGGGGTGCTGAATCTGAAAATGATCTTACTTTTCCTTGGTTAGCTACCGTTTTTGCTGTACAGAAATGCCTCATTTTGGGGGAGAAAAAAGCATTTTTTTCATTTGTTTTCTGTATATATGATATTGACCGATGGCAATATTTCTCAAAATAAAATTGTAGAAACCTCTCCCTCTGCTTATTGAGAAATACTATTTTTGCAATAACAATCAGACGCTAAATCTTTAAAAATAACACGATTGAATATACCAAGACAAACAAGTATTTTCATTAAATCATTTAATAAACTAACAGCAGAAATAGAACTACGGTAAACATTTTTTCTTTCTTGATTGTCTGTCATGTTCAATATTTAAGTCCCTTTTGAGACTCCAGCACTATCATGTACAATGGAATAGGTGCATTCGATTGCGATGTCTTTAGTTGGAATTTCTTTCCAACTGTGAAAATAAAATGCTCTCAATGTGTTTGGTTTCCTTCCGTGGTGAAGGGATAAATTTATGAATATCAAACATAATCAAACAGAAGTTTTTAGAGTTTCAATTTTTTGATGTCACCTTAATTATTAAATTTATTAAAGTGTATTACTGATAAAGTTTATCAGTTACTTTGAATTTTGGCTATAAATTGGAAAACTTCAGTACATATATTTTTAAATTTTTGACTCAAAAACACTTTTTTCATATAAAAATAGTTGACATAGTGGCTGACATAAATTGCTCGGCCTACCTGAAAATTGATGGGTTTCTATGACCTTTATTAACAAAATTTTGTGATCAACCAAGATCGTAAATTGATCTTTTTTCCAAAAATTAGCATTTTCAGTACAGCAAAACCGGTAGCTAACCATGAAAAACTGTGGTCATTTTCAGACTCAGCACTGTCAAATTAGCTAAAAAAGTTTCTTGGCACCAAAAATCGTGTTGACCAGTGTTATATTACAAACCATACTTTGGATTTTGTCAAGAATCTGGATATATATATAGAAGGAATGCCAGACTAGATATGGCAACAATATTCAATGCATGGATGAATGGTAGATTTATAAATGTGTAAGATGGATTCTGACAAGAAAAATTGGATTAAATAATGAATGAGTACAAAAACTTTTATAAATTTAATGTTTTCTTATTAATATATTTAGCTTCATCAGAAATTTAGAAATTGATTTCGGAGGAAATTTTGTTGAAGCTAAAAAGCAAAAAAGTCAACCATTCGCCTTTGCATGGAATGCTGCTGCCATAGCCTCAGGGTTCTTGATAAGATCCAGAGACGGATATGCAATGTGATTGGCCCTGATCTGTCATCTCGTCTGCAGTCACTCTCTCACAGACGCGATGTTGCCTCGCTCTGCCTTTTTTACAAGTACTTTCACGGTAATTGCTCTGAGGAGCTGCTTTCGCTTGTCCCTAGGCCTCGTGAATTTAAACGTCTCACGAGGCTGGCATCCCGCTCCCACCCCTACACCGTGGAAACTGTTAGATGTAGACGTCTCTTCTACTCCAATAGCTTCATGTCTCACACATCTCGCCTATGGAACTCCCTTCCCTATTACTGTTTCCCTGACAAATACAATCTCCAACGGTTTAAGTGTAGCATCAATCGACATCTCCCGTTGCCTTGATCTATCCACTTCCCTTCTCCATATCCTTTCATTTTTTATTCCTATCTGCTCTCGCTCCAAATCTTCTGTAACCCCCTTGCCTTGATCGACCCTCCGTCTTTCTCTTTCTCCACATCCTCTCCTTTATCACTCCTATATGCTCTTCCTCCAACCCTTCTATAACCCCTTGCGTGATAGTGGCCTCCAGCCTTGCTTGGGGTGATACGCTTAAAAAAAAAAAAAATATATGGTCTGGAGCCTCTGCTGTTTGTCTTAAGGTCTTCAACAAAATCTAGAGACAGATATGCAATGTGATTGGCCCTGATCTGGCATCTTGTTTACAGTCGCACTCTCACAGATGTGTGGTTACTTCCCTCTGTCTTTTCTACAAATACTTTTACGGTAACTGCGCTGATGAGCTACTTTCACTGGTTCCCAAAATGCATGAATTTAAACATGCTACTAGGCTGGCATCTCAGTCCCACCCTTTCTCTGTTGAAACAGTTAAATGTAGCCATCTCTTCTACTCCAATGGCTTCATGTCTCTCACTTCCCATCTGTGGAACTCCCTTCCTCTTAATTGTTTCCCTGATAGCTATAATCTCCAAAAATATTTAAATGCAATGTCAATTGACATCTCCAGATGCCTTGATCTATTCTCCGTCCTTCTCTTCATCCTTTCCTCTATCCTGTGTCTTTACTCTTGCTCCCACTCTCTGTAACCCGTTGTGTGCTAGTGACACTCCAGTCTTGCTTAGGGTGAAATGCTTAAAAAAAAATTTATAAATATTTTCCTGCTTGTTCTTTATTTAATCATTTTGTTGAACTTAATCCAGATTTGCTTCCAGGTCATCATGATAGGATCAAGGTGTAGTATCTGTTCTCATCTCTAATGGTAATGTCAGCCTTTTCTTTATAAGGAAACATTCCAAGCAGCCAGTTCTACTCTAGTTACGCTTTTCTTTCTTCCCTGGTCATCAGAATGGAATCAAAGCGTAGTATCTGTTCTCCTCATCTCTAATGGTAATATCAGCCTTTTCTTTATAAGGAAACATTCCAAGCAGCCAGTCCTTCTCTAGTTACAATTTTCTTTCTTCCCTGGCCATCAGGATAGGATCAAGGTGTAGTATCTGTTCAGTTAATCTCTAATGGTAATATCAGCCTTTTTTTATAAGGAAACATTCGGCATTCATTGAACAAGCAGCTAGTTCTATTTTAGTCATACTTTTCTGAAATGGCAGTTTAAACTCATCTGTTGGACATAACTATTTCTTGCTATGTTGATTCTGTTTTTGGGATCTGAAAAATAAATTTATTTTCAAAAAATGATTGAATGATGCAAATTAAGTCAAATATTTCATGCAATTTACATTCTGTAGATTGGGAGAATAATACATGCTGATAGGTTTTTCATGTAGTGGAACCACAGGAAATTTATGGTGTACCTGGGGCCCACAGATGCAGATTTGAGTGGGTCCCCAAGAATCACAGGTGGAGATTTCAGTGCATCCCTGGGACCCACAAGTGGAGATTTGAGTGTGTCCCTGGGAACCACATGTCGAGATTTGAGTGTGTCCCCGGGATACACAAGTGGAGATTTGAGTTTGTCCCCAGGACACACAGGTGGAGATTTGAGTGTTTCCCCGGGACATACAGGTATGGAACCCACAGATGGAGATATGTGTCACCAGAATCCACAGGTGGAGATTTGAGTAAGTACCCTGAATTCACAGGCAGAGATTTGAGTGTGACCCAAGGACCCTTGAGTGTAGATTTGAGTGCATCCCCAGGACCTGCAGATGGAGATTGAGTGCATCCCCAGGACCTGCAGATGGAGATTGAGTGCATCCTCAGGACCCATAGGTCAAGATTTGAGTGGTTCTCTAGAACCCACATGTGTGTCCCCAACTAAAGTTTCTTAATAAATTGTAGTGTTAAACTGCAGGGATCCTAAGTTTGATTTTTTTACCATCACCCACAAGAACCATTTTTACCCTCACACACAAAAACCATTTAAATCATCCTGAATGACAGGAAAAATATTTGTTTTTTAAAATTATATTAATAAATTTATTTTCTTAAATAATATTAATAAATTAATATTTGTTTTAAATTATATTAATAAATTTATTTTTTGAGTTATATTAATAAATTTATTTTTAAAATTATATTAATAAATTAATATTTCTTTTAAATTATATTAATAAATTTATTTTTGAAATTATATTAATAAATTTATTTTTTAAATTATATTAATAAATTAATATTTCTTTTAAATTATATTGATAAATTTATTTTTTAAATTATATTAATAAATAAATTATTTGTTTTTAATTATATTAATAAATTTATTTTTCATATTATATTAATAAATTAATATTTCTTTTAAATTATATTAATAAATTTATTTTTGAAATCATATTATTAAATTTATTTTTTTAAATTATATTAATAAATTAATATTTGTTTTAAATTATATTAATAAATTAATATTTGTTTTAAATTATATTAATAAATTAATATTTGTTTTAAATTATATTAATAAATTTTTAAAAAAAATTATATTAATAAATTAATTTGTTTTAAATTATATTAATAAATTTATTTTTTAAATTATATTAATAAATTTATTTTTGAAATCATATTATTAAATTTATTTTTTTAAATTATATTAATAAATTAATTTGTTTTAAATTATATTAATAAATTTATTTTTTAAATTATATTAATAAATTTATTTTTTAAATTATATTAATAAATAAATTATTTGTTTTTAATTATATTAATAAATTTATTTTTCAAATTATATTAATAAATTAATATTTCTTTTAAATTATATTATATAAATTTATTTTTTAAATCATATTAATAAATTTATTTTTTTAAATTATATTAATAAATTAATATTTGTTTTAAATTATATTAATAAATTAATATTTGTTTTAAATTATATTAATAAATTTTTTTTAAAAATTATATTAATAAATTAATTTGTTTTAAATTATATTAATAAATTAATTTGTTTTAAATTATATTAATAAATTTTTTTAAATTATATTAATAAATTAATATTTGTTTTAAATTATATTAATAAATTTATTTTTTGAATTATATATTAATAAATTTATTTTTTAAGTTATATTAATAAATTTATTTTTGAAATCATATTATTAAATTTATTTTTTTAAATTATATTAATAAATTAATATTTGTTTTAAATTATATTAATAAATTTATTTTTGTTTTAAATTATATTAATAAATTTATTTTTTAAATTATATTAATAAATTTATTTTTTAAATTATATTAATAAATTAATATTTCTTCTAAATTATATTAATAAATTTATTTTTTAAATTATATTAATAAATTTATTATTTGAGCTTTATTAATAATAATATGAATTTGAATTATATTAATAAATTTATTTTTTCAATTATATTAATAAATTAATATTTCTTTTAAATTATATTAATAAATTTATTTTTGAAATTATATTAATAAATTTATTTTTTAAATTATATTAATAAATTAATATTTCTTTTAAATTATATTGATAAATTTATTTTTTAAATTATATTAATAAATTTATTTTTTAAATTATATTAATAAATAAATTATTTGTTTTTAATTATATTAATAAATTTATTTTTCAAATTATATTAATAAATTAATATTTCTTTTAAATTATATTATATAAATTTATTTTTTAAATCATATTAGTAAATTTATTTTTTAAAATTATATTAATAAATTAATATTTTTTTTGAATTATATTAATAAATTAATATTTGTTTTAAATTATATTAATAAATTTTTTTAAAAAATTATATTAATAAATTAATTTGTTTTAAATTATATTAATAAATTTATTTTTTAAATTATATTAATAAATTTATTTTTGAAATCATATTATTAAATTTATTTTTTTAAATTATATTAATAAATTAATATTTGTTTTAAATTATATTAATAAATTTATTTTTTAAATTATATTAATAAATTTATTTTTTAAATTATATTAAGAAATTTATTATTTGAGCTTCATTAATAATAATATTAGTTTGAATTATATTAATAAATTTATTTTTTCAATTATATTAATAAATTAATATTTCTTTTAAATTATATTAATAAATTTATTTTTTAAATCATATTAATAAATTTATTTTTTTAAATTATATAATAAATTAATTTTTGTTTTAATTTGTATTAATAAATTTATTTTTAGAGTTACATTAATAAATTTATTTTTTTAAATTATACTAATGAATTTATTTTTTAAATTATATTAATAAATTGATATTTGTATTAAATTATATTAATAAATTTATTTTTAAATCATATTAATAAATTAATATTTGTTTCAAATTATATTAAATTAATATTTGTTTTAAATTATATTAATAATATTTGTTTTAAATTATATAAATTTATTTTTTTAAATTATATTAATAAATTTATTTTTTGAGTTATATTAATAAATTTATTTTTAAAATTATATTAATAAATTAATATTTCTTTTAAATTATATTAATAAATTTATTTTTGAAATTATATTAATAAATTTATTTTTTAAATTATATTAATAAATTAATATTTCTTTTAAATTATATTGATAAATTTATTTTTTAAATTATATTAATAAATAAATTATTTGTTTTTAATTATATTAATAAATTTATTTTTCATATTATATTAATAAATTAATATTTCTTTTAAATTATATTAATAAATTTATTTTTGAAATCATATTATTAAATTTATTTTTTTAAATTATATTAATAAATTAATATTTGTTTTAAATTATATTAATAAATTAATATTTGTTTTAAATTATATTAATAAATTAATATTTGTTTTAAATTATATTAATAAATTTTTAAAAAAAATTATATTAATAAATTAATTTGTTTTAAATTATATTAATAAATTTATTTTTTAAATTATATTAATAAATTTATTTTTGAAATCATATTATTAAATTTATTTTTTTAAATTATATTAATAAATTAATTTGTTTTAAATTATATTAATAAATTTATTTTTTAAATTATATTAATAAATTTATTTTTTAAATTATATTAATAAATAAATTATTTGTTTTTAATTATATTAATAAATTTATTTTTCAAATTATATTAATAAATTAATATTTCTTTTAAATTATATTATATAAATTTATTTTTTAAATCATATTAATAAATTTATTTTTTTAAATTATATTAATAAATTAATATTTGTTTTAAATTATATTAATAAATTAATATTTGTTTTAAATTATATTAATAAATTTTTTTTAAAAATTATATTAATAAATTAATTTGTTTTAAATTATATTAATAAATTAATTTGTTTTAAATTATATTAATAAATTTTTTTAAATTATATTAATAAATTAATATTTGTTTTAAATTATATTAATAAATTTATTTTTTGAATTATATATTAATAAATTTATTTTTTAAGTTATATTAATAAATTTATTTTTGAAATCATATTATTAAATTTATTTTTTTAAATTATATTAATAAATTAATATTTGTTTTAAATTATATTAATAAATTTATTTTTGTTTTAAATTATATTAATAAATTTATTTTTTAAATTATATTAATAAATTTATTTTTTAAATTATATTAATAAATTAATATTTCTTCTAAATTATATTAATAAATTTATTTTTTAAATTATATTAATAAATTTATTATTTGAGCTTTATTAATAATAATATGAATTTGAATTATATTAATAAATTTATTTTTTCAATTATATTAATAAATTAATATTTCTTTTAAATTATATTAATAAATTTATTTTTGAAATTATATTAATAAATTTATTTTTTAAATTATATTAATAAATTAATATTTCTTTTAAATTATATTGATAAATTTATTTTTTAAATTATATTAATAAATTTATTTTTTAAATTATATTAATAAATAAATTATTTGTTTTTAATTATATTAATAAATTTATTTTTCAAATTATATTAATAAATTAATATTTCTTTTAAATTATATTATATAAATTTATTTTTTAAATCATATTAGTAAATTTATTTTTTAAAATTATATTAATAAATTAATATTTTTTTTGAATTATATTAATAAATTAATATTTGTTTTAAATTATATTAATAAATTTTTTTAAAAAATTATATTAATAAATTAATTTGTTTTAAATTATATTAATAAATTTATTTTTTAAATTATATTAATAAATTTATTTTTGAAATCATATTATTAAATTTATTTTTTTAAATTATATTAATAAATTAATATTTGTTTTAAATTATATTAATAAATTTATTTTTTAAATTATATTAATAAATTTATTTTTTAAATTATATTAAGAAATTTATTATTTGAGCTTCATTAATAATAATATTAGTTTGAATTATATTAATAAATTTATTTTTTCAATTATATTAATAAATTAATATTTCTTTTAAATTATATTAATAAATTTATTTTTTAAATCATATTAATAAATTTATTTTTTTAAATTATATAATAAATTAATTTTTGTTTTAATTTGTATTAATAAATTTATTTTTAGAGTTACATTAATAAATTTATTTTTTTAAATTATACTAATGAATTTATTTTTTAAATTATATTAATAAATTGATATTTGTATTAAATTATATTAATAAATTTATTTTTAAATCATATTAATAAATTAATATTTGTTTCAAATTATATTAAATTAATATTTGTTTTAAATTATATTAATAATATTTGTTTTAAATTATATAAATTTATTTTTTTAAATTATATTAATAAATTTATTTTTTTTAAATTATAAATAAATTCAAGAGCAAAACATTATTTAAACTTAATCACAGTTCAATTAAGAAACTATAGCTTTTTGATAATTAGGACAGAACAAAATTTTTAAATTAATAAATTGGATGCGTTGACTTTGGTCTCTCATAAAAAAACAAATCAGATTAGGCAAAAATTTCCTTTAAAAAAAATATAAGTTATCTCCCTTGAATCACCTTAGAACTATGGGACTTATTTATCAGTGATGCTTCCAACTTTCACATCTGTATGAGACAAAATTCAAAGAAAATATTTTCTGTAACAACATAAATAGCACCAAGATTAATTATCAAATAAAAGTGAGTTGACTGCATGAAGACAAAACCTTACACAAATTTAACTAAAAACAAAATGGTGACTGTAGTATCAAAATAAATAAGGATGCTGATTTTATCGCACATCCACACAAGCATACACATGCAAAGAGACACACACACGTCTTACTAACATATCACATTGAAACATTGGCCACTGTACGATAGTCAAAGTTAAGCAACGTTTAGCCTTGTCAGTACCCTTTGAAAGCTATGAATCCACCTCTTCTCTCCAGCTATGGGTTAATTAGTAAGACTTGTATTACTAAATCATTATTATCTTAAAAAAACTAATCTAAAAATATTTTATTTTAAATAACCTGCAAAAGATTAGAAATTAATAGCTATATAAAATTAGTTTTTACTAATAAAAACTCTATAAGGTAAGCATATTATTGATAATTATATAAAATTTGTTTATATTAATAATAACTCTATAAGTGTCTTGAATTTGTTTAGCAAATCAAAAATTTAGCAAACTAGAATTTCTTAATTTTATAGGGCTTCACAGTAAACAATATTTTTTTTTTAATTTCTTTTTTTTCCTTTTTTAACAGTGAAGAATAAATTCTTAGGATTTCTTACTCTTGAGCATGCAACATACAACTGTCCATGTGTAAATATGTAAATTTCTAGAGCCAAATTACAACTTTTTAGTGTTTAGCCTAAAGATTTGTTTATAGTTCTTGCAAATTCAGTATAGACTGGATACTAAATCCTTGTCAATTTGAAAGGATATTCAGATGGTTTAGGAATAAACTTTATTCTTGGGATTAATACCACTCATCATGTTCCAAACACAGTACATTGTAGTAGTCTGATGTCAATAAGTTTGTCAAACACAAGACTTGTTCCTTTGCATCAACCTACCTGAGGATTTATATTGCTCAATAACATTCCTGGTTTCAACAAAAGGTTGTGTCTTGGAAATCTATTCAGCACTAATGTATTCAAATAATCAACATTAAAATGTAGGATATCATTTGCATTAGCAAGGCTATTTGCTATCCTCAACTTTATTGAATTTCCTTCCAGCCAATCATGCATTCTTTCATTTATATCACTACTGCTCTTGAAATCCTCTGCCAATTTGAAACTCTCCCCACTGGGTTTATATTCACTACAATGCTACTAGTGTGCATTATCTTTTACCAGAATTAAATATATATATATATATATATAGTTTACGAAAAACTAGGTAATCTGTATGGGTAGACCCAAGGAGGATAAAATCCAGAGAGCTCAATGTAAATTAGAGCTAATAATTTAACTAAAAATAAAAACAGACCACTTTAAGGTTCCTTAAAGTGATCTGTTTTTATTTTTAGTTAAAATATATATATATATATATATATATATATATATATATATATAAATAAACTTAAAGAAAAGATATGCAAAAAACAATATTGCATTTTTATTAAATAAGTATTTATTTTAATCATTAAATTGTTTTTAAGATAATGGGAGTATTTTGTATGTTAAATAATAAAACTTTTAATTTTTCTAAAAAAAATTAATGAAAATTTATTGTACTAAGCTACATACCTAGTTTATTTGTGTGTGTATCTCAGGATTACTCATCAGTTGTAGCTCAGGATTACTCATCAATTGTAGCTCAGGATTACTCATCAATTGTAGCTCAGGATTACTCATCAATTGCATCTCAGGATTACTCATCAATTGCATCTCAGGATTACTCATCAGTTGTAGCTCAGGATTACTCATCAGTTGTAGCTCAGGATTACTCATCAGTTGTAGCTCAGGATTACTCATCAGTTGTAGCTCAGGATTACTCATCAATTGTAGCTCAGGATTACTCATCAATTGCATCTCAGGATTACTCATCAATTGCATCTCAGGATTACTCATCAGTTGTAGCTCAGGATTACTCATCAGTTGTAGCTCAGGATTACTCATCAGTTGTATCTCAGGATTACTCATCAATTGTACTTTGTACCCACTTACCTGTTTCCACTTCTCCCCAAAATTTGGTTTCGATCGGTCAATGTATGGCTATTTTAGAGGGTGTGATGGACTGACAAGTCACAGAATTTTATATTTTATATATATTTTGCATATGATCTTTGTGATCTGATAATGCTCACCATGTTAGCCCTGGTTGTCTCTGGTTAATACAGTCAGGTTGGGAGATGCCATTTCTTTGATCTTTTTTTTTAATCTAGCTTCACTTTTATTAAAGCCACATCAAATTCTTCCATTTGCAGGAACTGGGATAAGACTATGACAGGGTCTATGGTATCCATCATCAAAGCAGTGATGCTGATGAACTTCTCTTTTGAATTTTTTTAGGCCTTTGCTGATATCCTAGGACCTTTCAGTGAATTATACCAATAGGCTATCAATTGTTCAGTGCACATTCTGAAGAGCATTGTAGTACAATAGCCTTCGAATGGAATGCAACTCTTTGTAAGTGAGCATGGTATCGTCCAGCAGATTTTTTTTTTTCTTTTTTATGCAATAAAACAGATCAGTCAGTATCTGCTGATGCACTTTGAGATCTGCCATTGAATCTGTTGCTTCAGATGTGCACAAGACCAGGGAATAGGCAACACAGTGTGCATTCGCCATTCACCAGACATCTGCGCAGTTTTTGTTTCTCTCCGTCATTACTGCAGCCAAATCTGATCCTGTGCTCATCACTTTGGTCAATGAGATTTCCAGTTCGGAAATGGATGCATTCTGCAATTCCTGTCCATTATAACAACAAACTCATTATTTACAACAAAATGAGCACTTGGTTGAAATGACTCTGCATCCATAATTTGGACATATACAGATGTCTGTCTGTAGATCCATGAGCACAGCTATGAATAGGGATACCTTTACTTTCCGTTGCAGAACTGTATGCACCGCATCTGCCATACTGAACAGCAGTTCCTCCACTATAGATCATGAACTGTATGTTACTGTTTTTTTGCCGTAAAGTTAAGAGATCTCCGACTCCAATCTTTGTCTGAAAGTTGTCTAACAACTCAAACTTTGACAGGGGAAAATTTTGAGAAAAAAAGACTCTCACTGTGTTACTAGCCCTAAGAACCTGCTGATAATTTTTAATGGGCTGTGATTGGACAGTTCAAATGTCAACTGTCCCCTTTGAAGCGAAGAGAGAACTGCTACTGGACAGTAGTAGACAGTTGGAAGCTATATCTCCTAGGAATAGGAAGTTTGTTTCTCTCTCCTACCTGAAATGTCAGGGAGAATTTCTCAACAGTAAAGGATGTATGGGTAATAAAGTTGCTGAAGACAAGTTTCCCTTTAAGTCTTCAGAGAAAGTTTAAAAAGAAGTCCTCTCGAAGAAGCCCGCAGAATAAACGAGCTGGACATTACAAAGTTTACTGTAAAGAAAGAACCGAGAAGTCCCTAAGTGTTGTTTGGGGCTAAAGCATTTACAGAGAAGAAGAAGTAGAAGCAAACACGTGCTGTTACAAGTTGTACTACTGCATGTTTTAAGGAAGTTTTCCCCTTCCTCAGTCATATAGTAAAAGAAAGACAAACTTTCCATTTAGACAGGAAGAAAATAAGAAGAAGAAAAGAAAAAGAGGAGCTTGGTCACCAAAGAAATGAGAACTTTGTCTCCAAAAGAAAGAAAAGAAAAATATATAAAGAAAAGAACTTTTGAACTTTGAAAGAACAGAAAGTGTGTACTGTAGAGCAAAGGCTCTTTTTTGTTATCATTTACACAGCACTGGGCTCAATCTTTCATTATTTTCTTTTGTGCATTGGAATTTTTAAAGTTTTATTAATCAGGTATTTTTGTTTTTACATTTTGTTAGTCAGAGAATAGGTTATCATATTCTCAGCAAAAAGGGATGAATTTTTGTAAGCACCCTTGTTTAGTTGCTTAGTAATAAATATTTTTTTCCTTGTATAATTGAATTAGATTTGTATTCTTTTTTTTTTTTTTCATTATTTCTTTGGGCAGTAGTGGAAATAATATTGCATCAGTTTTTATTTTCTGAAAGAAAAGAACATTTCTGAAACTTGAGCCATCTCCCAGTAGCCCCTTTCATCTTACTGACATTATTGCCTTGCTTGGGGTAAATTGATTAAAAAAAAAACCAAATGTATGTATATCCTTCTGACTGTCCAACTTCAGTTTACATCGTTCTAAATATTTTTGCAGAGCAGGCATACTGAGGCAGGACTGATGCTCTTTGCTTAAAAAATAGCAACTGATGGTGGAATGCCGACAAAATGTCATTCTTTATGCTTTCATGATAAAAACGAAAGTATAAAGAAACTAAATCATCTAGACCAGAGGTTCTCAACCAGGGGTAAATTTACCCCTAGTGGGTAAAAAATTATATAGTCGGGGGTAAATAATTGAAGTACCTGATAATTTAAAAAATAATGTTTTGGTATTTTTACTAATGACTAATTTGCACAATTTTTAGTCACAAATTAGTCAGTACTAATCATAATCATTCATTCAAAAAAAAATTTTTTTTAGTATTTTCCAAAAATTTTTTAAATTGCCAAAAACAAAAATACTAAAAAAAAATTTTTTTTTGAATGAATGATTATGATTAGTATTAATTTGTAGATCTAATAATACAGCGGATAAAATGAATCATTTTTTATTAATGACTACAAACGTTAATAAAAATACTGAATTTTATACAGAGTACTAACTTATACTAATAAATTAGTAGATTAGTACTAAATAAGAAATCAGTATTTTGAGTGTCGCTTAGTACTTTTTTTTAAGTCACAGTATTTTGAGTAAAAAAAACCCTTAGTATTTTGAATGAAAAAAATCATTCATTCATTTAGTCACGAAATTGTATATCAATGCTTTATGATGGCTATGAAATTTTTGTATGGGAGTAGGGGGTAAATGGAGAAATACATAAAGCCGAGGGGGGTCAATGATGGAGGAAAGGTTGAGAATGGCTGATCTAGACTATATACCCAGACACATCTATAAAAAAAAACATATCTGAATTTAAAAATTTCCAACATTTTCCTACCTATGCATAATTCTAACCAATATATACATTTTTATATTCCCCTCTCTTTCCTATGCGTATATAATTACATCAACAAAAACATTACTTTAGTCTGACGAAGTCCTAAGGGATGAAACACATCACAAAAAAAAGAAAAAAACATTCAACTTCGTTATTTATGACTTGCATAATTTTATAAAACATTATTTTTTTCAGATTCGACAGGAAAAACAAATTATACTAAATATTTATTTTTCAAATATTTTCTTGCAATTTTTCAATGCAATTTCAAAATTCATCCTGTTGCTGTAATAAGAGATTTTTTTGAATTAAATAAAAACATGTTTGAAGACTAAAAATGTCAAGTTTTAACATTTTTTAAAAGAATTTTGTTTTCATTTTTATAACTGTTTAACTATTTTTAGTAAGGAAGCTCAAAAAGAAAATAATGACTGCAGTCACTTAACTCTATCAATTCAATATTTCTTCCCACGTTTTTTGTAGCACTTCCTTTAGTTTAATAAATATTTTATGATATGAAACAATTAAGAAATGAATTCAACTCAAAAGTATCATTTCACTCGGCAAGAATTAAATTCTTTTTTTTATATTTCTAAAGTAGCATAAAAAATAAAATTATTCATTCTAAGATTCATAAAAGAATAAAAAATCATATTCCTGAACACTTGGTTCTATAAGGTCAAAGATAATTGATTTTTAAACATAAACAATACTAATTTCTTGATTGTTGTACTGCTGGTCCTCCATATTTTTCAAAATGTGTTTTAAATTTTTTTCATAGTTCTGCTCCTGATAATATGTAACTAGTACAATCTGACAGGTGGTTAGTGTCTAAACCAGCTCACCCACTAACTTTTCTGCTGGTGAGGAGAGTGACACATCACCCCACAGGACAAAAAAAGACCTGTCAAAAGGCGGACAAGCTTCTTATAGGAGCCAATGGCCAACACACACATATATATATATATATATTATAGCATGCAGCTTATATATTATATCATAGAGAAGCAATTTATACAAAGAATTAATTAGCAATGTTAATGTGATTAATGGTGAAATCACTTCACTAACAAGACTTAATGAGACATTAACTTACTATCAATTCCTTGAATAATACGATCCTTATATCAGAGTTGTTGCCAGATGGAATTGCACCCCGAAGATGACAATTTGAAATTGTCGAAAATACTTGGCCTATCAATTCCATCTGACAACAACTCAAATATAAGGATCGTATTTTATTCATTATTTAATTATTTTTTCCTCAATAAGAGTAGATAGTTTCACCTATCGTCCAGTTCACACTCCTCCTTGGTCTTTTGAACAGGAGTAGAGGTTTATCCCTTAATTCCACTTTAGGATTGTGTTTTTGGTTCCTTATAAAATCTTTCATTCTCATTATCTCTTAGTAGCCCCTTGTGTCTTAGTGACATTATCGCCTTGCTTGGAGTAAATTGCTTAAAAAACAAAACAAAAAGAAAATGTATGTATATTTAAAATTTTTCACATACTTTTTATAATCAGGGAGGACAGCAGAAGCCTGCAAGCCATTCTTGACTAATGACGTGCACATGCTTGAAGCAGGGTAAAATTTAGTTCCTGTAATAATGCAAATGTTGACAACACTGACAGTAGTCCAAATGCTTGCATAGATTAAATAGAATAATATACTTTGTATTGTTTGGTATTTTACTGCTTTCTCTTGGCATAGAAATGACTAAAAAAATATTTACAAGTAAAAATACTGAACAGAATCCTACAAGGATAGTTAAATACTAATTACATTAAAAAAAAATTTTGAAAAACATCACCTACTCACTTTTGTTTGTTAGACATTGAATTGTATCACTTCATGTTCTCCATAGTTTGCCTGACTTTTAGGCTAACCTGAGGAATATTTTTTTTTTTTTTTTTTTAAGCTTATCACCCAAGCAAGGCTGGAAGCCACTAGCACGCAAGGGGTTACAGAAGGTTTGGAGGAAGAGCAGATAGGAGTGGTAAAGGAGAGGATGTGGAGAAAGATAGTGGATCGATCAAGGCAAGGGGGTTACAGAAGATTTGGAGCGAGAGCAGATAGGAATGAAAGGTGAAAGGATGTGGAGAAGGGAAGTGGATAGATCAAGGCAACTGGAGATGTTGATTGACGTTACACTTAAATAGTTGGAGATTGTATTTGTCAGGGAAACATTTATGAGCATTCTTAAATTAAGATTTTTGCTCTTGTATATAAATACTTGTTACAAAATAAAATCCTTGCATTTGATAAAGTTCCTCAAAGGATGAACCATGTTAGCTAAGATAAGTTTTATTTTTGTCTTTATTGCTATTGTCCTTTTATAGATATACTCTGTTTGAAATTTTTTACACACACACACACAGTGGTCTCAGTATATTGTTACGGCATTGTCAGTTTTCTGATTAAAAACACCACATAGCTTGAACAGAAGCTTACAAGAATATTTGTCAAATACAAATGTGCTGCCATTTGTGGTGAAATTGTGACAACATTCTCTGAGCATTCATCGTCATGACACCCAAGGTTGAGTGTTTTTGCATATGCACCCAACTCGCGATGTGCACAGGTTGACCGCTTTCAACAAAATAATACTATTGACAACAAATGTTTTTAAAGACACTGGTTGGGAGTTCACGACAATATGATTTCTCACTTAGCTGGCGATTCTTCCCTTCGGCTGAACTGCTATCTCCCTAACTTCACTGGCCTCGGCAACTCCTGATTCCTCACTACTGGTGCTTCCTGTTACTGTCTGCTGGGCAGCTCCAACTCCTCTGGTCATCTATTTACTTCTCTCACGGTCAGACCCACTTTCCTCCCGACTTCCTGCCTCTCTCTGCTTATATGGATAATCATGGGGTCTCATCCAACCATCCAGAAGTGTTGAGACCACCCCAAAACCACGTGGGTAGTCAAATCTTCAAAAGACTACTTTTATGACTATCTAAAGTCATTGATTTAATCCTGGGGTCCTATCCCCCATCCAGAAGTGTTGAGACCACCCCAAAACCACGTGGGTAGTCAAATCTTCAAAAGACTACTTTTATGACTATCTAAAAGTCATTGATTTAATCCTGGGGTCCTATCCCCCATCCAGAAGTGTTGAGACCACCCCAAAACCACGTGGGTAGTCAAATCTTCAAAAGACTACTTTTATGACTATCTAAAGTCATTGATTTAATCCTGGGGTCCTATCCCCCATCCAGAAGTGTTGAGACCACCCCAAAACCACGTGGGTAGTCAAATCTTCAAAAGACTACTTTTATGATTATCTAAAGTCATTGATTTATAAAGTTTTTATGTTTCCTAATTCAAAGGCAAACTGGGGGCATGAATCCTGAAACACTAACCCCCTAAGTTCACTCAAGATGGACTAGAGACAAAATTCATAAGAAATTCTAATAGCTGAGTAGACTTAAAAGAAAGGAATTCATCTCCCTATCTTCTAAACATGTGTGAGAAATCATATTGTTACATTAACTTCGTCGGAAAGAATCAGCTTTTGATAGAAAAAATAAAAAGAATAAGAATATTAAAAAAATATATTTTATATATATATATACATCTATATGCTTACATTGGTCACAGTATAATATCATAAGGCATTGTCAGTTTTATGTTATAATCATATCCATGCACCTGATCGTAGCCCGACTGACAAATGTCGAGTAAGTGGTCTCGATGGCTCTGGTCACACAAAAAGTCATGCACCTGCAATGTGCCACGATCGTTACGATCAGCAAAATAATCAAATTCATCGAGTTGGGCAAATTTGTTCTCGGGAATATTTCCAATGATCAATCGTCGGTCATCATAGGAACACAATCGAACTGGGTGTCGGCTGCGAACCTCCCAAAGCCTGGACATCATCCGCTGATCCCAAACACTTATGATGCCATCTTCACAACCGGAAACTATTTTCCAATCATCCATTTGTAAAGCTGAGATTTTTTGGCTGTGACCTGCAAATGTGGCGACAGGGTGAGCATGTCGAGAATCATAGAGACGTACCTTTCGGTCAGCACAGCCTGTGGACATCAAAAAAGGGGATGATGTGCCACCCTGGTGTATGCAGGTGATGTACCATGTGTGGCCATGGAGGCTGTTTAGCAATTTGCCACTGAAAATGTCATAAAGCTTCAGCTGCAAAAGAAATAAACAAATATTCAGAAGATAGAATAAACAATGAATGCTGCTGATGACAACTATTTACTCATGCCTTAATAGTAAGATCCCACAAAGTAAAACTAGCTGCTAATCTTGAACATGACCTCCTGTCAGTTGTTTACTGGGGCAAGAAATGGCTTGTAAATTTTAATGCATTCCAAAATGAAACTGCTATCTTTTAGTCATCATAGAGAACTATTTTTGCCCTCCATCAGTATGGCTGATGCTAACCTCCAGGAGAGCAACTCTTTGTATCTTTTTGGTCTCACATTTTTCCACTGACATGAAGTGGAATGATTATACTGAATCAACTGATAGGAACGTTGTGCCAGACAATGCTTCTAGCCAGAATTCTTTCCTGTATGTTTACAAATCTACCAAATGTTGAATTATACATTTTGTCCCTATCATCTGTATGGAGTCCAAAAATGTTGTATTAGGATAGATAGATAGATAGATAGATAATGAATAGAGATAAATAACTGTAAACTGGAAGCTGCTCTTGAAAATGACTTTCAATATGTTGTTAACTAGGGCAAGAAATGACTTTTAAATGAGTTTTAATGACCTCAAAACAAAACTGCTATTCTTTAATCATCATAGAAAACCAGTTTTGTCATTTATCAGTCTAGCTGATGCTAACCTCCAAGAGAGCAACTCATTGCACCTTCTTGGTCTCATGCTTTCCCCAAACATGAAGTGGAGTGATTGTATTGAGTCAATAACTAGATCTGCTGCTAAGAACATTGGTTCAGTATTGTGCCAGACAATTTTTCTCACCCGAATCCATCTTGTACGTTTATAAATCTACCATTTGTCTGTGCATTGAATATTGTTGCCATATCTGGTCTGGTGACCTTGCTGCTATTTATCATGAGATCCTCAACAAAATTACAAAGAAGGTTTGTAATGATATTTGTCCTGACCTGGCAACTCAACTTTTGTCACTTTCTCACCACCATTTGTCATTTCTATAAATATTTTCATGGTAATTGTTCTGATGAGCTTTCACTGCTGGTGCCTCAACTACATGAATTTAAGTGTACTACTAGATTGGCAATTAGGTCTCATAGTTTTACTGTCGAAATAGCTAGATGTAAGCATAAGTTCTATTTTAATAGTTTATTTTCTCACATTTCTCGCCTGTGGAACTCTCTTCCAGTTTCTTGCAATTCTGCCACCTACAATTTTCAAAAAATTTAAATGCAACACTAATCACCATCTTCTGTCTTCTTGCTCTTTTATTGTTCTTTTTCATCACTAACATCTTCGAATTTTCTTTCACTTTCAGTAACTCTTTACGTGTTCATGGCATTATTGCCTTACATGGGGTGAAAGGATTAAAACATATATATATATATATATATATATATATATATATATATATGGGATAACAATATATAAATTTTTATATATCAAGAATAGTTTTGGAGGAAAGATATATGACAAAGTGGAAAAAGTTTTTGTGTGACATGCACTGTCCCTTCGTAAATGAACTTAGTCAGTGAGCTCTTAAGGGATGAAATGCATTACACAAAACTTTTTCTACTTTATCATATATATATATATATATATATATATAAGTCTATAAGTAAAGAAGAGATAATTTTCTGTTAATTACATGCTGCCTGCAGTGACTGCATGTATATGTTGTGTGTGAATGAATTACATGTGTTTGTGCTATTTAATATATAAACACATGCGCGTGCACACACACACAATTAGACTGAATTTGAAATGTTACATTGGAATAATACATCTACCTCCCATTGTCTGGACAACCCTTAGCCAAGCCTGAGCAACAAACTCATAAAGTTGGAGAAATGACAAAAACAAAATTTTAAACCCAGAAAAATAAGATAATTATAATGTGACACTGAGGTCATGAAATGGTTAGATGTTAATTCTGAGCAGGAATGGATTAAGCCCAGAATGGGATGTAAGCTGGAAGATAGAGAGAGTGGAAACATTTTTGCTGACAAAAACGAAATGGGAACTTGGGGAAATGTAAACAAGGAACAAACCCTTTTTGAGGGTTAAAGTTATGAAGACAGGTCCTGTAGTTGACAAGCAGATAATTTTGGTTTATATAGACAGAGATAAGTCCAGGAATGGAGAAATAATTTTATCTCTTCCTTGAGGAAGCAAGAGAATTCAAATTAATGACTAGAATAAAACTATGCCCTTTTCCCCACATGCATTACATTAAAAATTAGATTTGTCACAAAGACAGTTATGCCTTCCCTGGGAAGTAGGCTGAGGTTGAATGCTGAGAAGGAAGGAAGAGGGAGAATTTAGTACTACCTTTATGGAGTGATGGTACGAGATGTAAAGTAAGTTAGATTTTAAGAAAGGAGAAATCTCTAACTACTCCCAAGAAGGTGGATAATTCTCCAAATTTGAAAAGTTGATTAAGAAAGCAGAAATGGGGAACAAAGAACCCTTATTGGGATTAATATAAAAAGTGATTAATCATTGAATCCCCAGAACCCTTCAGCCCCACACCAGTTTTGGGCTGAAGAGCATATAAACAGAGAGCTTTGAGAGCTTGAAGTCTTGCACTGCGAATCCCGCATTGCATGCTTCTGGAATCCACGTCAGCTGCCAACTGATTTCCTGATTCTGAAGAACTTTGACAAAAAAAGGCAAGGCACAGTGTCATTATTGAGATTGATGAGGGAAGGGTTAATTTTTTTTACTATAAACACTATATTTAATGGAATGTATATTTTTTTTACTATATAGATTATATTTAAGGGGGTATATTTTTTTACTATAAACACTATATTTAATGGAATGTATATTTTTTTTACTATATAGATTATATTTAAGGGGGGTATATTTTTTTACTATAAACACTATATTTAATGTGATGTATATTCAAAACATCCCATTCTTCTTTAAACAGTCTCTACAAATACATGCCCTGAGTATATTGATTTTTAAAAGATTGCAATGTATTAATCAATCACCGCAATATGTTTGACCATAATTTAGACTCAAAAATGCAGTTAAAATTAAAAGATAAAGTAATTTATAAAGGCAAGAATGTATAGAAAGTGCACTAATTTCTGAGATTTCCATGATAAATTTATGTCCAGGATCCTACATGTCTCCTTTCCTAACAAAACTACAGCTATAAATATGTGATATATTTAAAAACAATACCATTTATAAAAAAATTAAAATAAAAGGTGTTCCAATAATTGGACCAATTTAAAATGTGAATTAAGTTTAAGTGTCTAATGATTTTTTCTTTTAGATTTAACAACTTAATTCTTTGGCAATTTCAACCATGGAAAGATTAACAATCAAACAACGTGTTAAAGTTTCAAGAGTGCATCTGGAAAAATTGTTTGTAAATTCAAACAAACTGGGTCGGTGGTTAGATGTGAAAACACCATTGCGTGCTCATTTATGCCATTCAGCTGAAAACATTGCTACATGAGAATGTGGCCAAAAATCCAGATACCCCTATTCGTCATCGCATGCAGAAATTGAACCTCTCCACAACAATGTTACATCATTTCCAATTGCACTCTTGGTTGGTCGATTATGTTAACCCAAAAAATCGGGAAGTGTGCAAAATTAATTTGCTTGAACATTTATTTTCGTGATAGGCTTTGATAACTTTAACACATTTGATTATTAATCTTTCCTTGGTTGAAATTCCCAAAGACTTAAGTTGTTAAATTTGAAAGAAAAAGAAAAAAAATCATTAGACACTTAAACTTAATTCACATTTAAAATTGGTTCAAGTTATTAGAAAACCCTTTAAAAGCAATATAAAATTCAAAGAGGTTAGCTAGGTTATATATTAAGATATAACAGATGCAAAAATATTTTAATTAAAGACAAGAGTCCGTGTATCTTCAGCATTTTCCAATGTAAAATTATAACCAACATTTGTTGTACTTTTTCCCCTCTATATCGTTATTATTTTCTAAGTGTAGCTTAGATGTAGCACAAGGCCGAAAGTATGGAGCACCCAGTGAGGATTAGACTCACTATTCAGTCATAACTGATCTAGCAAGACAAGTTTGCTAACCATTACACCATGTCCAAGTACCCAAATACCATATTAGTCTGAAGAAGTCCTTTTGAATGCTGAAACATTGTTGAAGATGTGAAGGAACTGTCCACATTTTGTGTTAAGGTTCCTTAGATTAAAAACTCCAAAAGTAACATCACACTCACGTGTCATTGCAAATACTCTAAATTCAAAATTATTCCAAAGATACAATTTACAACACAGATTTTGAGTTTCATTTAATATTTTTCCCTTCGTAAATGTCCAAAGTCAGCCAAATGCTAGAGTCAAAAAGCTTGATATAAGTCCAGTTTAATTTCTGCCTGAATTTCTGGGACAAAGAGTTCACGTTATTTACACATGGACAAGTGTTTTCACAACATTTCAGCCATTGTGCCTTCCAGCCTTCATCAGGTGATTGTTGATCCAGGTAATCTACACAGAATTTTGAACAGAACCCTTTATTTAATCTTAAGGTAGATTGTTCTCATTCTGCTGTCCATGTCCAGCGACACTTCATCTTGTTATCTTGTACGTTTTAGTTATTTGTCTCCACTGATTATAAGTTTGTACTACCCAGGCCAGGGATTGAACTCACAATTACTATATCACTAAATTAACAAACCAATGTTTTAATCCACTAGCCTATTCTAAGTGGAAAACTTGAAACCTTAAACCTATCCTACCTGCTGATGAGTGCTGCTGCTACTTGTCACACTTGACTCCCTACCTGACTTCTCTCTCGTCTCACAAAACACAGTTTGTGATTTCTTTATCTTGGCTTGCAGAGTTTCCCTGACTCATCAAAAGCCTTGGATCTACAAAGGCTACTAGTCTTTTTGATAATAAACCTAAGCCCAAAGTTATCTCCAATCTTGGCAAAATTGTTTAACAGCTGCCTAAAGGAGAAATGCTTCCCAAGTTGATGGAAGATGTCTACTGTATGCTGTTTTCAAAAATGCAGGTGAGCACTCATCATCATCACAATATGACCCATCAACCTCCTTAGCATCATCAGCAAATATTTTGACTCTGTTATCAACAAGAAAGATGTTAATCACCTCAATATAAATAAACTCCTGAGCAACAAACAGTATGGATTTCACTCCTTTAGGTCCCCTGCTGATGTTTTAACAGACATTATACACAAAATTAATGAAGCACTATATAGTAACTTCATTATAGGAGTGATTGCCTTAGATATCTTAAAGGCTTTTGACATGCTTCTACATTAACTCTTCAACTATGACATCTCAGAAGAGTGTTTGCAATTGTCAAGTCTTTCCATTCATGTCATTTGTTGTTAATGATCAGTCTCCTGAAGGCCATGAGGTCAATACAGATGTCTCCCAAGGCTCTCTTTTTGAACTTTCTGCTTTATATTAATGATCTATATTCTCAGTAAATATCGATACCACAGTTTCTGGGTGCAACTGCAAAAATCTATATAATCAGAGCTTGGCAGCTGATCTCTCCTCTGATTGAGCTCTAACAGCTCCATACATTCAAAACCAAGCTAGTAACATTACATTATCACCAAGTTGGCTCTAATTTTCTTCAGTCCTGATGAATGGTTGTACTCATAATGAGGGTCCTTGCCTCTGACATCTATTCAAGCTCATTTCAGACCTCGTGTAGAACTCATATATACAATTAATTCCTGGAAAAACGGTCAGTTCCTCTTATCACACCAGAAACTAGCTGATGACTTCTTCCATGCTTTATATTTACAAGAGTCAGATCAGACCAAAAATGGAGTATTGTTTCCTGATATAGGTTGGAATTGCCTAATTCTAAGTTTCCAGTCGTGATAAAGTTCAAAAAGCATTCAAGCAGCTTTGTGCATGTGTGTAGGGGCTGTTGACTTATTTTCCACCCTACAGCCTCTTTCCCCACAGACAAAATATTGCATGTCTGTTGCTAGTTCCATAGCAAATGTTCTGACAAGCTCCATTCTTTAGTGTCGCTAATTTATAATACAGATCAGTAATAATACTGAAGTCAGATGATGAAAAGAATTGCCAAAATATCAAACCTGATAGCCATCAAATAAGCCAGAACTGCTAAGCCCAATTGCCATTTGGTTGTTGGCAGAGATCTCTACACAGCTGACTGGTGAACCATACGTATTGTGGATTTCCGAAAGGTTAGTGGGGCCCTGATGTACTTGGTGCACAGAAACTGTGTAGTTTGTGGCGATGACCAGATTACAATCCAAGATTTGACTAGCTGAAGAATCTGGAATCACTTTCACTGCAGAAATCTGTCAACAATAGAAACAGAAGCATTGAGAACGGTGAAAAAAAAATATTCTCAAATCAATTCCAATAACATTTCAAGAATCGTGAAAACCGATATTGTTAAATTATCTTGATATAATTCTGTTTCTTCCCTCATTCCTTACTTAACCAAAGTTAGCCTAAAATTTTGTTCACTTATTAAGTACTTAATAAACCAAACTTTTTGGCCACCAAATACATTACACCCTGCCAATATCTCATAAATAATGGACTATTTGATTTCAGTTGTGAGGAAAGATGGAAAAGACATATCAGAGAAGCTGTTTGGTTTCAATGAAAGAGAGAGAAGATAGAGGAGGTGATAATATTCATGTTTAATGTCCGCCTCAGTGAAATGGAAAAATTAGTATTGATTAATATGACAGCAATGCTTAAATTGACTGGTCCACTCATAAAAATAGAGAAAAACTTCTTTAAGAATATTTTTTGTAGTTTAGCATTCATTAGATCTTCTTGAAGCCATGAATTTTGTCAGAATCAAAAAAATATCTTTTTCACTTTAGAAGGTGGAAGGGATTGTTCATAATATAAATACAGTCTCAAATTTTTCCATGGTTTTTTAAAGAGTTATCTGCATTTTGTCTTTATTTACAAACGTTGAGTTTGAAACTGTACTTATGTCATTGATAACTGCATACTATTATGAACTGAAAAAAAGGACATCATCAGCAATACACAGTTATCAGTGATTTTTATATTTTTTACTAATGTTCAACCAATACAATGCCCAAGAATCACTCAAGGTAGAGGGTTACTGTGTAGTGTTGTATGATCATAAGAAACTTCTTGGCGCTATGCAGGAAAGATAATGGCTAATTCTAGATTAAAGAGATCAAGATTTAATTAGTGAATAAAATTTCAGAGTTCAGGCAGAAATGTTAGAAGTATGGAGTTGAAGTCGACTTTAGAAGGAATCAGAAATCTAACCCTAAACAAGAAACAAGAGATAAACCACTACTGCAAATCAAAAGATATGGGAAGAGTGTGAACCGGGGGATAGGTAATCCTATCTACTTGACATTTGTAAACAAAAATGTAAAAAAGTACAGATAACTCTTTAAAAAAGAAGGGATTGTTTGACACTATATTTATATTATAAATAGGATTCCGTCTAAAATGAAAAAAAAAAAAATAATTATTTTTGGATTCTGACAAATTGTTGTGGATAAAGGAAGGTCTAACAAATGCAATTCTACAAAAATTGTTAAAAGGAAAAAAAAATAAAGAAATAATTCTCACTCATATTTTATATTTTAAATAATTTTATAATTTATTTTATAAATTTATTTATTTTATAATTTATTTATTTTATAAATAAATAATTATTTATTTATTTTATAATTTATTATTTTATAATTTATTTATAATTTTATAATTTATTTTATAATTTATTATTTTATAATTTATTTAACAATTTGTTCAAATTATAGTTGGAGATATTCAAAATGAAATCACCAATTTATTCAAATTTGAAGTTAAAAAAATTATATTGGTAAAACTGGTTCCATTTTGATGTAGAACATCATTGTTCTGACAACGAAGCAAAAGAAATGACACATGACAGATATAAATGTCAACACAATCAACATGGAGCCATCTGACAATAGATTATTATATTAGCATATATCGTAAACATCTTGTTAGAAACAAGAAAGTTTAACAAGTGTTAAGATATTTCCTTTCTGAATTTTTAAGGAATTATCATTATTATATACAGATTGATTCTGACTAGTGTCCTCATCATGGTTGTCATAGTCACAATGTTTCAGCTATTTCTGAGATGAGGAATTATCATTATTATACACTGATTGATTCTGACTAATGTCCTCATCATGGTTGTCATAGTCACAATGTTTCAGCTATTTCTGAGATGAGGAATTATCGTTATTATACACTGATTGATTCTGACTAGTATCCTCATCTTGGTTGTCATAGTCACAATATTTCGGCTACAACCCCACATCACCCGTTACATCTGGCCACCGAACTGCAACCCCTTTGATTATTATGCATGGGGCGCAGTTGAGTGAGAGACCAACAAAACTCCTTGTGACACCAAAGATGAACTGAAGGCAAGGATTATGGCAGCATTCACCAACTTAAACGAGGAGACAGACCAGAAGAGATGCAGGAGATTCCGAAGTCATCTGGAGGCCGTGGTTGAGGCCAATAGCAATTTTATTGAATAAATTTACTCTTTCGTATTTCAAGATATTTTTGTGCAATTTTGGTAAATATATCTGTTAAAATAAAATGTCAGTGTTATTCATTTTTGCGTAGTTGAGACGACAATTTATCCATTGCACTTACTGTTTGCGTCTGTGTGCGCGTGTGTGCGTGTGTGTGTGTGTGTGTGCGTTAATATAGAGGTAAAAAGAAGGAAAATGTCAACTTGCTTTGTTGTTGACGTCTAGCTTGTGCCAAGTGATGAAGTGAGGCTGCTCATCTTCTGTATTTTTGTAGATTGCTTCCAACCGAACAAAAGGCCCATAACTAAGAACAACCAGAGATTCTTGGTTCAATTCTTTTAATAACATAAAATTGATTTTCTGGCCACAGTGGAAAGTGTGAACAGGGGAAAGATCACCTTCATGCAACCAGACATCTACGAAGCCTGAAAGAAAACAAAAATCAACTGATTTACTTTGCACAGATTCAGATTTAATTTCGATACACTATTATTTCACTTATGTTTTTTGGGGGGTTTAATAAATTTATTGAAAATTTGGGTCACATAATTGTGAGATTCACATATTAAAGTTTTCTTCATAACTGAGAGGTCCATGAATAATTGAATTATTTCTTCATAGCCATGAATGATTTGAAGTTTTCTTCATAACAGAGAGATCCATGAATAATTGAATTATTTCTTCGTAGCCATGAATGATTTGAAGTTTTCTTCATAACTGAGAGATCCATGAATAATTGAATTATTTCTTCGTAGCCATGAATGATTTGAAGTTTTCTTCATAACTGAGAGATCCATGAATAATTGAATTATTTCTTCGTAGCCATGAATGATTTGAAGTTTTCTTCATAACTGAGAGATCCATGAATAATTGAATTATTTCTTCGTAGCCATGAATGATTTGAAGTTTTCTTCATAACTGAGAGATCAATGAATGATTTGAAGTTTTCTTCATAACTCTCAGATCCACGAATGATTTAGAGTAAAATATCTTAGTTCTCTTCACCATCCTCATCTTTCAGCATATTATTTTAACATATTAGTTATTCATGATGTAAGAAATTTATGGATAGATTTGAATTTGTTTTAAAATAGATACAATGAAAATTTGAATTTCAATAAATTTTTAAATAAATGGAAAGGAAATTTGAATTTCAATAAATTTTTAAAAAGATTGAATAGAAATGTGAATTTCAATAAATTTTTAAATAAATGAAACGGAAATTTGAATTTCAATAGATTTTTAAATAGATGAAATGCAAATATAAATTTTACAAAAATTTTTAAATAGATGGAATGGAAATTTGAATTTCAATAAATTTTTTAAAATATTCAATAGAAATTTGAATTTCAATAAATTTTTAAATAAATGAAATGGAAATTTGAATTTTAATAGATTTTTAAATAGATGAAATGTAAATATAAATTTTAGTAAATTTTTAAATAGATGGAATGGAAATTTGAATTTCAATTGATTTTTAAATAGATCAAATGTAAATATAAATTTTAATAAATTTGTGAATAGATGGAATGGAAATTTGAATTTCAATAAATTTTTAAATAAATGAAATGGAAATTTGAATTTCAATTACTTTTAAATAGATGAAATGTAAATATGAATTTTAGTAAATTTTTAAATAAATGAAATGGAAATTTCAATTTCAATAAATTTTTAAATAAATGGAATGAAGAACAGAATGAATGTTGTTTTGAAGAATGTTTAAAAAAAATGTTAAATTTAAACCATTTTTCTACTTGAACTTTTAAACTTAAAAAAGAAAATAAAAGTTGGTTTAAAAGTAAATGGGATGAGGTACTTACCATGTGTAAATGCAGCCAGGGTCATGTGATCACTTGTGCACAAATCTGTAATGACATTGGCTATTGTGCCTTCCTCGGCAGATTCATCTAAAACTAATGCCATGTCTGATGGCTTAAAAATACATTCTTCTTCATTGTCCAGATTCCATAATTTCACTTGACCATTTGAGAAACTAGAAACAAAGGAAATAGTGTGAAAAGCAGAACAAAAAACAAAATATAATCAAGAAATATAATTAAAACGCTATAGATTTCACTTTAATATATGAAAATATTTTTTATATGATTAAGTTTGGATTGATGTGAAGTGGTGAATTTTATGACACATCAACATTGGTTAGGTCATTTCATTTTGAAATCAGTTTTTTAATGTGTTTGAGTCTATTGGTCTGACTTATACCAAAGTCTATAGAAAAATATTTTTGTGTTTATACATGGGTCTGTAAATATTGTGTTGTTTGAGATTGTAGGCAAACATTGGTTGTGCTTATACTTGAATCCATTGGTCAAAATTGATCGTGTTTATACTTGAGCCTATAGGTAAAAAATTGTTGGTGTTTATACTTGAGCCTATAGATGAAAATGGATGGTGTTTATACTTGAGCCTATAGGTAAATTTGATGGTGTTTATACTTGAGCCTATAGGTAAATTTGATGGTGTTTATACTTGAGCCTATAGGTAAATTTGATGGTGTTTATATTTGAGCCTATAGGTAAAAAATTGATTGTGTTTATACTTGAGCCTATATGTAAAAAATTGATTGTGTTTATACTTGAGCCTATATGTAAAAAATTGATCGTGTTTATACTTGAGCCTATAGGTAAAAATTGATTGTGTTTATACATGAGCCTATAGGTAAAAAATTGATCATGTTGAGTCCATAGATAAAAAATTGATGACGTTTATACTTGAACCTATTGTTCTCTCTCATATTCTTTAATATTCAATAACCCCTTGTGTTTTAGTGGCTTTATTGCCTTGAAAAAGAATTAATTAAAATATGCTTTCAAATACTGTTATGCAAATTAAATATTACCTCTGATAATGTCAAGCAGAATTTCTTAGTAATATCTATAAAAGGCTGATAGTAAATTCATTGTGTTAACAGTACTGCTTGTTTTAATTCTACAGATTCCTCTGTTACAACACTTCCCAGATATTTAACTTTCCACACTTGTTTAATTTTGGTTCCTCTAATTTCCAATTTGCACTTTAGGCTCATCCTTTTGCTAACAACCATGTATTTGGTCATCTTGCTTTTGAGGTTTAGTCCTTTCTTGTTTGTTTCCTTCATGACTTTCTTGACTTGACTTGTATCGGTTTTCACCCTGGTCGGGGTGAACCTCCCGAGCAGGGAGCAAGTACAGCTTCCTCCCGAGCAAGTACAGCATCTCGGACCATCGCTGCCCACGCCCGCCGATCCTGAGCCAGGTCACACGAAATGGCGAGTCACTCGCGATTCCATCGTCGAAGACCAACTACTTGCAGACCCGATAGTACTGCTAGGTCATCCTTGACCGTGCTAGCCCACGTCTTCAGCTGCCCACCGACACGTCTTTGCCAGCCAGGAAGAGAAGGAGGGAGAAGTACATCGTGGACGAGCTCTCCCTCCGGGCATCGAGCTGCGTGCCCAAACCATCGGAGATGACACTGGCACCCAGCGGTATTAGGGCCGCAACCTGGCTAAAGGGGTTCTGGTGAAAATCCAGGAGGTGTCTGTTCCAGCAACCGGCGACCTCGGGTCGCTCTGTTAATGCATTTGTGGAAAATCTGCGGCAAACAGGGCGTTTCTTTTCCCCGGGTAGGACTTGGGACCCTTCCCTTAATCAAATCCCAATGAATCTTCCTTTATGAGCGATCATGACCTTCTGGAGGAATTTTTGTAACTTTCTTTCTGTATCTGCCATCAACACTGTGTTACCTGCATATCTTATGTTGTAAAGATTGTGGCTGCCAATAATGAATCCTGGTAGAATTTCTAATTTTCTCAGAATCACCCCACTGTATAGGTAGAATAAGTCTTAAACCCCTTTTCTATGTTTGTATATCTGCCTAACTTGCATATTAGGGCATAAACTTGATCAGTGTTTATGAATATTCATACACGTATACACTTCAAGAAGAAAAAAGAATGTTTTCATATAGCTCAAGCATCAGCCCGACCATTATTTGTGTATAGACTCTGGCAGAAACCCAACCCATGTTTGCATATAGACTCAGACATAAACCTGACCAAAGTTTGTGTACTGTCACAAGTATAAAGTTAACAAATTATACTCAACATTAAACAATCTTACAAAGGTTTCATATATTATGAGAAAAGATTTTTTAAATTTGCAGTTTTACGAACTTCTTAACACTGAAAGATAAATTACAGATTTTGATTTTTATCTCTCACAATGTGATGATAAAATTACAATCTGTAAATTATATAATTCTCAGATGAACAATATATTATTGTTGCTAAACTGCTGGCTTTACAATGACAAACTTTCATAATATCACAAAGAAGTGGGGTAAATCAAGCAAATCACTTATTCAGTCTATTAATAATAAAATTACAGGCCAAGATAATCAGTGAAGTGAAAAAATATTTGGAAAATGTTTTGTTTGCTTAAAGTGATTTGTCATTTGATTTTCTAATTTTTCACATTACATACAAACATCAAAAAGGTTTTTTTCCACTTTATTACTGAATTTCCACATGTATATACACTACCAGTCAAAAGTATTTGGCCACCCTCAAGAATTTTTCACTTTCTGCAACAACTTCCACAACACAATTAAATTTACCATGGAACATTCATACACATCCGTCCCTTTCTTAGACGTTGTGATAAAATTAAACAAACACACACTTTCCACCAGTTTATACAACAAACCCACAAACCATCACAAATTCCTTCACTTCAAAAGCTGTCATCCTCTTAAATTAAAAAAATCTATCGTATACAGCTCATTTCTAAGAATCAAACGCATATGCTCAGACCATCTAGATTTTCTACACAACATTAATAACTTAACAGAACAATTCCTAAAATGTAAATACCCAATAAATATAATAAAAGAAGCACTAAATAAAACTATCCACATAAACCGTAACACACTTCTCACATACAAAAAAAGTAAAAACAACAATCGGATTCCCATGGTTTTTAACCACAAACAATATTCCCACACACTTACTCACAAATTAAAAAATGACTACAAGATCCTCCAATTAAACAAAAATATCAAACACATTTTCGCCAAACCACCCATTAACGCAAAAAAACAAACACCTAACTTATCAGCTATCCTCACCTCCACCAAATATCTAAATAATACAAACCAAACAGGTAATTACAAATGTAACAAAACTCGTTGTCTAATTTGCAAACACATAATAACAGACAGTGAAGTTCTCGCACCCAACTCCAAAATCACAATACATCCACCCCGCCTCACTTGTGACAGCAATAATATAATTTACTACCTATTCTGCACAATATGTCCTAATAGTGGATATATTGGCGAATCTGGAACTAACTTTAGGCTTCGTTTCAACAACCATAAACAAGAAATACGACAAAATAATTTATATTCCCCAGTAGCAGAACACTTCAATAGACCACGACATTTGATAGATAATTGCAAATGTATATTGATAGACTCAAATTTTAGCACTACATACATACGAAAAAAAAAAAAGAGAAATACTGGATTTTAAAATTAAACACATATAAACTAGGGTTAAACAAAGACTTGGGTATTCTAAATCTGTATAAATATTTTAATAGTTAAAATATTTCTTCAAAAGATTTCTTTAGATATGGTAAAAAATCCTTTTTAAACAATAACCAAAACACCAGTTGTCCGTTAAAGAATCAAACACAATCGCGTTCCACACCACGTGTCGTCCGAGTCTAAAAACAAACGCACAAACACAGTAATTTAAGTACAACACACATACGAAGAAGAAAAAAAGAAAAATACTAAATTCTAAAATTAGACACATATAAACTAGGGGTAAACAAACACGTGGATATTTTAAATCTACATAAATATTTCAACAGTTAAAAATATTTCTTAAAATATTTCTTGAGTTATGGTCAAAAAACCTTTTAAACAACATTTAAGACACTATCATCAGTCTTCCGCCAAAAATTCAAACAAAGTCGCATTGCACATCACGTGACATGCACACTTCACGACAAACGCTGTAAACAAACACACAAACACAGTATCTCATTTGATTTCTGAGGAAAGACCTAGGTGGTCTGAAATATTAAATAAATAAATATATACAAAAACACAGAAATAAATACTTTCATAAAAAAAACACCCAATTTTGTTTCATTTATTTTATCCAGATATTATATACATATCAAGAAAGTATACATGGCCTCTCATTATGCTATATATATATATATATATATATATATATATATGTGTGTATATATATCCATGTACACACACTCAGCATATATATATATATATATATATATATATATATATATATATATATATATATATATATAGTTTTAAGGTGTGCTATATTTATGGGATAAAGTGCTCAATATCAGAGAGAGCGTATGTAAATCCAAAAGTGAACATTTAAATCAACATTCAGACTGTATCATGCTAAATGTAATCATCAGGCCTGATTACTGCGTTTAGCATGAAACAGTCTATCACCCTTGAGTGTTGACTTCAATGTTCATATATATATATATATATATATATATATATATATATATATATATATATAGAGTGTGTGTGTTTATATATATATATATATATATATATATATATACCTGCACTAGAGTGTGCAAGTGCAGGTCGGGCCTGGCAAGGCATATAAAAAGACACAATTGAAGTGATGATGTTCAAAGTCAACCTCAACCTGGAGATGATTTGACATGTCATATATGTAACAAGAAATGCAGGTTGATGGCTGGCCTTATGAGCCACAACAAATGAATGTAGTTTTGTGGGTGGGTGGTTGGGGTTAGTTTAACTGATGGAGTGGACATGTCAGTGATGGTCATACTCACTTTGTGAGTCGACAGACACTATATATATATATATATATATATATATATATATATATATATATATATATATATACACAAATAAAGGGACAGAATAGACATTAAAAATCTACCATTCTTTAACATTTAATTTTTTTTAAAAGTGCTCAATACAATGTAGACCAAAATATATTTGAATAATATTTTTATTTGAAAATATGTTCTGCTAGAAATTTTGAAACACCATGCTGTACTGCTTGTCATTCATACAGAAATCTCCAATACAAACATTTTAGAGTATTTAGGTGTCAATCTGAGGACAGTGCAGAGGATTTGGAAAGAGTTGAATGAATCTAATGGTGATTATGAAGGTGTTTGGAGTGATCACTGGTGATGACAATGTTATGCCTCCATTCATCTTCCTTCAGGGCCTCAGACACAACATGTAGGCCTTCATCTAGTGCCTTGTAGAGGTAGTGCTGCCTTGGGTCAAGAGAGTATCTGCTGGAAGACCATAAATCTGGCATTCGGACTCTCTGAGAAATATTTTACATCTCTACACAAAAGCTTCCATGTTTCAGAACTAAAAATTGTTCCAATTCATCAGGTAATTTAATGGGTGATGTGATTGTAAAAATTCTCAGACAGCCATAACTGAGTTCTCCTGCTTGTGTGGCATGGTGCAGAGTCTGAATTTTTATTTTATTTTTTATTAATGCTTAAAATGGCAAAGTAAATATTTATATATATCTTTACTTGGCCATTATTTTGTTTTTCTTATTTGATTTGGTGGTATCTTAAGTATTAGGGTATTAATTATAGGAGATTAGGTTAATAATTAAAATTTTACTTATTCTTGTTTGAATACATATGCATATGCTTACATTCATTCATTCACGCACACACACTCTTATATACACGTATATATATATATATATATATATATATATATATATATATATACATACATATATATGTACAAATTGACTGGAGTACAAAAATTCAAACATCTATGAGAGTAATGAATAAGAAGTGGTTGGCCTATTGAAATTGAATGTTAATGTTGTCAACTCGATTTTGACACATCTGATTAAAAACAGATTCACAATGTGAGAGAAAGAGAGATATGGTTTACCTCAGATAAAAAAAAGAAAATAAAAGCTTTGTAACATTTTTAATGAATATACTCACCCAGCCACAACAGTTGAATGTTGACAGGCAGCAGCACACAGCACACCACCCCTTAGATACTCAAGTGAACGCATTTCAGCCAAACGACCCTTAAACAAAAATCAATTTAATCAAGAGTTAAATCCAGGTATAGAACTTTGTATTAAATTAAGATGACAAAAAGAGAATGACAAATTCAGAAATTCTTGGAGCTCCAAGAAACAGTTTGTCTTCTATTTATTTTAATATCAAAATAGCCTTCATGCATTATAATTAGAAAATGGAGTATTGCAGGCCAAGCCTCACTTTCCACTCTTGACCTATTTCAAAAGTGTCTTTACAAACTTTATGCTGATTGTAGAGTAGAAATGGAAAGTCTCATTAGATAATGGGGGGTTGGGCTTCCAAAAGGCAGACATAAGTTACCTCATCAATTGTTATATAAAAAGCTTAGAAAATGGAGTATTACAGGCCAAGCCTCACTTTCCACTCTTGATCTATCTCAAAAGTGTCTGTACAAACTTTATGGTGATTGAACAGTAGAAATGGAAAGTCTCATTAGATAATGGGGGGGTTGGGCTTCCAAAAGGCAGACATAAGTTACCTCATCAATTGTTATATAAAAAGCTTAGAAAATGGAGTATTACAGGCCAAGCCTCACTTTCCACTCTTGATCTATCTCAAAAGTGTCTGTACAAACTTTATGGTGATTGAACAGTAGAAATGGAAAGTCTCATTAGATAATGGGGGGGTTGGGCTTCCAAAAGGCAGACATAAGTTACCTCATCAATTGTTATATAAAAAGCTTAGAAAATGGAGTATTACAGGCCAAGCCTCACTTTCCACTCTTGACCTATTTCAAAAGTGTCTTTACAAACTTTATGCTGATTGTAGAGTAGAAATGGAAAGTCTCATTAGATAATGGGGGGTTGGGCTTCCAAAAGGCAGACATAAGTTACCTCATCAATTGTTATATAAAAAGCTTAGAAAATGGAGTATTACAGGCCAAGCCTCACTTTCCACTCTTGACCTATTTCAAAAGTGTCTTTACAAACTTTATGCTGATTGTAGAGTAGAAATGGAAAGTCTCATTAGATAATGGGGGGGTTGGGCTTCCAAAAGGCAGACATAAGTTACCTCATCAATTGTTATATAAAAAGCTTAGAAAATGGAGTATTACAGGCCAAGCCTCACTTTCCACTCTTGATCTATTTCAAAAGTGTCTTTACAAACTTTATGCTGATTGTAGAGTAGAAATGGAAAGTCTCATTAGATAATGGGGGGTTGGGCTTCCAAAAGGCAGACATAAGTTACCTCATCAATTGTTATATAAAAAGCTTAGAAAATGGAGTATTACAGGCCAAGCCTCACTTTCCACTCTTGACCTATTTCAAAAGTGTCTTTACAAACTTTATGCTGATTGTAGAGTAGAAATGGAAAGTCTCATTAGATAATGGGGGGGTTGGGCTTCCAAAAGGCAGACATAAGTTACCTCATCAATTGTTATATAAAAAGCTTAGAAAATGGAGTATTACAGGCCAAGCCTCACTTTCCACTCTTGACCTATTTCAAAAGTGTCTTTACAAACTTTATGCTGATTGTAGAGTAGAAATGGAAAGTCTCATTAGATAATGGGGGGGTTGGGCTTCCAAAAGGCAGACATAAGTTACCTCATCAATTGTTATATAAAAAGCTTAGAAAATGGAGTATTACAGGCCAAGCCTCACTTTCCACTCTTGACCTATTTCAAAAGTGTCTTTACAAACTTTATGGTGATTGTAGAGTAGAAATGGAAAGTCTCATTAGATAATGGGGGGTTGGGCTTCCAAAAGGCAGACATAAGTTACCTCATCAATTGTTATATAAAAAGCTTAGAAAATGGAGTATTACAGGCCAAGCCTCACTTTCCACTCTTGACCTATTTCAAAAGTGTCTTTACAAACTTTATGCTGATTGTAGAGTAGAAATGGAAAGTCTCATTAGATAATGGGGGGTTGGGCTTCCAAAAGGCAGACATAAGTTACCTCATCAATTGTTATATAAAAAGCTTAGAAAATGGAGTATTACAGGCCAAGCCTCACTTTCCACTCTTGACCTATTTCAAAAGTGTCTTTACAAACTTTATGCTGATTGTAGAGTAGAAATGGAAAGTCTCATTAGATAATGGGGGGGTTGGGCTTCCAAAAGGCAGACATAAGTTACCTCATCAATTGTTATATAAAAAGCTTAGAAAATGGAGTATTACAGGCCAAGCCTCACTTTCCACTCTTGACCTATTTCAAAAGTGTCTTTACAAACTTTATGCTGATTGTAGAGTAGAAATGGAAAGTCTCATTAGATAATGGGGGGGTTGGGCTTCCAAAAGGCAGACATAAGTTACCTCATCAATTGTTATATAAAAAGCTTAGAAAATGGAGTATTACAGGCCAAGCCTCACTTTCCACTCTTGACCTATTTCAAAAGTGTCTTTACAAACTTTATGCTGATTGTAGAGTAGAAATGGAAAGTCTCATTAGATAATGGGGGTTGGGCTTCCAAAAGGCAGACATAAGTTACCTCATCAGTTGTTATATAAAAAGCTTAGAAAATGGAGTATTACAGGCCAAGCCTCACTTTCCACTCTTGATCTATCTCAAAAGTGTCTGTACAAACTTTATGGTGATTGAACAGTAGAAATGGAAAGTCTCATTAGATAATGGGGGGGTTGGGCTTCCAAAAGGCAGACATAAGTTACCTCATCAATTGTTATATAAAAAGCTTAGAAAATGGAGTATTACAGGCCAAGCCTCACTTTCCACTCTTGATCTATCTCAAAAGTGTCTGTACAAACTTTATGGTGATTGAACAGTAGAAATGGAAAGTCTCATTAGATAATGGGGGGGTTGGGCTTCCAAAAGGCAGACATAAGTTACCTCATCAATTGTTATATAAAAAGCTTAGAAAATGGAGTATTACAGGCCAAGCCTCACTTTCCACTCTTGATCTATCTCAAAAGTGTCTGTACAAACTTTATGGTGATTGAACAGTAGAAATGGAAAGTCTCATTAGATAATGGGGGGTTGGGCTTCCAAAAGGCAGACATAAGTTACCTCATCAATTGTTATATAAAAAGCTTAGAAAATGGAGTATTACAGGCCAAGCCTCACTTTCCACTCTTGATCTATCTCAAAAGTGTCTGTACAAACTTTATGCTGATTGTAGAGTAGAAATGGAAAGTCTCATTAGATAATGGGGGGTTGGGCTTCCAAAAGGCAGACATAAGTTACCTCATCAATTGTTATATAAAAAGCTTAGAAAATGGAGTATTACAGGCCAAGCCTCACTTTCCACTCTTGATCTATCTCAAAAGTGTCTGTACAAACTTTATGGTGATTGAACAGTAGAAATGGAAAGTCTCATTAGATAATGGGGGGGTTGGGCTTCCAAAAGGCAGACATAAGTTACCTCATCAATTGTTATATCAAAAGCTTAGAAAATGGAGTATTACAGGCCAAGCCTCACTTTCCACTCTTGATCTATCTCAAAAGTGTCTGTACAAACTTTATGGTGATTGAACAGTAGAAATGGAAAGTCTCATTAGATAATGGGGGGGTTGGGCTTCCAAAAGGCAGACATAAGTTACCTCATCAATTGTTATATAAAAAGCTTAGAAAATGGAGTATTACAGGCCAAGCCTCACTTTCCACTCTTGATCTATCTCAAAAGTGTCTGTACAAACTTTATGGTGATTGAACAGTAGAAATGGAAAGTCTCATTAGATAATGGGGGGTTGGGCTTCCAAAAGGCAGACATAAGTTACCTCATCAATTGTTATATAAAAAGCTTAGAAAATGGAGTATTACAGGCCAAGCCTCACTTTCCACTCTTGATCTATCTCAAAAGTGTCTGTACAAACTTTATGGTGATTGAACAGTAGAAATGGAAAGTCTCATTAGATAATGGGGGGTTGGGCTTCCAAAAGGCAGACATAAGTTACCTCATCAATTGTTATATAAAAAGCTTAGAAAATGGAGTATTACAGGCCAAGCCTCACTTTCCACTCTTGATCTATCTCAAAAGTGTCTGTACAAACTTTATGGTGATTGAACAGTAGAAATGGAAAGTCTCATTAGATAATGGGGGGTTGGGCTTCCAAAAGGCAGACATAAGTTACCTCATCAATTGTTATATAAAAAGCTTAGAAAATGGAGTATTACAGGCCAAGCCTCACTTTCCACTCTTGATCTATCTCAAAAGTGTCTGTACAAACTTTATGGTGATTGAACAGTAGAAATGGAAAGTCTCATTAGATAATGGGGGGTTGGGCTTCCAAAAGGCAGACATAAGTTACCTCGTCCATTGTTATATAAAAAGCTGAGTGGCCAGAGGCCAAAGATATTTTTGTATTTGTATCCCATTGGAATGAGAATAAAGTAATTGAGAATTACTACTACCATTGCTGTTGTGGTTATTTTACAGTGTGATGATGTGATTCCACACATCACTGCACAAGCTGTGATGACATCCAAGGTCAGCTGTATGCAAATACATCGGGTTCTCGCTATGCTCTACAGTCATTTCAATATTAAGGCTGTGATCGACATCAACAACAAAAAAACAACAAATGCTTTTCAAGACACTTGTTGGAAAGTAGCAAAAATATACGATTTCTCACTTAAGTTTGGCCATGGAAAACAGACCTCTACACACTTGCCAATTCAAAGGTGGCCTGGGGACAGGATTCCTAAAAAATCTTGGTCATTAAATTGACTTAAAGATGGGCTGGAGACAAGATTCCTGAGAAACCCTGATCATTAAATTGACTTAAAAGGAAAAAGGATCTATCTCTTCATCTTCTAAGGATGTGTAGGAAATAATATTGCTCTGACAGTGATGAATTGTCTTCCACCCTTCAACCCCTTTCCCACAAATGGAATGTTGTTAGCCTCTCACTACTCTACCACTATTCTCATGGCAAATGTTCAATCAAACTACATTCCTTGGTTCCACCAGTCCAGATCTTCACAGCTAGGAACCGCTATGCCACGTATACACAGTCGACTTATCTTCATTCCCTTCATATTCTTTTGGTAACAGGTAAATTCCCCTCAGATAACTTCATCCCAAAAATTGTTGCAGTGTGAAAGAGACTTAAGATGATATAATTATTTTGTTTTATTTTTTCCTATGATGCTTTAAGGTTTGTGATTTACAGTCACAGGCTATATAAAGCTTGTTTCCACCTTCTTTCATTTGTGTGCAAGAAGATTGTGTGAAATTCTGGTTATGACCAGGTCCATCCTTTCATTATATATATATATATATATATATATATATATATATATATATATATATATATATAAATTGTCCAATGTTCATGTTTTGTTATTTTAATTCTAATTACCACACAGACATCACACTGGGTGTTGATAATGAAAGCAAAATTGAAAAGTACTTGAACAAAAATGACCAAATATGTAATTTGGTAAGTTTATCCACAACTTCAAGTTCAATACTCAACACATTATCTGAAAATTGTTAAAATATAATAAAAAATGAAACAGACAGATGTTAGTTCTTTTTAATCAAACCTATATATTCATATGTATTCATATAAATATATAGGTTTTAATCAAACCTATATATTCATATGTATTCACATAAATATATAGGTTTTAATCAAACCTATATATTCATATGTATTCACACATGCACATCCATATATACAGTTGAACTGGGTTAAAATAACTTTTATCTTACCTTCCAGTTTATCAACAGTGTATTTCTTTTTTCAAATTCTTCCTTCAGAAATTCTTTCCAATTTGTGTGCTCTGACATAAATACCAAAGACATTTTTCTTGAAAGCTGTTTGTAGACTCGGTACCAAAGCCAATTGTCTTCAGCAAGATTTTTCCAAGACTTACTAACCTGAACAAAAACATTTTACAATAATTATTTCAGTAAATACTAAATACAGATTTTCTACATAAGTTTAGATTGAATGGTAGGAAACTGTGTCTACAATTAGTTTACCATTCACTGCTATGAACTAAAAGACAACCATCCAAGTTTATAATGCATTTTGATAGAGTCCAAAAGAGTCTTTGCATCCCTGTGGGTGATGAATTATTTTCCATCTTACAACCTCTTTCTCACAGACAATATGCTGCAACCCTTTCCCTAGTCTATCACTATTTCCATGGAAAATATTCTGATGAAGTACATTCCTTAGTACCACTAGTTCTAACCTTTACAGCTAAGACCCACCCTGCCATGCTCATTGTAGCAAACCATTCCCTTCGTATTCCTTTGGTAAGATATAAGTTCCACTTGAACAGCTTCTTTCTACAAACTGCTAATTCGTTGAACTGACTCCCAAGAGGATGCTTTCCTGATCACTACACTCTTAACCTGTTTATGTCTAGGGTTAACTGTTATCTTTCCCACATATCTGCATAAAATGTGCTCCTTACCACTTAATCTGTAACTACCTTGAGTAGCTCTTGGGCCTTGTATAGAGAGAATATTATTATTAATATAAAAAAAAATTCAGAGTTTAACCCTATGAGGGATTATAACTTTAAAAAGTAACATATTGTTTTCTGCATGAATTCCAAAAGGATAATATTTCTACTAAGATATTTAAAAACATTTGCGCAGTGTATACGGATACAGTGAAGTCAACACGATTGGGTAAATCAAGCATTGTGTCTAAAGTGCCCTTCTTTGGTAAACAAAAATGTTTTTTATTCTCCTGCATGACAATGCAAAGTCACACTCAACAAAACAAATCCAAGAAAAAATAAGATCTTTAAGATGGTATCATTTTTAAGATCAAACAATGTCGAGCCTAGTCAGTACCTAGATGTGGGACCACTTTTTTTAAAAAATTTTTCCACCCCAAGCAAGGTGGGAGTGCCACTAGCATACAAGAGGTTACAGAGAGTGGGAGGAAGAGTAAAGAGGCGTGATAGAGAACAGGATGAAGAGAAAGACAGGAAATAGACCAAGGCATCTGGAGATGTCCATTGACATTGATTTGAATAGTTGCAGATTTTAGCTATCAGGGAAGCAATTAAGAGGAAGAGAGTTCTACAGATGGGAAGTGCAAGACATGAAGCTATTGGAGTAGAAGAGACGGCTACATTTAACTGTTTCAACAATGAAAGGGTGGGATTGAGATGCCAACCTAGCAGCATGTTTAAATTCATGCAGTTTGGGAACCAGCGAATGTAGCTCGTCATAGCAGTTACCGTGAAAGTATTTGTAGAAAAGACAGAGGGAAGGGACCGCATGTCTGAGAGAAAGCGACTGCAAACGAGATGCCAAATCAGGGCCAATCACGTTATATATCCGTCTCTGGATTTTGTCGAGGACCTTAAGATGAACAGGGGTGCTCCAGACCATATATGACAGCAGTATTCTATGCAAGGACAAATAGTTGATTTATAGATTTGAAGGATGGACTTGGGCAAGAAAAACTTTCAGGTGCGAAACAGAGAACCAATTTTCCTTGTGGTAGATGAAGCCATTGATTCAATGTATTTGTTCCATTTCAGGTCAGCGGACAGTGTGAGACCAAGCAGTTGGAATAACAGGCGCTGTAAGCATAGATAGGAAGGTGGTATAATGGATAATGGCTTGGAATTGTTAATCAGAGCGCCAAGTTCCAATTCCAGTTGTTATATTCATTTAGGTGCAAATACCCTTGGGAATGGTATGAATTCAGCTCTTTCCCTCCCAGCTACAGGTTAATTAGTAAGACTTATATCACCAAAATCATTATTATCTCAAAAAAAAAAAAAAATTTACAATCTAAAAATATTTTCTGGCTTTTAAATAACTTGCAACAAGTTGGTAAGATGTAAAAAACGAAACAATCAAAATGGTCGCTGTTGATTCTCAGGAGTTGGTACCAAATTTCTGAAAATCACTGACAGGTTAGTTGGGGGGTTGAAAATAAAAATCATAAAATCTCAGGAAATAAAACTGTCAGTTTTTATTCAATTTTACACTTGAACAGAAGTGTTGGCTTATGGTTCAGATCATTAACTAAAGTAAAAAGGCCTCAATTCCAAAATGTATGTAAGTCGTCTTCTCAAAGACCCCCAATTTTAGCATCTTAACCAATTTCTACATGAATAAAAAGGTATCAATTCTTAAACGAATGTTAGTTGTCTTCTCAAAGACAATCAGTCTTTGGCATCTTAACCAATTTCTACATGAATTACACATCTTATTAGATCATACAAAAGTTGCAAGTTTAAAATCAGTCTGTACAAGTCAGTGTAACTTCTTAGAATGTCACAAGTCTATACATTTGGAAATATTCCAAATATAATGCCCGGTTTACACTCTTCCCTCATCTTTTGAACAGGAGTAGGGGTTTATCCTTTGTTTCCTGTTTAGGATTGGGTTTCTGGTTCCTTTTAAAATCTTTTTGTTCTCTTTCACTCTCAGTAGCCCCCTTGTGTCTTGGTGGCATCATCTCTTGGGGCAAGCTGATTAAAAAAAAAAAACTGGCTACAATTCCATTAGTACTATACAAAGTATCAGAATACTGGAACTCTGACAGCTGATAATTGGGTATACTTGAGCACCAACATTTTATTTATACAAGTATCATTAAAGACCAACAAGAGTTCTTTGTCAAGGATTTAAAAAAATATTTCGGACCATTTCTATGGTTTCAGGTACAATTTTAAATATAAACAGTTCAATGTCTGAGCACTTTCAACTTTCATAAGCTATTATTAATGAGTTTTTGTGCTATGTTGGTTTTGTTATCATTTCACAGTTCCTTCTAAAGTCTTCTTGTTCTCTTTCACTTAACCCCTTGTGTCTTAATGGCATTATCACCTTGCTCGGAGCGAATGTTGTGTGATGTTGTTCATTTTCAAACATCACATCTTACCTGTTTTATAAAATATATTTAGTATGTTTAGACCTTAATTTAAATTTATTAATGTTGGTTTGTCTGCTTTTTATGCTTAGTACTTCTAGATTTTGTAATCATTTTATTACAGTTTATGTAAAATTTTGTTGAATTTCTTGTTGTATTTTGTTGTTAGTAATATGCAATTTAATTGAACTACTATCAGATAAATGACATGTTAATCAGTGTAATAATGTAGTGGTTATATAACCAATGTATGTGTTGTTTGAATTATTATTACAGAAACATTCTTCAAGTGGGCAAGTGAATTCAGAAACACCATTGAAGTTTTGAAGTTGATATAATAACTAAACATATATCTGTGATTTAGCAATAAACAAATAGTCCAGAATCAATCAGAGATGGAATCTGCACTCATTGACATAATTTTGCAACAAGAACTTAATGATATCATAAGGTCATAAATCCAAGTTCAAAGGTTAAATTCCAACTCACCTGAGCGCATCGGCACAAATCTTTGTAGTCAAGAAATTGGAAAATTTTCAATGCCAATTCTCTGGCAAGGTCAATCTCAAAAAATGGGATTTCATTAATTTCATCCTAAAAAAATAAATTAAATTGAAATAAATCAACTTCATAGAAGACAGATGGATGAATTCAAGTTAGCCTAAATGAGTAAAGACATTATATATATATATATATATATATATATATATATATATATATATATATATATATATATATATAAATATATAAATGGGATGACAGGGTTAAAAATATTGCAACACTGAAGAAATGTAACAACATCATAGGCATTGAAACCATTCTAGCAAAGATACAACTTAGGAGGGCTGGTCATGTTGTGAGAATGGATGAGCATAGGCTTCCAAAGATGATAGTGCTGTATGGACAACTACCAAACTCCAAGCATTCAGTTGGATGTCCACACTTACACTACAAAGACAAATTGAAAGACAACTTGCAATGTCTCAACTTTGATCTGAAAACCTGGGACGCTAAGCATCAAACTGAAAGGAGTGGTGTAAGACACATTTCATTAAGTTAAAGGGTTTTGAAAACAGTAGACTGAAGCACCATGATCAGCTTTGAACAAGCTCTGAAGCAGAGATACCATCAAAATTCTGCTTTAAAAAAATTTCATCTGTCAGTGTGGCTTTGTCGCCTGTAGCAAGTCTTGGCTAGTATCACATTTAAGAAAGCACAAAAGAAATATATCTTTCTCTTACCTATTTATCTCCACATCTGACCCTCATTTATCGTTCATGATTGGAGAGTCCACCATATATATATATATATATATATATATATATATATTGCGTGTTGCACCTGCCGTTCTTGAGAAACCTTGGATCTGCAACCAAAGAGTAATGCCACAGCTGCTAATGGTGGTGCAGCATCTGTTATGGCTGTACAGGTTCATACAAGAGTGAAGTATTGATTGCAATGAATGCATGTGAAGTCATCATGCAAATGCACATCCATGCACATGACTGTATGCAGACGAACATACATGCACACTATGAAAAAAACTTGCACCAATGATAAGTGCATATAAAAAAGAAAAATTAAGAAGTATAAGCAGTCAATTGCTGATACCCCCTGACGAGTGGACAGACATGTCCGTCTACAAAACTCTGGAGTTGAGATGCTGAAGGTTAAAAAAGATGAACATGTATGCAAGAATTGTCCACAAATTTCTGATCGATTTGTTGTGGGTGTTTAACTATTTTCAAGAACAAAAATTTGAATGGTTGGTAACAAAACCCTTACAAATGGGATGTTGACGGTAACATCAATCAGCTAATTGACAAACCTCTTACTTATATATATATATATAGCACCTCACGCCTGTGGAACTCCCTTCCTTATTCCTGTTTCCTTGACAACTATAATCTCCAACTATTCAAATGTAACATCAATCAACATCTCCAGTTGCATTAATCTATCCACTATCCTTCTCCACATCCTTTCCACTATCATTCCTATCTGCTTTTGCTCCAAATCCTCTGTAACCCCTTGCGTGCAAGTGGCTTTCAGCCTTGCCTCGGGTGAAAAGCTTAAAAATATATATATATATATATATATATATATATATAAAAAATTGGAAAAGTTTTGTACAAAACCAAGAAACCTCATGTAGAACTCTGAAATTTGGTATACAGATTTTTTGGTCCAGGGGGATGGTTTTAACATAAAAATAAACTTTTATTCCTCATATGGAAGTATGGACTCTATACGTTATTTTTGTTGTTCTGAAATATATTTTATAGCAACTGTTAAACTTTGCATAGAGGCACTGTAATAACAGTGTCTGACTACAAAATCTAACACATATTCAACACATTATCTACTTGTAAATATGGCACATATTCTGAAACCATCAGAAAAATTCAGGATGTGGAATTAATAAATAATAAACACTTGCCTAAGGATATACTCAGATCATTAGCAGCTGATGTCTCATCCGATCTGGCTGGTTACGTTTCATGCCTCAAAAAGTAAATTAGTTACAATCCATCCTTGCTAATCAGACCCTGAAATACTCCCATGACGAATGGATGGTGCCTCAGGGAAGCTACATGCCTTGAGAGACGATTGGGCTGAGTGCATGGATGAGTTATAACAAATTGAATATAGGAAATAAGGGAATTGAACACAAAATAGGTTGCACTGGAGGTAGTCTTGCACAATGCCACAAATTGCTACAAAACCAGAACACCAACCTGAAAACTCAAGTCCTGTTCTTAAACAGATTTGTCAGATTGAGACTTTCATAAGGCTGTCATGTATGGCGCCAAACTTGTTCAGAAATATCTAAATTGTCAGCTGCATACAACCGCTTCCTATAATCAATGGTTAAAAATGGCTTTGAGCAAGAGAAACATGAGGATCTTAGAAAAGATCATCATGTCCTTAAATATCTTCGTCAGATCGAGACTTTCATATGGATGCCATGCATGATGCCAAACCCGTTCAGAAATATCTAAACTCTCAGCTGTATACAACCGCTTCCTAAGATCAATGGTTTAAAAAGGCTTTGAGCGAATGAAACCTGAGGGTCTAGGCAAAGATCATCATGTTCTTAAATATCTTCGTCAGATCGAGACTTTCACATGGATGCCATGCATGATGCCAAACCCGTTCAGAAATATCTAAACTCTCGGCTGTATACAACCGCTTCCTAAGATCAATGGTTTAAAAAGGCTTTGAGCGAATGAAACCTGAGGGTCTAGGCAAAGATCATCATGTTCTTAAATATCTTCGTCAGATCGAGACTTTCATATGGATGCCATGCATGATGCCAAACCACTTCAGAACTATCTAAACTGTCATCTGCAGACAACCACTTTCTAAGATAAATGATTAAAAATGGCCTTCAGCACATGAAGCATGTAGATCTTAGTGAGGACAACACTTCTTCAAACCTTATAGACTGGCGCGACAGAATCTCAAAGAAAGAACTGTATAACAGAAACCACATCACTTGGGACCTACCAACAGCAGTGAAGACAAAAATAGATATCACATGTAACTCAAAGAGTAAATAATGATATAATGAAGATGTTGACATTCCACACTAGTTCAAACAATAGGGTAAGAAGGAATCCCCCATCAATACTGGAAAGAGTGATAACAGTAGACTTGATAAACCTATTTTCATAAATAAGTGTTTTAAGAGAAAGTATTTATAACTTTCAACTGACAGTAGTACAAACTGCTTGGTCAAAGAATGCCAAATATTTCCTTATAAGGAAACACTTAGTATTACCATTACAAAACAAAATGGCATCTTTCTTATTTATAAAGAGCTGGTGTACAAATAGTAATTAAAAATATGCCTTTACTTTAGTCTCTCATTATTCTATAATATGGGCACATGGCCAAGTCGTTAGAGCATTCACTTTCTGACCATGAGACCAGGATCAAATCTCACTATGGTCAATTTGTCCAGATGGTGACTTCTTGATGTTATCAACCTGGGGGAGGTGATTCTAGCATGTAGAACCTTTGGAAAGGGCCTGAAAACCATACCATGGGTTGATCTAAGCCGTGTAGGAAATTGGATAGACAGAACCATTGATGGTTCTGCTAGCACAAAGTGATAAGTCATTGTTATCGAGGGTTTGATCATGGTAGACAATTCACTTTCTCCCAAAAACTGTAACTAAGGTCCACTCAGCATAGTTGCAGTATAAACCACAGATGGGCTCTGTGGGCATTCAGCAAACAAATATGCCTGAACAGGCGTCTGCGAAAGGCAACCTTGGATATGAGTGGTCATCATTATTCTATCACTATCATTCCTAATGGGTAGGTCCCTGATCCTCTGGGACCCTAGCAATCAATGCAGGAATCCTCCAGTGGTCACTCCTCAGACCAACCCTCTTGCCTAAGAATATACTCAGATCATTTGTGAATATTCCAATGATATGACAATATACAGGTGCACCTCCAAAGCTCATGATGATCAGAGATTGGTAGCTGATCTCTCATCCGATCTAGCTGGTTACATTCAATGCCTTGAAAACTAAATTAGTTGCATTCCATTATTGCTGATCAGACCCCGAACTACCACCAGTCATAATGAATGAATGAATAAATGCCTCCTCAGGAAGCTTGCCTTGAGAGACTATTGGATCTTAAATTGACTCCTGACATCAAGTGGAACTCGTACATATGATCCATTTCTAAAGATGCAGGTAAAATAGTCAGTTCCCTGTTTGCTCAGGTAAGTATCTGACTATGTGCTATTCTCTACCTTTACAAGAGCCAGATCAGGCCAATAATGGCGTACTGTTGTTATATTTCGGTGAGAGCTTCCCAGTCCTCATTTTCCCATTATTTTTGTCCAAAAGCATCTCAGAGTCCTTAAGGTAATAGCTTATATTTTCCACCCTCTAAATTCTCTGTCACAGACAAAACATGGCAAGGCTCTCACTGTTCTATCACTACTTCCATGGAAGGTGCCCAGACAAACTGCATCCCTTGGTTCCACCAATTAGCACCTTCGTGGCCAGAACCCAACATGCCACCTGCATTGTAGCAAACCACCCACATTCCCTTTGTATTTCATTAGTGAGAAGTAAGTTCCACTTTTTCCAGCAAACCACTGCTCTGTGCAACTGACTCCCAAGAGGATATTTCCTCAATTACTACTATCTTAACCTTCAAATGTAGGGTTAACTATTATCCTCCCCTCCTATCTGCATAAACTGCCACTTACTGTAATCCTCTACCTTGAGTAGCCCCTGGGCCTTGTACAGGGAAAACCTCACTGTAAAAAAAAAAAAAAAATTTTCATGACAATTGTTCAAACTAGTTATATTCCTTAGATTCACCAGTTCAGGCCTTCACAGCTAGGAGCAGCCATGCTGTATAGACAGTGTTAAAGCATCCTCATTCCCTTTGTATTACTTTGGTAGGGAGTAAATTCCACTCAGACAGCTTCTCTAGATCTGTTACTTTGAACAGACTCCCGAGAGTATACTTCCCTGATCACTACAATCTTAACTTCTAAAAGTCTAGGATCAACTGATATCGATCTTATATATTCTTATAATATGTACCCCCTTTCTACTCCCCTTCCTTTATGCCCTTACAAAAATCTCAATTAGTAACTCTTTACCTTGAGTGGTTTTGGGGACCTGTATTGGGTGAATTAAAGTAAAAAAAACAAAAACATCTTCAATGAATTTTTATTCTTCCCAAGAATTTAGCAGTTCAAATTATTTCTTTCTAAAACAAGAACAGGTTGACAAATACTATATACAATAACTTTTCTTATGCAAAGATTTTTCCAACACTACAACATACCTAACATTCTTAATATTAGCCTCTTCTTTATAAAGAAACATTCGACATTCAATGATTTTGTTATCTACTGTGTTTACAGTGGTTTGTTATATTATATTGCTTTGCGAGCAATTGATATTTAAGGGGCATTTTTGTTTTTTTTTACTTTATTACAACTACATGGCATGTTAATTCCAGAATCAAATTGCCCTGATTTCCTGAGTTCCAAATCTACACAATCCTTTCCTACGATCAGGCATTTTGTGGTATGGTAATATGCAGGTGGTGTAATGGATAGTGGCCCAGAAAGAGAAATTGGAGAGACAGTCAAATTTCAGTTGGGTTCCTTACATTCACTTATGCGCAAATACCATTAGGAAAGGTATGAATCCCTCTCTTCTACCCCTGCCCACCAGTTATGAGTTAAGTAATAGGACTTGAATCTGAAATAAAATTCACTGCTATCTCAAAAAAAAAAAAATTGTTAATGCAACATTCACTCACAAAAAAAAAAAAGAATTATATGAATACTTCCCTGAACATTTTAATCTTTACCTCTTCAAATCAAGGGTCAGTTATTATCTACCCTCATAATATCCATTTCTTAATACCTTCTTCCCTACTATCTCACAACCCATTAACCATCACCATTTCAACTGTAAATCTCTACCTTGATTGACTCTCGAGCTTTGGATTGGATGAAATTGTGGTAAAAAAAAAAAAAAGAACTTTCCAGCTGCTTACCTCAGACATGTATGCCCTGTATATATTTGATATATCTTATAAGGATTAAAATGAATCTTTTGGCAATTATTAGAATGAAGACACTTACCAAATCTGCAACCAAACAATCAACAAGACTGTTCTTTTGTCGGACATCATATTTTGATTTTTTTGAGTCTTCACTGTATAAAATTTCCTCTTTCTCTGCTTGGAAATATGACCATTTTCTCCTTTTAGCACAAGAGGAAGGCGTCTTTTGTTGCGTGCAAGGATGACGTCCTTCTTCCAACAACCGACCAACAATTACAAAAGGTTGATAAAGCACAGAGTCGCCTATTTCTTCTTTTAATTGTGAAACAAAAGTTTCAGGCTTCAGGTCACTTGATGGAAGGGCAGCCAAACTGGGAGGTACCTCTGAAATCAATCAAAAACAAAACGAATTTAATAGAAAATAAAACTTGGAAGAAAAAAGGGTAAAGATTTATACATTCAGAAGATGATGCCTTTTATAACAAACAATTCTTTCACAAGTACTTATTTCAAATTTTTCTCTTGCATTTACACCAACTGATAATAGTCTTAAGTTATCTCAATTTTCAGATGAAGTACTGTTTTGTTAATTCTTATCTAGCATTTCTTTCATCTTATTTCTTTTGTTTTTATAACAAAACTGTCTGAAATGAAGCATTGTCAGTTGTTATTAATTTTCACTAGTATTTCTTTATCTGTCTATATTTCTGAGGTATTGCAACTATTTACATCATTCGAACTGTTGTCTTCATCATTATTACCATATTCACAACGTTTCAACAATTGTACATCCCAACCTTCTTCATGTGATATACATTGGAATTTCAAACCAAACCGTTTATTTAGTCCACGGGGATAGTTTTGTGCTGGTAAGATGGAAAAGTACTAGGAAGAGGAAAAAAGTCAAACAATTATGTCCTGACCCTAAAAAGAAGAGGTATTGAGCAAAATTTCATGGGAAAATAATGTTGTAATGGAATGTCCCACACTCCCTATCGCCTATGTGGACTGACTATATCAGTAGCTATATATAGTGAGCACAGGATATACTTGGGGGATTGCTTTGGGAATTACTAACCTGACACCCGATTCCCTGTCTTTCAGTAGTGTATTCTCTTTTAAAATAAACCTCTCTTTCTTTCATCTACGCGCGTGTTGCTGTTCCTTCACTCGAATATCACCTTTGTCTGTTTGTAACCTCTTAAAGATACAACAGGTAGATTGTTCTAGTTCCACATGCCATGCCTTTTTTGGATATCTCAGTTTCAGTTAATTCCCTTTAGTAACTCAACTCTCCAAATTTTCATTCCCTTGACTCCCACACGTTTATAAGACCCAAAAATTCACTCATGGATAAAAGAGTTTGTTGAGTAATCCAAAAATGGATTTGACCCAAAGAGTTGTGAGTTCAATATCTGGCCACTTAGGAGTTGGTTTACGAAAGGTTTGGTTTGTTTTGTCTTACGGCATATTAATCTCAATGGGTCATTTAATGCCGACAACTTTTTTTTTCCTGGTAATATTTTTGTTTTGTCAAAAATCTATTTCTGTTAATATTTTTTTCCTCAAAAATGTACAGCTGCTAGTAATATTTTTTCAAAAATGTACAGCTGGTAATATTTTTTTTCTTCAAAAACTTATTTCTGGTAATAATTTTTTACAAAGTATTTCTGGTATTAAAACCTATTTGTACACTTTTGTAATGCTTTTTACCTCAGTTTCAGGGTTAACTATTTGCCCATAGCTGGAACCCTAACAGGTGCTACCACCCTGGGTCAGAGTGGACCTGGGAACACCAGCAATTAAGAGGTGGTTCCACGATCCTCAAAGCCTCCTGATCAGAGATCTTGCTGTTGGACGTATGTTTATTGTCTTACCCAGGACGTGGACGTAGTTTATTGTCTTACCCTGGACGTGGATGTAGTTTATAGTCATATCCAGCACGGGAGTTACGAAAGGGAATAAACTGATATTGAGATATCCAAAAAAGGCATGGCATGTGGAATAACCCCTGGTTCAAAATTCCAATAAATATCACCTGAAGAAGATTGGAGTGTACAACAGCCGAAACATTGTGAATATAGCAATAAAGATTAGGGCAACAGTCCAAACAATGTAAATAGTATTTCTGTCATCTTAATTTCACTTGCTTTTTATCACAGCTGCAGAACTGACATAGTAAGATTGTCAGTAAACGATTCTAATCAGAAATAATAATAACGATGCAGTTATTGTTGACCAAGATTAAGACAAGCAATGAATTTAACTTTTTACAGATGGAAATGATGTAGCAGCACATGGAAAAAAGGATGGCCCTAATGAAGCACGTTTGTCTTCCAAAACCTCTACCTATGAAGTAAATCAACTTTTTCTTTGGATGTTCCAACTCTGTGCAAGTCTGACTTATTTTAATGATGCTTATCCTTATTTACCCTACCTTCTGAACCTAGGAAAAGAAAACAGATATACCTTTATAACCATGCTGAAACCTCCAACAATGAAGTAAGTATAAACTTTTCTTTGGTTGTTCCAACTCTGCATAACACTGACTTCAATCATTATAATAATGTTTATACTTACTTTCTTACCCTAACTTCCAGACCAAAAAGAAAACAGATATACCCAAGAAACATTGAAAACTTTGTTTCATGACAGTTTACATAAAAAAAAAAAATAAACGGTCTGGAGTAGAAACCCAAGTTTTTGTATGCTTCTTCTTTATTTATTTACATATGCACACGGACAAACCTAGAATACACCAACATGCAACTTTTAAATTCCATAGATATGTTATTTCTACAGTAAAACTGAAGGTTACCCTGATCAGTCTACCCCTGATGAAGGCTGGAGGGCACAACGACTGAAATGTTGTGACAACAACAACAAAGATGAGGACAATAGTCCAAATATAAATAGTTTATATGGTGACACTGAAACTGAAAAAGTGTAGACGCAAGTCCTTTCTGTGTTTAATAAATTGAATGTTGTTTGTGGGTCAATTGTTATCTTTTAATGACATTTGACCCACAGAGAAAGTTGAGAAAGCAAACATGCAAGATTCCTTTTCTTTTTCAAGTTAATAGTAAATCGACCCTGTGTGAAAATTGCTTTTTTTCTAAGCAACACCGAAATCAAATCTGTTTCTACAATTTAAAGATTTTTTTTTTAAATGAAGCAAAGAAACCAAGAGGGAAAAATATTTTTTAAAGATATATTTTTTGTCTAAATTTCATTGAGTTGTTTTGTATAACATAGCACATCTTTTTCTCTTCATTTTCTCCATGTGTATAACTCCTCAGGAAGTGCACAATCATGGTTCTCCACGAGTTCCTATCCTTTGTTACTCTCAGCATTACTTTCTCCTTTACAACATCTCTTTGTCTTCATAGTACTTTTTCCTCTATCCATTAGCTGAAACTTGTCAAGGTGGTTCTCTCTCTCAATGTTCTATGTCCATTCAGGACGTAGTGATCATAGTTCTCCACAACTTCCTTTTTGTTGCTTTCAGCAATACTTTCTCCTTTGTCTCCATAGTACTTGTTCCACTATCCTTTAGCTCAACCATGTCAAATTGGTTCTCTTTCTCCATGTTTTATGTTCCTTCAGGGCATAGTAATCATGGTTCTCCACAGCTTCCATTTTTCTCACCAATTCTTTCTCCTATATAAACCCTCTTTATGTCATCACAGTACTTGTTCTTCCATCTATTTTCTCAAACTTTTTGATTCTCTATCAATGTTCCACATCTATTCAGGGCATATTGATCATGGTTCTCCACATCTTCCTTTTTTCTCACCAATTCTTGCTCCTATATAACCCTTCTTTTTATAATCACAGTACTTGTTCTTCCATCCATTGACTCAACCTTGTCATGTAGATTTTCTGTCTTAACATTCCACATTCCTTCAGAACATAGTGGCTATAGTTCTCCACAGCTGCCTTTGTTGTTCTCACCAATTCTTGCTCCCATATAACCTTTCTTTTTCTTTGTAGTACCTGTTCCTCCATCCATTGGCTAAAATTTGTCTAGTAGATTTTCTCTCTCATTTGGTGCAACATTTCTTCAGGATATGGAAGTTTGTGGTTCTCCACAACTTCCTATCTTTTATTGTTTTCAAAAATAACTATCTCCTCTTTGTCTTTCTGGTACTTGTTCCTCCATTTATTTACTCAAACTGATCAATTTTAAACAATTTATGATAAATAAAACAATATCACAACTTGATTCCAGACTTTAATTTCAAAATGGTGGCCTACAGGCAATCAACAGTATATTTATGAATTATCAAATATAAATAAAATAATCTTTAAAGCAAAAATGTTAACAATTGAAATACAAAAAAAAACAATGATGACTTGAAGAGGGGGTAAAGCTCGGTAAATATATGTTGGTCAGTCACAAACAAAGAACACATAGTTTACTTTATTTACATTCAGACTACCGCCACTTCCACAGAAAGTGCTCGGATAAAATACATTCCCTGGTCTCACCAAGGAAAACCTTCACAGTAAGAACACACCACGCCACTTACATAGTAGTGAACCACCCACATTCCTCCTGTATCCCATCAGTGAGAATTACGTTCCTCTCAAACAGCTTCTTCTAGCAAACCACTGCCCTGTGGAACCGACTTCCAACAGGATGTTTCCCTGATCACTGCAATCTTAACCTGTTCAAAGCTGGAGTAAACCATTGTCTTCTACTCCTATATATACAAATGGCCTCCAAAAATAATCCTCTACCTCGAGTGGCCCACGGGACTTGTAAAGAGTGAACCTTACTGTAAAAAAAAGAAAAATAAAGAAATCCTCATCTTTGTTGTTATTATCATGTTTCAGCAGTTGAGCTCTCCAGCCTTTTCCATGTGTCTGTTGATCCTGGTTACTTGCAAGAAATTTCAAGCTGAACTCTTTATTCAATCTACAGAGCTAGATTGTTCTTGTGTGATGCCATTCACTGTGTAATTGTGACAACGTTCTCCAATCATCCAACGGTCACTGCACCTGTGATGACATCCAAGGTTGAGTGTATTTGCATATACACCCAACTTGCTATGCACACAGGTTTATTTTCTCAGCCATGATTGCTTTCAACAAAAAATGAAGACAATTGTTTTTCAAGACTCTCTGGTTGAAAGGACTACTTTTATGACTATCTAAAATCATTTATAAAATTTTTATGTTTCCCAATTCAAAGGCAGCTGTAGACATAAATCCCTCAAAACACTGACATTTAAATTTACTCAAAGATGGACTGGAGACAAAATTCCAATGAAAGTCAGATAACTATGCAAACTTAAAAGAAATTATCTCCTTATCTTCTAAAGATGAGTGAAAAATCATATTGTTACAACCCTCCCCCGCCAAATTTTGTCATTTATTATATAAATTACAACAGGACTACAGAACAATCAATTAAACAATTTTTAAAAATTTACATAAATAAAACAAAGCAATTGAGTACAATAGTAACAATTCCTGTGCAGCTCAAAACATGAAATTCTACATGGTCCCTCAAAAAAAAAAAAACACATGCAGATGGATCCCAAACAACTCCAAAGATAGTTCAACCCAAAGAGGAATCAATTCTGTGCGGGTCCCAGCCCCCTGAAATGTACCAGAAGACAGTTAGTAGCCTTTCTCTTTTGTTCAAACCATTACAAGAGGATTTCAAACACCTCTAGAAAAATGTCACATTACAGCAAAGGTCACTCTTCAGACCTTCCAAAGAGAAAACAATACCAAAAAAACAACAAGGGTATTTTAGCCACCACTAGAAAAATGTCACATTACAAGAAAGGTCACTCTTCAGACCTTCCAAAGAGAAAACAATACCAAAAAAACAACAAGGGTATTTTAGCCACCACTAGAAAAATGTCACATTACAAGAAAGGTCACTCTTCAGACCTTCCAAAGAGAAAACAATACCAAAAAAACAACAAGGGTATTTTAACCACCACTAGAAAAATGTCACATTACAGGAAGTGTCACTCTCTCCAGACCTCCCAAAGAGAAAAACAAAATAAGAAAAACCAAGAGGATATTAACCACCCCTTCAAGTAATTCTGATCACAGGATGTATCATTTCTACTGACCTTCCAAAATAAACAAGCGAACTTTAACCACCTATTCAATTCTTTCCCATTTCATAATGCCTCACCGAGAAAAAAAATGATATTTTAGCATACCACAGAAGTGAAAACCAGTTTTACCCTCTCAAGAGAAAACCCAGAAAACCAGGGTGTGTCCTCACATGACCTTTGTCCTAAAAATAAGACACACAAGTTCCATGTCTCATTGCACAAGGATTACATTTCTTGTTTTTTTCCTTTTTAGCACAAAAAAAATTTGCCTGAAACAAGAATGAAACTGCTTTTGTCACAAGTCATAACAATTTGCAACAGGATACACAGAAGACTATAAAAATAAAAAGACTCATCAAAATATATATAAGTGTGTGTGTGTGGGGGGGGGGGGGTAGATCACAACAATGTTCATTTTCGGTCCACTGGTGGGTTCATGTGTCATATAACGTCATAAGACGCATGCAAGGGTGAAATTTTTTCTCTTTTTTTTGTTTTGGAATAGATAGCTACAAAATGTCTTTCCTTTCTCTTTTTTTTTTTTTACTTTTCTTTGGATTCCACACACATACTGGGAAATCGTAGCCTCTCTCCAATCCATCTGACTCCAGGGGAGCCACGAGTTCCATTAATCTCTTCTCCTTGCCTTCACACCCCGTCACCGGCTCATTTTGTACCCTATGCTTTTTCAGCCAACACATCCCATAACCCACTAAACCCAACACTAGCAGTATGATAGCTGACAACCAAACTATAATGTTTGCTGTTGGGTCCCACCTCAGTGTGTGATTTTTGCCCACCATTGTTAACTTATCCACTAATTTGTGTAAACCTCATGATTCTAACAATTGGGGTAACTTAGGCACGGTGGGGTAATAGATAGCAGCTTGGATTGAGGAATCGGAGAGCCGAGTTCAAATTCCAGTCAAATCCATTACATTCACTTACATGCTAATACCCTTGGGAAAGGTATGAATCCTCTTCTTCTCACCCCCAGCTATGGGTAAATAGCAGGACAGACTAGGTTCTATAGCCTTGGATGGCAACTGGTCTACCACAGAAAGAAATGGCAACCTACTGCAGAAAAAAAAAAATCTGCCTCATCAGTCATGTATCGAAAGATACTTGGTCGCCTAAGCGTGTATCATGCATGACACATAACTGACTGCATGTAGTTATATCTATTTTCCTTATTAGGGACTCACACAGCCCTGTATACTTGCTAGTCGAAACATCCACTAAGGCTAGAAAGGTTTCAAATTTTTTCTCTACCTGATAGCATGGCAGGAGGACCTTAAGTTTTCTGAAAAGGCAGAGCAACCTGTCTAAAGTCTTATAATGGCCTGGGGTGTAGTAGTTCTTACAGTCACCATCAGTTTTCCTATGCATACCCCCAATAAGTCCAGGTCCCAGTCTATGACCTGTACATTACTAATTGGCTTCAAACCTTCTAGGTAACCCTTACTAATTATTCAATTTAATGTAATGATTATCACTATGACAGACTTCAACACACTAGTTGGGATTATGAGGATGAATATCAACAAGAGCCTCATAGTGGGTGCCACCAGCACTATAAGCATGACCTGCTGAAGAATTCCAGATGCATCAGCCAGTCTGAAGGGCATGACCCTGAACTGGCACTACATAACGGGAAAGGCAAATTCAGCCTTCTCCCTATCAACTTTGTAAAGGGCTACTTGCCATTAGCCAAACTTCAACTCAAGGGTGGAAAAATTAGCTAACTTCCCTTGTAATGCTAACATGTCGTCAATCAAGGGTGTTGGGTAGGTTATCTTATTCAGAGCCCTTCACAGTAATGTGGAGCATTCTGTTATTCCTGCCTCCAGCACATCCCTCTTGTGCGAGCTTGCCCTTATACAGCAGTGTCCAGTATAGTCTTAGCACTATAGGCAGGTGATTATCTGTGTCTACCCTCATCTCTACTGTTTCTTTTAAATTACCACTCATGTGAGCTATCATGTCTCTATTATCCCTAATAGAAGGCAGGCTACTCTTTTTGTGTGTAGATGGAGTTAATATCTCTCTCTCCCTAATTATGGAATTCTTATATTTATTTTTACTATCCTCTGCCCATTCTACCTCCTCCTTAGTAATAGCTAGTATAGCCTACCTCACTTTCTCTTCCTTATCCACCCTTATTATTGTATTAGTAGTGTTAGCAGACATTATTGGCAGACAACCTGTACTGTTAGCTTCCACTACAGACTACACTATAGTTAGTTCTCCCTCATCAAAACAAGGTTCACTCGTTTGGGCAACCTGATGTATTTTTATCCCTCCTAGTTCCCCAGCTGAAGCTGAAGAAAGCCTCTCACTGTAAGTGATAGCTGTGCATGAGCACAGAATAATATCCCCAGTAGCTTTTATGGTGATTTCTCTGCCATACCTTCCTTCTAAGGGTAGTTCTGCTTTCCCCACAGGTTCATATTCTTGGCTGTGATCGCTTTCAACAAAAGATGAAGACAATTGATTTTCAAGGCTATCTAGTTGGGAAGTAGCAACAATATGATTTCTCACTTAGCAGACTATCTTTCCCTTCGGCTGAACTGCAATCTCCCTAACTTCACTGGCCTCTGGGCTCAGTAAACCCTGATTTCCCAGTACCAGTCCTTCTGTCACTAGCCACTGGACAGCTCCAACTCCTCTGGTCACTTACCTACTTCTGTCATGGTTGGACACACTTTTCCCGACTTCCTGCCTCTCTCTACTTATAGAGGTTAATCCTGTGGTCCCAAACTCTTCATCCACTTGTCTTCCAAAAGATTTGGGACCACCTCAAAGCTAAATGGGTGGTCAAATCTTCAAAGGACTACTTTTATGACTATCTAAAATCATTTATAAAATTTTTATGTTTCCCAATTCAAAGGCAGCTGTAGACGTAAATCTCCCAAAACACTGACACTTAAATTTACTCAGAGATGGACTCGAGACAAAATTCATACAAAACTCAGATAACTAAAAGAAAATAAATTATCTCCTTATCTTCTAAAGATGTGTGAGAAATCATATTGTTACACTTGTTCTACTGTTCAAGTCAAGGGATATCTCATCTTGCGTGAATAGAATGTATAAATTTATTTTTCATGACTTATCAAACTTTTGCAATTCATTTAAAACCAAAAATTAATTTTAGATTGTAAATAATATTGATTTACTGATAAAAGTCCTACTAATTAACCCTCAAGCAGAAGAAGAATAGGTAAATTCATACCTTTCCCAAGGGTATTTGCACATAAGTGAATATAAAAAACCCGACTGGAATTGAAACTTGGCTCTCTAATTTCCAATTCTGAGCTGTTATGAATTACAACACCAACACATCCAAGTTTACATCTGTTATTACCAAGCAGTCACCCATTTAAGTACTGACCAGGTTTGGTGTTGCTTAACTTCAGAGAATTGATGTTTCAACATGATATGACCATAAACCCATTACATCACCTGCACACCCAAGCTTACAGCATCTGGTATTTCAAAATGGTCACCCATCTAGATATTGACCAGATTCAACATTGCTTAACTTCAGTAATCAGATGAGAAATGGTGTTTCAACGAGATATGGCCATAGGCCGGGAAGATGATAGAAAAATTACTTTCTTCATCATACAAGTGTGACACCCAACCCTCCTCTGTCCTAGTCAGGGCACTGCTTGTGACACCCGTACTGGTCGCGGCGCACTTGTGACGTCGGTCCTTTGTGACGGGCTAACCCTGGGACATCGGTTGAAGTCTGGTTGGGTTCTAGCACCAACTTGTCGTACTCGGCTCGCTTCCAACGCCTGGTCACCGAAGCAACTGCTTTGATCTCGATTCAACCTACCCACGTTGTGATTTGATCTTAGGTTGACGAGATCAATCAGACGTCGGGCCGTGGTGCCAGCCGAATCCGGGTCAAGGTGATACTGCACAATAATTGTAGACAAAAAAACAAAAGCACAAACAACAACTTCAAGGCGAGCGACTGGTTAGGAATAGTGATTAATTTTATGTCGGTTTGTTGAGTTACAGGAGTGCGTCTCTCTCTTTCTCTCCCAGCCCGAAGAAAAAAAAAATGTGGATTGTAACACTTTTGCGTTCCTTAACTAGGTCTGGATATCGAGATGGCGAATATAAGTCAGACTTCTATAATTTGTTCTTGGTTAGAAGTCTAGTCGGAAACTTGTTTTGATGGGAAATCTAAAGTCGGTCTTCAACAAATCTGTTCTTGGTTAGAAGTCTAAGTCGGAAGGCATGGAATCGTGCGGTCACCTGTGCGAGGCGCGTCTCTCTCTTACTGTACTGGCTGTACTCTTCTCTGCGAACTCTGCTCTCCTCGACTTACTCTGCGAATTCCCTGAAACACCCGTAGATGTTTGCTTATATGAACGCCGATCAAAACCTGGCGTGGGGTCAGACGTGGTGTGGCCACCACGTTGATTTCAAATCCCCAATAAGGATTTTCTTTGTTTTCGGCCAAAAATAATTATCATTTTCCGTATTTGGAAATCTTATTCCACTCCCACCCTCTTCTGCTCTCATATAGGTATCTCACCATACTTTAGAGGGCGTCAACGGTTTTCCCACTTCCTCGCAGTAAATTAAAAATCAAAATTAGAGCAGCAACAATCGAAAATGGGAGATAAACCGAAAGAAGTGTCCTACCTGACAGACGATTTCCAATTCGTTCTTCTCGGCTTCTGGGCTGTCGTACTAGAGGGTCTGGAACCGTATGGTTACAATTAACCAAAGTCTTTTGGCTCCCACTCTAGTTTTCCTCAGTTTGTGTCCTTAAGACGCCGAGCGTTGTTCACTTCGAAGCTTTCTGCAACTCCTGTGGCGGTGGTCGCTCTAGGGTCTGATCCTGGTCACGGCACCATTTGTGACTCCTGTGGCGGTGGTCGCTCTAGGGTCAGATCCTGGTTATCACGGCACCATTTGTGGAAGATTCTTTTTTGGCGAAATTGGGTTAATTAAAATACCCTAACATAGCCTTCGTTATCACAAACGAACTTAAACAAAATGCAGATGTCCCGTCCAGGCGACACCCCACCAACTACTGATAACACAAGTTCGTCACAGCCAATGTTTTATCTGCCCAGAGCTCTGGTATCACTCAACTAATTTTCACGACAATGACCATCAAAGTTTTCGTGGGTGGCATTCTTTCCTTCTCTTATCATCTAAGTTGTTAAGTCCTGTTTCTTTCTCCTCTTTCTCTTTTTCCTTCTTTTGTCCTCGCAGATAATTTGGCATATCACACTTCCACGAGAAAGTAAAGTGGTTATCTTGAATCGCACTTGAAAAATGACAAAACAAAAAATCTTTTTTTTCCCTTTTTTTCCTTTTTTTTTTTCACCGATACTCTGTTTGGGAAAATAAAAAAAACAAAAAGAAAATCGCTCAGTATGTCTTTCGTTATATCTATCGGTGTAAGTAATCGCTCAGTATGTCTTTCGTTATATCTATCTGAGTAAGTAATCGCTCAGTATGTCTTTCGTTATATCTATAGGTGTAAGTAATCGCTCAGTATGTCTTTCGTTATATCTATCGGTGTAAGTAATCGCTCAGTATGTCTTTCGTTATATCTATCGGTGTAAGTAATCGCTCAGTATATCTTTCGTTATATCTATCGGTGTAAGTAATCGCTCAGTATGTCTTTCGTTATATCTATCGGTGTAAGTAATCGCTCAGTATGTCTTTCGTTATATCTATCAGTTTAAGTATCCCCGTAATTAACTTCTGTGGTTAATTAATTGATTAATTAACCCTTCCGTTCCTAAATAGTGTTACACAAGAGTAAATCAATAAGTTCATAGCTGGATATGACTATTGGCTGAAATTTGATCTGAAAGTTCCACTGTATAATGTTTGATCTATATGATTAATGAAGAAGTGCTGGGTTAACTGCATTGATGAGGAAAGAGATTATGTTGAAAAATAAATGCTTTCTTTCATTTTTTAGGCTATAGACTTTTTTAATCCTTTTATTCCAAGGTAATAAAGCCACTAAGACACAAGGGAGTTACTGAGACTAAAAGAAAGTGAGAAAACATTAGTGAGGAGAAAGGACAATAAAAGAAAAGGAATTAAAAAAAGAAACAGAAGGTAGTAACTGACATTGCGTTTAAATTTTTGAAGATCGTAGCTAAAAAGAAAACAAAAAGATGGAAGAAAGTTCCACAGGTGAGAAGTGTGAGAGAAAAAGCTTATAGGTGTATCTAGAGAACTGAATTCTATCTTTAAGAATCAATCTGTACAGAGGATTGAAAAAGCACTTAAACATTAGGAATAAATAAACAAAACAAAAACATTCATCACACACACAGAAATAATTTAGTAAAAACCACTAACCATCAGTGACTTCAGAATAAACATCGTCTTTCTTTTTGGTAGGAACACCATCTTCGTTCAGGCAGGGGACAGAATTTCTAGCAGTTACTTCACGCTGATTTAACTCTTTTTTCCATCTTGAACGAAATTCTTCCAGATCCACTTCACATGCCATTCTTCAGGCTGAAATAAGATCAATGGAATACAAACTCAAAGAAGGTGCCAAGAGGAGAAACTGTTTGAGGGTTATATCAAATGACAAAAACAGCAACGGGGTCTCAGAATTAGACATCTGTTTTGAAGGTTAACACTTAGAACAGTGATACTCAACTGCTGTGCTGTGGCACACTAGTGTGCCACACGATCCACTTAAGTGTGCCATGAAATATTGTCACAACATATATATGTGTGTGTGTGTGTGTGTTTGAAAGTAGTATTAATACAGCATTAGTATTTGAATAAATGAATAAGCATTAAATTTTTTTCAAATAATTCTTTTCACTATTCTTTGATTATATTATTTTAAATATTTTGTTTTAATATTAATTTTTTAAAAGTATTTTTATTTTTTGAATTTAGTTTTGTAAAATTTTCCTTTATTTGAATAAATGAATATTAACCTTTTTTTTTCATATAATTGTATTCAACATTCTTTGTTTAATTAAAAATTTAAGGTTTTATTTCATAATATTTAAATGTATACCCTTTAAATTCTTTTCTAAATACACCGTGATATTTTCATTTGCTCCTAGGTGTGCAGTTGCTTAAAAAGGTTGAAAAATACTGACTTAGAATATACTAAATAATAAAAAAACAATTATTTCACAATTGATAAAAAAAAAAAAAGTAAAAAGGAAGACTACTTTAGATTAGCATTGAATATATGACAAAATTAGTCTGAGCCCATTTTTAACATTTTTAAAAAAATATTCATTATTGGATGTATGGGTGGTGTAATGGATATCAACACAAAATGAAATCAGTAAGCTGAGATCAAATTCCAGCCTATGGAAAGGAATGAACCCAATTTAGCTACCCCTAGCTATGGATTAAATAACAGGGTACTTGGATGGCAGCCAGTCTAATAGAAGGAAAAATCTGAACTGTAGAGAAGGCAACATGAAACCACACCACTATCCTTCCCACAATTCATGGCAACTCACTGATAATAAAGAAAAGGAAGTTGTGAAGAGCAATGATCGTCTATGACCTGAGGGGACATGGCATTTAAAGCTATGGAGAATGTAATGGAAAACCACTCCACTATCTTTCCCAAGAAATCATGATAATAAAAAAGCTGTGAAGAGCCATAATCGCCCACATCCTGAAGGAGCTTGGCACAAAAATTTCATTTGCTGGGAAAGGCATAAATTTACCTCGTCTTCATTTTTGATAGAGTATGTGTAGCATAGCAGTTGTCAGTGAATAAAGTAGAATTGTCATGTAAAGTTCAATTCCACCCAAGTTTGTTGCATTCACTTTCACACAAATAATCTTGGGAAAGCTCACCACCAGCTTCTCTACTTTTATTTTTTAGACTGTTCTTCACCCAATACAAGGTCCAAGACTACTTACAGTCTGAATTGGTGGAACTAGAGAATGTAGCTTGTTGGAACATTTTCCATGGAAATAGCAACAGAGTTGTCTGTGGGAAAGCCTTGGTTGGCAACCAGTGTAGGAGAAGCAAAATTTTGAAATAAAAACTGGTTGGGCATGAGTGGCATTCTGCAAAAACCTACTTGCTACAGAAACCACAGTAACAGCCACACCTAGTGAAGTTGCCCCCCCCCCCAATATTTCTCATTTCTCAGCTTAAATGCCGCCCGGTCGTGCCGCTTTTAAGCTAGCTTAAAATTTTAACCTGGTTAAGATTTTGGATGCAAAAGGAAAATAAGAGTTACTTCCCTTAAACGATGAAAGCAACGATAATGGCTAGTATAATATATTAATATATATTTTTAACCTCGCATAATCTGGCAATCCTGAAATCGAGCTCAACGAAAATCGTTTCCTGTGCCTAATTTTTCCAGGGCAGTATGGCCTTTCTTTCATTGTGCTACTTTGTAAGCATGCAGCACTCTTTTCTAGTTTTCAGAGAACAATGACTAGAGTGAGAACTGAAATACAACGTTGGGTAGTCACTGGCCGTCCGGTGAGTGGAAAGCTTAGGTGGAAGTCGTATTGTATGTTTACAGTGGGTTATTTAAAGCCAAAACATATTTCAGATTGTAAGAGATTGAACACAGGAGCCCAGTAAAACAAAAATTAATCAATTTTGGTGATTAAACAAACAACAGTTAGAAACAAAGAAAAGAGTGCTGAACTATTATCAATCCTCCTATACCTCCGTGGACAGAATATGTGAGCAACAAAAAAGTCTAAAGAAAAATGGGAACAAAAGGGCCACTTTTACATACAATTAGAAACTGACAGTTGAAATTTCTGGGATTGAGGAAGGAGCGCTTGGAAAATTCAACACAAACAGGACACATCATAAGCAAAAGGAACAGGGGTGAAGGCATCAGGCTACCCACCTGATGTGCTTTTGTGAATGAATGGCAGAATGGGCAGTGGGATGGATGGTAAAAAATACAAACATTACAAAGGGCTAATAAGTATAGGAATCTGTGGAGAGCCATGATCGCCTATGTCCTGAAGGGACAAAGTATATAGAAGAACAAAAAATTATGATTACATTTTCTTTCCTTTTACAAGTTCGGTAAATGTTTTTCCCTATTTCCCTACAGTTTATCAATGCTTTTGTTGAGACAATTTAGTGCCTCTTATTGCAAACAAATCCATTCTCAAAAGAATTTGTCAAGAAAAATGTACCTCAGTTCTCAAACGAAAATATCAGCCTCACAAATCAAATCGAGGAAGCCCCGAACACATGGATCTATTGGCTTTCATTGACACTGTGCCCACAGCGTGTGTTTTGCCATATTTTCTTTTTTTAATTATTTCACCTCAAGCAAGGCAATAAAGCCACTAAGATGCAGGGGATTACTGGGTGTGAATATGATCAAAAGAAAACAGGAGAGAGAATAATAGGAAAAAAGGAATTAAGAATACAGATGATCATGGGTATTGCATTTAAATTTTTGAAGATCAAAGTTGACTGGGAAGCAAGAAGAGAGTTCCACAAGCAAGACAAAAAAAGAAACTGTTAAACTTACAGTCACATCTAGCCATTTCAATTGTAAAATGATGAGACCTAGCTGCCAATCTAGTACTGCGTTTAAATTCTTAAAGTCTAGCTACCAAAGAGGAAAGCTCATCAGAACAATTACCATGAAAATATTTATAGAAAAGACAGAGGGAAGCTATGTTACTATGGTGGGAAAGTGATTGTAACCACAATGCCAGGTCAGGACCGATAACATTGCAGATTGTATTTTTATCAAGAATTTGTAAATACATAGCAGTAGTAGTGGACTATATGTAGCAGTAATATTCAATGTGTTATACATTATTTCATTATTATATAAACTCTAATTGCTCTGAAGAAAGTTAGTGATAGAAGTTGTTGTAACCTAGGGAAGGTTACTGAATAATCACATGAAGATTGGTAATGAATGATAATACTTAGAACAAGAACAATACCTATAAGATTTACCAGTGGCGAATAGAAGTAGTCAACTGCTAGAAGTGAGTCAAGTGAATTCCACAATGAATCTCCAACTGCAGACCAACATACAGTATTTACTACTGTATTTATGTGAATGGAGACATACACATTACTGTCCATAGGTATGCTATGACAGAAGCAAACCTTTGAGAGTCACAGCTGACATGAAAAAGCAAACAACAGTGAAACATGAAAGTGGAATGTGTGTCTTTGATCTGGTGGTGAATTTTTCAATGTAAAAAAGCAACAAAATGCAGAACAAAGATGTGATCAAAGCAGCAGATGTTGCAAAGGGGTGACAGTATTAATTAAACAAAGACCGCAGACTGTTGAAGAAGTGGAAAATAATTTATTACTGATTCAGATTAACAAAAAACAACTAGATAGTGATAGCATTTCGGAATCAGTAATTTGTGAAAAGGTGAAGCAATTAATTCTTAATTGTTTAGGTTTACAAATGATTTCTTGGAAGAAATTAAGTTTGAGAAGTGACTTTCCTCTGTATTTGAATCCAATGCAATTTGGCATTTATTCAATTTCAATAACTTAATATTCCTAGGTTTGATTATTCACATACTTTATAAATTACAATATGAGGGCACTCCCAAGTGGTGTAATGGTTACCAAGCTTGTCTCGTTTTCTTTTTATGTACAATGTTCTATCAGGACACTGGTGATCATGGCTCTCCAGGTATGTCTATGCTTGTAAATCATTATATTTGGGCACTTTGGCATAGTGTAATGGTTAGCAAGCTTGTCTTGTTAGATCAATTACAACTGAGCATTGAGTTTGATCCTCACTGGGTGCTCCATACTTTCGGCCTTGAGCCACATCTAAGCTATGCTTAGTAAATCACTATATATTACAATACTTTATTTCTTATATACATATTTGGTATTCAATGGCTTATCAGAACTAACATCCACATTCATACCATGAATGAAATAAAGTAAAAAAAAAAGTCAAATATATATATATATATATATATATATATATATATATATATATATATATATAATAAAAAGACTTAAATACTAATATTCCATGGTCATAATTTATTCCATTGGAATCGTAAGAAGGATCCAATTCATCAGACCTACAGCTTTTTGAATCTGTAGGTCTGATGAATTGGATCGTTCTTACGATTCCAATGGAATAAATTATGACCATGGAATATTAGTGTTTAAGTCTTTTTATTATATTCTTACTCTGTCCTGGACATTGAGTTCTACCTGGACCATATCCTCTTGGAATTATTTTTATACATATATGTATGTGTATATATAATTGCATATGTATGTGTATATTTACCACTAATATTGTCTCTCTCTCTCTATATATATATATATATATATATATATATATATATATATATATATATCAATTACAGGTACTTTCTGAAGCAGTTGATTAAGGCTGACAAGACCTGTGTGCATCATGTTACTCAAAGACAGCTTGATTGATATCCATCATTACCAACCTCCACAGAAACTTCATGTTTAGCAGTCTGCGAAGAAAATGATAACAATTGTGTTCCAAGATGCAAATGGTATGCTTTGTGTGAACGTCATGTCACATCATCAGACAGTTAAAAATCAGATACTGAACAAGATGACCTACCATGAAAGTTGCCTTCCAAAAGATAAGCAAAGTATTTGGAAAAAAAGAAAGTTTCATAAGAAAAAAAGAAAAAATGGTTATTATTGAGGAAAGATGCCTTCCAAAAGCTGAATAAAGTATTAAGAAACAGAAAAGCTGCATTAGATACAAAGAAGAGTGCTGAACTATTATGTAATATCAATCCTTCTATATGACAGTGAATGCTGGACAATCCCATCATAGATGAAGAGACTTGAGGCAATAGACATATGGTTCTACAGAAGGATGCTGAGAATACCATGGATTGAACATGTGAGCAATGAGGAAGTTTTAATAAAAATTGAAATAAAAAGAACAATTATGTGTTAAAATAGAAAGAGACAGATAGAAATTCTGGGAAACATAAGGAAATAATTTTTAAAATCATGTTGTTTTAATGCTCCATCTTGAATTACACCTGAGAGCATAACACTTTTCCTTTAACTAAAGTCAAGTGAAATAAATTTCCAGGCTTGCTTGCCTATCTATATATGTTGAAAATTAAAATAATAAGGAGACATTGTTAAATTTTCATATGTACACTTATTTTGTAGATACACAGTATTTTTATTTTAAAATTAAAAAAAAAAATGGAAGCTGTTTAGCAGACATGTTGTTTGAGGAAAGGATGCAGAGGAGGATGAGGAACAAGCTCAGGCAGTCAGATGTCAATTGACATTACACTTGAATATTTGAAGATTATAGTCACTGGGGAAGCAAGTAAGGGGAAGGGAATTCCACAGACGGGATGCGTGGAAGAAGAAGCTGTTGAGAAGAGACAGTTACAGTTAACCATTTTGACAGTGAAAGGTCGAGACTGAGATGCCAGCTTGGTAGCACGTTTAAATTCATGAAGTCCAGGAACCAGTGACAGTAGCTCATTGGAACAGTTGCCATGAAAATATTGGTAGAAGAGAGAGAAGGAGGGCACAGCACATCTGTGGGATAGCGATTGTAGACTAGATGCCAGATCAGGACCTATCATCTTGCATAAATGAATTTTTATTGTGGACATTTTTATCATCTGCTTTAGTGCTGATTTTTTGTATATTAGCAGGAAAAGGAAAGAAAAGCTAACTGATCTGTTTATTTTGCCCATATAGGGTCTTCTCATGTGTATACAAATTGACATTTGATTTTAGCCACACCTTGGAGATGCTCATAAAAGAGTTCATACCTTTCAAGCAAGTTTTTTTATGCATCAGTCTGGGGCTTTGGTCAGTACCTTCAGGCAGAAGGAAGAATGATGTCATAATCCCTTCCTTCTTCAACTCAAGAAGGTTTGTCCAGCAGCAGGAGTGAATAATGTCTCCATAGAGCAATAGATCTCTTTGTAAAGAAAGTGGTTTTATGAGCCAAAATTTTACATTTTTAAATATCCGTCAGAGTAAGATGAGATTTTAAACGGTTAAATTTAAATCCTTTTATTAAGACCCTTAGTGGTCACATGAAACATTTAAAAAAAAACAACAAAAGCTCTGATGAAAAGAGCTGAGATATCCTTTTCGTTCCACTGGTAAGTAGAAAAAATCATTTTATTTATACGTTTGATGATAAATGGCTGGGAATAATCCCATAGCACTTAAACCTACTATCAGTGCAATTCAAGTACGATTCATATGTCTACATCTGTTGTTCCTATTGTAAATAAAGTTTATCTTTCTTATTTCTATAAACATTGAGCATTTTGTCATTTGTTTCATTCGCTGTCTTGTTTATATTGTAAACCTTCATAGCAGACTTGTCACTTGTTCCCGAACAGGAGGAATTTCACAGTAATACACTATAAAGTTGCTACCCCCACTTTTTTTTGTTTCTAGTATTATCATCTCATAAATGTTCGCAATCGCAGGTGTCAACTTCCAATTTACTTTTCCGATATATATCCTCATCCTGTTTAATGCTGCTCTTGGGTGAAGATAATTTTATTTTGCAGAATATATTTCTAAGAATTCATTAGTGTTGTGTTCTGTGTCATCTATGGGTCTCCACGCTACAACATAAAACAGTATCAATGAAAAGGACCATTTCTTTTTGTTATTCGTTTTATTAGGAGAGAGTTTTGGCAGCTTGGATTCTAAGAGGCAGTAGGAGGAATGACGTAACAGGAACACATGTTGGCTCAGCATCCCTCTGTGGGTAGTTTTAGCTGGTCACCATGGGTGTGGGAGGCATATTGATGCTTCAATATTCTTACAGCCCTCTGTTGAATTCGCTCCATCTTGGATTTATGTGCATTGTGGTGTAATGGATATCAGCTCGGAGTGAGAACTCAGAGAGCAGAGTTCGAATTCCAGTCAAGTTTATTAGATTCACTCATGCACAAATACCCTTGGGAAAAGAATGAATCCATCTCTTCTCTCCCCAGCTTTAGAACATTCACATCATGAAACATTTCTACATATATTTATATTCAAATATATTGTTTAATGAGCCAAGAGAATTTCTGATGGCACAATTTTCACATACTCCTGTGTCGGCATTATTATAGTGTTGTAATGGGGTATATTAAATGTTAAAGTGATTAAGAAATGTTGTTTGGTCATTCGTGAAAATATATTGGTAATTGCTTAAGAAAACTGGTCACAAGTGGAATGTGAAAACACATTCGTTAACTTCCAAAAAAGCGATAGCTGTATGGAAAATTGAGAGCTGAAAATTTGACACCTTGTCAAAATATTCAAGATGTCCACAAAGAAAAAGTGAAAGAAGAAAGCAGATAAAATACAGCAAAAAGAATGTTCCGAGTTCAGTTTCTACTTTTAAAAACAAAATTTTCACTCTACCGCAAATAGACGAGACAAAAGAAGACACCTATGACTTGATATGTTGCCTCCTATCTATCTTTATATTATATTTATATGACAGTAGAATCCCTCATATCTGGAGTGCCTCATATCCAGAATCCCTCATATCCAGGCATGATTTTGATGTGTATATTTGAACTATTTGGGTGATATGCAACTGATTTGAAATTTCTGTTTTTCAGGAAATTTACTTTGGACAATTGCTTATGCTTATTTCACCCTAATGGCTTGTATTGGTGCAAAAGATGATAGGAATAAGAGGAAAAGAACAATTTTGGAGTTATCGCAAAAAGTGGAAATTTTAAACAGACTAGATGCTGGTGAAAGTTCATTGTAACTAATGGCTGAGTTCAACATAGGAAAGTCAACATTGTATGATATAACATCTTCCAAAGAAACTATTCTGCAGCATTCACACTGTCACAATGAACAAGGAAATAAAAAACATGATTGCTATGAAACTTGGAGTGAAGTTGAAAAAGCTATTAAAAAGGTTGTCAGTTTTATGGAAAGAAAACCAGCATCCAGTTATGATGATTGCAATAACGAGTGCAGAGTTAAAAAGTGTCTTTCATTTAAAAAATTTCAAGAAGAAAAGCAAAATGAAATGCAGAAAAAGTTGAGAATGGCATTAGAAGAGAAAGAATCATCATGCAACAGCGATTAAAAAAAATCCTTGTTACATTATTTGTTTTGCATACGTGGCATACTTAATTTAATGAATTTTCATTAATATTACATAATTTATTCCTTTTTCCTTAAAATCAATTCCATTATATTTCACTCACCATTAGCTTATTTTGTTTACTATAAAACATTGAAAATAAATGTTAAACCTGATTTCAATTCTGTTATTTTAATCTAAATATAACCCCTCATATCCAGACTTTTTAATCAATCCTCATATCTAGAAGGGCTTCTTAGTCTGGTTGTCAGGGATTCTACTGTGTGTGTATATATATATATATATATATATATATATATATATATATATATATATACTGAAAACAAAGTCTGAGTAATAGCGACAAGGATCCAAATAAATATTTAATAGAAATATGTTAAACTCTATTGGAAGAGATGTCAGAGCAGTTGTCCCATGTATGACCCACCCAGAAAAGCAGGTAAAGTCCTGAATAAAACATTTACATATGATATGGGAAATATGTTTCGCATTCTTATTTTTCAATGTGGTGTTTCTTTCATCAAGTTTACCTCATGAGCATGCAACATGCTCTCCCTCAGCTTTCTGTGCATATTGACGAGATTGAGGATTGAAATGCAATGTGGGAGTGATCATTGGCAAGTCAGTGAAAAGTTTGGCTGAAGTTCAAATCTGTTTAACCAAACCTTAATTTCTACGAATTTTTAAAGTTTTTCTTCACAAATGCTGCCAATACAGTTTTGTACAATTATAAAAAATGCAATCATGGTTTCAGGCATTTTTTTTTATCACAGATGAACAGAAATATAATAAACATATAACCATATATACTCGCGGATAGGTTGCCCCACCGCATAAGTTGCACCCCTGCTTTATGGCTTAATAATTGAGGATTTACTGTTGACTTGCAGATAGGTCACACCATAATCTGGCAATTTACACAGCCCTTTTTAAATGTAAGAATTATCAGATATCTACCTTCATTTCAAAACTTACAATTATTAATACATTTGCTTGCAGTTAAAATACATTTCGTCAATCATCATGTAGACAAAAGGAAGTAACTTTTGTACTGGTATTTTTATATTTACTTACCGTATATTATTTTTATATTGAGTTAGTCAACTCAACAAAAAAAACAAAAAACTACCGAAGAAAATGTTATGGTACATTTAGAAAAAAGTGATTATCTATTTATATATCAAGTTACAGTTTTAAAATTCATTCAGAACTGAAACCACAGCTTTAGTGTTTATAGGTCTCCTTTCCCATTTCTCAGAAATCATGATGATAAGGTAGTGTTGTTTTACATTTATGTCGAGCAGATAGGTCGCACCCATAACATTTTGTGAAATTTTTGGTAAAAAAAATGCTACCTGTCTGTGAGTATATACGGTAATTTAAAACCAATCTAAAATGAAAACTTATTTTAAATGAAGTTATTTTATTTGAAATTTCTCTTGTCAGTATCTGCTCACATCCAAATCATCACCCTCTCTCCCTATGCCCTTTCTTTCCCCCGGTGGCAGTGGTGAAGATGGCTGTGAATCAAAGATAGTTTGACAAAGACATTCACATGAATTTGATTTTGGTGGTCAACTCCGCATGACTGAGAAGCCCACACACTTGGCCAGATCTTGCCTCTCTCATGGCTCAGAGAGACAGGCGAAATCTGGCAAACCTGATTGCATCGGGCTGTTGGATGCTTGGTCTGTCATGGTCTGTCTTTGTTATGCCAGCCCAACTGGCACTGCCCTCTTCCACTAGTTTGGCTGTTGAGATTGTGTGGATCTTTGCCTATTCCACCTATTGGGATCTTCAGGGGTTGGCCACGTTCTCTCACGTCCTTCTTTTTCGACCTTATCACCATGGGAGACCCTACAGGAATTGAAACTTCAGACAGCTTTGTTCTTAGGGTCACTGGGACAAGTAAGCCCTCTACCATGACAAGGAATGACCATAACTTGAAATTTACAAATGAAATAACTTCTTTTATTAATTTCTGTTTGACTTGCGATTTTATCAAGTTATAATAAAGAACATAAGGAAATATATATAAATGGCGATTTTTAATTTATGTAGATGTACAATATAACTAAAAATGACATTGTTCTTTACTTTCCAAATTC
>OZ038510.1:73812444-73914944 GCA_964036315.1 Acanthosepion esculentum
CTGAAGTATTTTTTAATATTTAATTATATTTTTTAATGCTTTTTAGAATGTTCAAAAAGATGAACTATAAATTAGCACAACAAATTTTAGCATCTTTTCTTTAGATAAATGACATATTGATTTGAAAATTCTTACAATAATCAAATAATTGTCAGATTTTAATGAAACTTTCAGGACTTATTCATTAATGAATGAAATTATTTTATAAATGCTTATTTTAGAAAAGCTTCGTAAAAAATATTTTTTTTAACATGTTTTACACTTCCACTTACTTAATTTTAGGAAAACCTGAGAAATTCAATGAGAATTTTTATAGTTAAAAGCAGAACTCCTTGTAGAATTTAAATCATAAATTTGTTTTTGCAAAGTCGGAACCTGTCTTACTGAAAATTTGCTTTGAACCATAAAATAAAAAACACAATGACATTATTTAATTACAAAAGCTTTTAATTGCTTTTATGAATAAGATATATTAAGGACACTACTGTCTTAAGAATTTTGTTTTTTTGATGAATAATGAATTTTTACAAGATTTCTTTTAATTTTTTAAATATATTTTTTTAATTAGAATAATTTATAAAGTTTAAAATCTTAAAATTCAGTTTAAAGTTTAGGGATTATTGTTATTAAGTAAAACTATATTTACTAATCATAAATTTTAAAGTTTATTACAATTTATGGACCCTATGAATCTTTAAAAGAATTATGAATTGTTTTTTTATGTGTATAAACATGCCGATTTTTGGAGATATGTTTGTTCATACACATTATCAGAAAAGAAGAGAAATAACTATAGTAGATTTAAAGTCAAACTATCTAAAATTCAATAAAACATTAGATTACAGAGAATATTTTCCTAAATTTTTAAGATTACTGAGTACTTAAAAATTATATATAAAAGGTGATAATGTTATATTCTTCAATTACTTTTTACAGATAAAGCCTCTGTAGAACAACATTAGATAATTATCAATTTGCCATCAAGTTGTCTACACATACTTTAAATCAACTAATTTTCCTCAAATTAAGTTTCATAAAAGTATATTTCATTTTTGGAATATTTTTTTATTTATTAAAGAGCGCTATATTGTGCCAACAGATTTGTAAATATGGCTAATTTTAGCGATTTAAAAAAAAAAATTCCAATCAATTTAAATTTGGTTTAAAATACAGCAAAGTATTTTGCTTATTGGAAATATTAAATTTAAATCTGTTAGCTTGGAATTAAAACTAAAATCATTATTTTGGAAGATTTTTTTTTATTAAAGAGAATTTCAATCTGATGACAGGTAGCTAAAAATGACGCCAAAAATAAAAAATAAAAATTCAGCAATTTCAAAACAAAAACGCCTTCCAATCAATTTAAATTAGTTAAAGTATTTTGCTTATTGGAAATATTAAATTTAATCTATAAGTTTGAAATAAAAACTAAAATAAAAATTTCAAGAAAGATTTTTCATTTTTAAAAATTCATTTTAAAAACCTTAGGTATTGTGAATCTGTGGAGGTAAATACTCCAAATCCTCTTTCCTCATTATGTGCCCCAGAAATTTCAACTATCTCTTTCTGATTCTAAGTATAAGTGTCCTGTTTGTTTCCATATACTTTTAAAACTTCCTCATTACTCACATGTTCAATCTATGGGATACTCATCATCCTTCTTTAAGAACCACAAATGATCTTTTTAAGAGATTGTCTAGCATTCACTACCAAAGAGGACAGATATTATTACATAACAGTCCAGTACTCTTTTCTCTCTTTCTCACGAAATTTTCCTCTTTCTTAATACTTTGTTTAGCTTTAGGAAATCATCTTTCACTATTCCAGTGCGCCTTGAGATTTCGGTGTCACATTTTCTGTCACCTGTATTTAAATTTTCGTACTTTTGTATGATTCTGACATTACCAGTTGCCGCCCGTTAATTATCAAATTGATCATAAACGTCATTTCCATATTTTTCCGAAATATAAAGTTTTAGAATAAGACATGAGTCTTCTTATTCTAGAAAATAAATACAAGCGAAAAGTAAAAAAAAATAAATTACAAAATCAAAGATTTAAAAATAAAATTCATTTTTGTAGGTACCTCCACAAAAATCACGACACCTAACTGGTTTAAAATTAATTTTAAAAAATGAAAAGGCTTTCTTTAAGCTTTCATTTTAAATTTTAGTTTTAATTGAAAGCTAAAGGATTTCTTTCTTTCCACTGTTCCAGGCAAGCAAATGAGTGGATCAGGAAAAAATATCGAATCGTAAATATTTAAATAAAAGTTAAAAAGTTAATATCTTACTTAAACTCTTTACTTTTTTTTTTTTTTTTTTTTGATGTTCTCTTAAAGAGACAATAAAAAGTCTAGTATTTTTTTAAATTATTAATTCAGACCTTTCTTTAAGTTATTCATCTTTAAGAAAGATCTTCATTCAGACTTAAAGTTCGAGAACTTCAGTTTATTTTTTAAATTATCTGTAGTCGATTTCTCATTAGGAACCTAATCTTTGATTAAATAAACGAATAATTACATAATTTATTTTAAATCTTTTAACAAAAATTATAACTGCTAATAAAATTTACTACAATCACGAAAATATCAAAAAAAGTTCCTGGTAGCAAAGACAATGGTTTCAAATAAATCGTGGACTAAACAAAAACTCGATGGAAAAAATACAGCCAAATAAAATAAACCAAATAATTTTGACAATATTATCACAATTAACTTTAAAATCTAACAAAATAAAAAAGAAGATACTCTACCGCAAATAATAATAATAATAATAATAAAATTAAGAATTTACACCACCTGAAAGCTGATCTTTCATCACTATTCAACATACAAGATAAACACATTTGTAACCGGTGTTATACTAAATAATACCCAATAAAAAAAAGTGTCATTCGTTTTCAGAAGATAGAAAGGCATGATGTAATGAGGTATTGTCGTGAACAAAACAAGATCTAGATTTAAAATTCAAATGCTAAGCACTGACTCATTGATTTTTTAGAAATTAAAAAGACTCGGATTTACAAACTTTGCTTATCACAGACGCAAAAGCGAATCCAAAACAAAACTCGTGAAATTTCACACCTTGATGCGAAATGTTTATCTGTCAATAGAAAACTAGGAAACATTTAAAAACAAAATTCAAATAATCTTCAATTCTCAGAAACAAATTCTTTTACGGACCTTTTCGCGAGCCGACGCGAAGTTTGTTCGTCGTCCAATAGAAAGGCCCGAATCATATCAAGGAGTGAATTCCCAAATGACCTTTTCAATGAACTTGCCCGTCTTTTATTTATCAACATCCATCTGCAAACATATTTGTGTTTGGTGACTTCAATGCCCACCATACCAAATGGTTTAAAACACTCTGTAACTGACCTTCCTGGCATAAAAAAACACTTAACTTTTCAATCTCTCAATCTCTCACACAAGTGGTTGACTTTCCTACGCGTTTCCCCAGTACCCATGATGGGAAGGCTTCCCATTGATCTCTGTTTTACCTCCATCCCTGAGTCTTGTCGTGCCGTGCAGCTCTGCCCTCTTGGCAACTCTGATCATGCCGTCGTGTATGTTAACATCTCCTTCTACTCCTCCCACAGTAAGAACCTCCTACAAACAGAACATCTTTCTATTATTAACGAGCAGATTTTCTTCGTGATGTCCCCTGGAATGCTTAACTTTAACCTCTCCGTCCAAAAATGTGTGTCTAAAGTCTCATCCTGGGTAAAAGCTGGAATCGAGGCTTTCATCCTCGCAAGAAAATATAAAATTAAATCGTGCTCATCCCCTTGGTTCTCAGCTGCTGGCTCAGCAGCTATTGCCCACAGGAATCGCTTCTTCCGTCTGTACCGTAGAGACATGTCTGATTGCAACAGACGTCTCTTTGTCACTGTCCGTAACAAGTGCAAGCATGTCCTCAAAGAAGCAAAGTTACTCTTTGCCGAAAGAATGAAACAACGTATTGCGTCTCGCAAGTTTGGTTCAAAAGACTATTGGCGGGTTTGCAAAAGCGTGCTGAATAACAGCAAATATTCAATATCGACTTTATTTAACTAATTTGAGGTCCTGGCCTCCTCAGCCGATAAGGCTGAATGCTTTGCTCGTAAATTCTCATCCAATTCAGAGCTAGACTAATCTGGTGTACCCACACCTGATTTCCGCCCCACCCCTTAGAACTGAGGCTCTACTGAGTGAGATGCACATAACCCCAACGTTAGACATCATCTCTAAATTAGACTCCCATATGGCTACTGGTGGGGACGGGATATCAGCCATAGTCCTGAAGAAATGTGTTCCTGAATTGGCTCCTGTCCTCTCTAAACTTTACAACTCTTACCTCACCAACTCTTGCTTTCCAGCTTGCTGGAAGTCCTCTTCTTTTATGCCTGTATTTAAGAACTCTGGTGACCCTTTTGACTCGTCTAACTACCGTCCTATCAGTCTCCTACCACTCTTCGTTAAAGTCTTTGAAGCTCTAATCAACGCCGAAGTAGTTTAGCCCCTTATTTCACATAATCTGCTCTCCGACAAGCAATAAGGTTTCCGTTTTGCCCGATCTACTGCTGACGTGCTCAGGGCCATAACTGAATTTGTATGCCAAGCAATAATGGAGAAGCTCGAACCGTGGCTCTAAGCATCTCTAAAGCGTTTGATGGGGTTTGGTATGTTGGCCCTCTTCGTAAGTTTCTGGGATATGGTATTACAGGACGATTATTTTACTTAATACAATCATTCTTGTCAAACCGTGAAATGAAGGTCGTCGTAAACGGGTTCTCCTCCATCTCCTTTATCACGAACGATGGTGTACCCCAAGGCTCTATCTTAGGCCCTACACTGTTCCTGATCTTCATCAATGACCTTCCTGATGTCACCAGTTCCCAAGTTGGCATCTACACGGACGACACCACTATTTACTCCTGCCTCAATAGTAAATCTATTGTGACACTATTTAGCTATGGTAATTGGCTAATTAACCATAGAAATTAAAACCGGAAATACTTAAGGCGAAAAAGAGCTGATCGATGTTAAAAAAAAAAGATTTTATTCTATTTACGAAAAAGATACTTTTAACAAAAGACAGTAGTAAACCCGTGGAAAAAGCCATATGTGAGGTTTTGTCAAGTTGATTAATGTCTTGCCGAGGGAGATAGGAAGAAAAACAAATATTAAGATATCGGCGCCAGATCACATGGCGGTCATAAAAATTTCGGCTTGAGACGATCGCCGATACAGGACAGGGAGAATCAATATTAATTATCTTTCCAAGATATCACTTTTTGTTCCTGAGTGCTAGCAAGGAAAAGCAATGTGGTGATTATAAAATTTTGGCATTTGCTTCGACATAGGTGAGAGGATTGTTATTATTTACTTTACCAACGTGTCTCTTCAGACGCTGAGACGTTGAATAGCAATATGGCGATTGTAAAATTTTGGCATGAGACAGAAAATAAAGTGGAGAATTGAGATTTGGCGAGATAAAGAATTTAATCTCTCAACAAGTCAAGGGTTCCATTATAAAGCTAACTTCACGAAGGGACCAGATGGCAAACTTTGACAGTGATTGATGGAGTCGGTAAAGAGTGCTAGCTAAGTGAATTCTGGGTGGCTAAAAGATATGATAGAATTTTAATTGCCAATATGGAATTCGTAAAAATTTTGGCCGATGGAAAAAGTGAGAATTTTGTAAACAAAAATTCTAGATTATAATTTTAAGGAGGCCAGCTTGGCCACACCCGCACGACCGGGACTCCATTGGTCGAGTGGTAGCAATGGTGATAGGCGGAGGTGAATGGATGAGAAAGACGGAGAAGTTATTAAGGCCCACTGAAGGGATTGGTACGAGATATCAATGTAAGAGGGGAAGAGTCTAGGAGGATAGCTCTCCTCCGACCTTCCCTCACGGACGCGGAGACCTCCCCCCCCCCAAAAAAAAATAGAAAGTGATTAATTTTCCAAAAATGGGAAGTAATCAATTTTCCTGGCCTGACAACAGAGATTTCTTGTTGGGAATCGAGATTTACCGAGAACCACAGGCCGCATCTGGCCCCGCACCGGGCTTTGGTCGGTACCCATATAAAAGAATGTCCTCGGGTCGTTCGGCAGTTAGTTCCTGTTCAGAGTTCCAGAGAGTTCCAGTTAGCGTCAGACCAGAGTGTTGCCTCGCAGAAGCTGACCGACAGATTGCACGATCTCCGACTTCGCCTATCCTACAATAGCAAGTTATACTGACGAACGAAGCCAAGCCAACACCTAAGAACTAAATCAGTTGACTTAAGTTACCAACTTGCTTGAATCTTAGAAGTGTCACATTTCGTAGAAAACGGGCTGGGAGAAAAACATACACCTGTATATAACAGAAGGATAAAGTTAATTTGTTATTTCTTAACATACTTGAACCTCTTGGGTTTTTCTTTTATTTACTTCTTTTTTCTTTATGCTTGTGCGATACCACCTTCAGTCTGGACTCAGCTTACACTACGGTCCGACGCCTGATTGATCTCGTCTACCTAAGATCAAAGTCACAACGTGGGTAGTTTAGACTTGAGATCGAAGCAGTTACTCCAGTAGCCAGACGTTGCAAGTGAGCTGGGAACGATAGAGCTGGTATTGAACCGGTACAGCTGGTGAAGCCGTTAACATCGACGACCAGAATTCGACCCTGGACGGGACAGTGTCACATATTGGTATCCTGACCAGGGGATTTCGCCGGATAGCGACGACCACCGATCGACCGGGACACAGGCTGGTGGCAGCGACTAAGAGTCATCCCCAAAACGCCGGTGGAAGAAACATTACAGCTTCGCGCCGCGACTGAGAGTTTACCACGGGCCGACAGCTAAGTGTCTCACTGGTATCGTTACCAAAACTAATCTGGCTGATGATCTCGAAAAGGACCTCCAATCTGTGGTTGACTGGGGCAGGAAATGACTTGTAAACTTTAAAGCCTCCAAAACAAAACTGCTCTCCTTTACCCACCACAGAGAACCCTCCCTGCCTCCCATCAGAATGGCTGATCCCAACTCCTCGAGAGCGCCTCGTTACGCCTGCTTGGTCTCACACTGTCCACTGACATGAGGTGGAACAAATACATTGAATCAATAGCTTCATCTACCGCAAGGAAAGTTGGTTCTCTGTGTCGTGCCAGAAAGTTTTTCTCGTCTGAGTCCATCCTTCAAATCTATAAATCAACCATCCGTCCTTGCATGGAATATTGCTGCCATATATGGTCTGGTGACCCCGCTGTACGTCTCGAGGTCCTGGACAAAATTCAGAGACAAATATGCAAGATGATGTCCTGATCTGACATCTAGTCTACAATCGCTATCACACAGACGTGCCGTGGCCTACTTTTGTTTCTTCTATAAGTATTTTCACGGCAACTGTTCCGACAAGCTACTTTCGCTGGTTCCCGGACTGCATGAATTTAAGCGAGCTACCAGGATGGCATCTCGGTCACAACCTTTCACTGTCAAAATGGTTAAATGTAACCGTCTCTTCTATGCAAACGGCTTCTTCTCCTGCACTTCCTGTCTGTGGAACTCCCTTCCCCTTACTTGCTTCCTCGATGGCTATAATTTTCAAATATTCAAGTGTAATGTCAGTTGACATCTGACACCCTGAGCTTGTTCCCCCGTCCTTCTATGTATCCTTTACCCAAATATGCCTCTTTACTCTTGTTCTTAATCCTCTGTAACCTCTTTCGTGCTAATGGCACTCCCGCCTTGCTTGGGGTGAATTGATTAAAAAAATAAAAAAAATTACTACCGCCCGTAAATTATAAAACCTAAAGAAGTACGGAAGACCAACATTGCGATAATCAAGATTTTACAATTTATGTTTAATACTAACTGTTCTTTAGCCTTATAAGAATTTTTTTAATTCTTTACGCTTTTATTAAACTTAACATAATGTTTTTTTATACCGGCTGAATGCGAGATATGAAATTTGATTAATATGCTAATACTATTAAAAAAAAAACTTTCATTGTACCTATTTTATTAAGCATTTTTTAAAGATTAGCACATTTTTTTCGTGTCTTATCAAGCCGCCATCGTATACGAAAAATATGAACAACAAAGCTTTAATTAAGTGGATTCTCTAAAAGTAATGTTTGCCTTTTACTTAAAACAGAATGAAAATAACGTTTTATTTGCATACGGTAACCTGTGAGGTCAAAGGAGAAAATAGAAACGATGTGATTCTATCACAGCCCGAAAAAGCGCGCGAAAAAGTAAAAATAAAACCTAAAGAAATACGGAAGACCACCAGTGCAATAATCAAGACTTTGTTATTTATGTTTACACATCGCGACATCTATCATAGAGATGAAATTTAAATTTCAATTATTGCATTATTCTAATATTTTAACACATCAGCAGATAGCTATTAATGTCAACAACTGAGCACAAATAATTATTAATTAAAAAATAAGTAATTAATGTATAATCTTAAATTTATTAAGTAATAAAATCATAAATCGTTTTTGTATCCGAATTTTCGTAAGAATCTTTGTGTAGTTATGTTTGCTTTAAAATATTTTTCACCATTTTCATCAAAATTAAGATAGCCACGACTTAGAAGAAAAAAAAACAGAACTTCGCGACAGTCCTTGTTTTTGATAATCTTCTATCTCAAGCAAAAGATCGTATTTCAAATATTGCATCATGTGATATTATTCCTTTTATATCAGGCCTTTTCCATGATGCTAAAAGATAATAAAAGTTAAAAAATAACCATAGATACGTAAAATTGCATATATAGCTTGTGCTATGTTATAATGCTTATTACCTAAACAATAATAATAAAACTGAATAAATGTTTTAAACGTTAAAATATATTTAATCACATCTCCCTAATAGCAGTCGCGATCTGTTGAAAAGAAATTTACTTTATAACTAATAGTTTAAGAATATATTTTGTATTCTATTCGCTTTTATCAAACTTATTATCTCTATCTATAAAAGTCAGGATGTGTGTGTGTGTGTGTGTGTGTGTGTGTGTGTGTGTGTGTGTGTGTGTGTGTGTGTGTGTGTGTGTGTGTGTATATAACGTATGCACGGCCGCAATTTTCGACGGATTTGCAGCAAAATTTACATGCACATGCTCCATGTTTGCGGAAGGCCAAGACCGACGTTACATTTCCCAACTCCCATCGATAGTGGAAATAATCGATTTTTTCATGCTTCTACGGTAGTTTTCATGTAGTTTGCGGCCATTTTCTACTGGCCAGAGTGAAAGCTTATAGCTGGCTGCCACGAATAGGCAGGAATATTCTATTGGCCAGCATGAGAGCCAACAGCTGACTGACAGTCACGAATGAAGTATATAATTTTTTTACTTTCATTGAGATACGTGTTGACATAAATAGCAAGAATTTGCATTTTCTTTTTGTGATGTGAATTGCAGAATATTGGTATGGTGTGTGTAAAAATATTCTCATTGTCTCTTTTGTTTAAAAGTTAGTGCTTACTTGGTTTGGTTCTGAGAATTTCGTTTGTGAGGATGCGCTTGAAATCGTCTGTTTTCGATCTTCACGAAGCGCTGGTTAGACATGTGTTTTTTTAACTGCTACTTGTCTACTGGTCACTGGCTACTGCTAAGGTACCCTAGTCTACTCTGTTGTTCTCTACTCTGGTCTACTATGTTGAGTATTTTGTTGTGGAAGGGTCGTTTTTCTAATGATGAGGGTTAGAATGATGAAATATCCTTCTTTTCTATCATCACTGATGACAAGGTTATTTTTAGAATGATGAAATATCATCAACATTCTGGACTATAACAAATATATAATATAATTGCGTTAGATTAATAATGTGAAAAGAAAAACATTTATTGTAAGTGTAAGATTTAGAAATATTACAGCAAAGTATTCTTTTATGCAAATGATATAGTTTCGTCGTAATTCTGAAAATCTTCTTGGTGTCGAGGGTACAAATTATACGGGAAAAAATAAGACAAATATTACTTTTTAAAATATTAACTTAAAATAACAACTTACGTTTAGTAATTGAAGTAAGTACTGGTTATTATTGTACACAAGAATTTAAAAATAAATTCAGAAAAATAGAGATACGCGAAATCCCCCCCCAAAAAAACCCCCACCCGTACCGATGCTTTCAAGAAACAAAATATGACTGAACTTGAGAAATTAAATTAGATCAATTCATAATACTCTTCCGATATATATTGAATAGTAGTCATTCAGAGCAAGATATTATAATTATGTCCTTTTTACACATCCATAGCAAAAATAATCTAACAGTTGCAAAAAGAAAAAAATATAATAAAATTATTTTAAAAAGGGTTCACACTAGAAAATGACATTAAACTTTAATTTTTTTTTTATTCTTCGAACATGTTATTTATGTTATGGTCCAGGTTAGGACCAAGGAAGAACAACACGAACACAAGAGTAGAAATAACGAAGATATATTACATGGAATAATAATACAAGATGTGGAAGGTGTTAGTATGACTGTCAGTCTGGTTTGGAGTGACTACTATCGGCTCGGTTCGATTCGTCTCTCTCTCTCTCTCTCTCTCTCTCTCTCTCTCTCTCTCTCTCTCTCTCTCTCTCTCTTGAGAGGCGTAGTATACATAGTGTTAGGAAGAGTTCATTCTGTAGTTATAGGTAAGGACCCATAACAATTTATTTAATAAACAAAAAACTTTTGTAATGAACAAAAACGGGATGAATTTCAAAATCGCATTGAAAAAAAGTAATGTTTTTAAAATAAATTATTATTAAGTGTAGTTTTTGTCTGGACAATCTCAAAGAAAATAACGTGTTTTATTAAATGATGAACGCATTAATGTGTGTGCTATCGGAGAAAAGTTTATTCTCCCATTTCCATTACCCCCATTATTAGCATTATTATATACATTATATAATAACACCTTATTTCACGGACGGAACGAAGTGGCTGAAAGGAAAAGGAATGACAAACATGCTATGTTCTCAGAAAGAGTTTTATGACGCTAAGTCATGCAAAAAATTATATCTATACATAGGTACATGTATATACATATCTACATGTGTCCCACGATGATAAACTATAACATATATGCAACAAACAAAGTGGATAGAGGACGAAAAAAAGAGAGTCTTACGTATAATAATTCTCAACGGGGACTGAGTCTGTCAGAGATTCTGCTATGTTTCTGGAAAAGCCATATTTAGTATTCTAGATTCGAGTTAGCGAGGACATATTCCACAAACGGGAAACAGCAGGTCCTGGGTTTTTCCCGACATGAGGACTGCGAACCAAAGATATTTTCTATATATTTCCATGGGAAAATAGCGCCATAGGCTTGTTAGCGGCACCAGTTGTCTGGGGGAAGCAGATCGGTTTAACTACTGAATTGTTGACTGGCTGACCACTTTCATCACGCTATGAAGTGACGTCACTAATCAGCCATCACTTGACCCAGGTGACTTCATCTCGACCCATGGAAGATAATCGTCTTTTGTATATCTACAACATGCATTCTCAAAAAAAAAATTGAGTTTTATTTAATGACTTTTGGCAAGATGTGTGCCGAATTTTCCGTATGTTCACACTTGATATTGTATACATTTTTTACTGAAATAATATCTACAGGGATTTTTCTTCATAAAACTATTAAAAATATTTTTCATCAATCCCAACTTTACAAGTATCCACGATGTATCATAATCGGGGAGGTAACTGACCCCAAATTAATTCTACGTTTTATAATAAATAAAATAACGTATTCAGTATACAATTCATTCATTTATGAATAAGTTTTCAAAATTCCAATGAAATCGGATAATTCTCTGATTTTTGGTATTCATTTCTTTTTTTCTTTTTTTTTTCTTTCTTTTTTGCTTTTATTTCGGAAAAAAAAACACGTCCATTTTGGTGGGATATGGTGTGAAATATCTCTACTCCCAGTTTCTTATCGCAGAATGGAGCATGAACGTATATTGCATAATGTATAGAATATTATGAGAGAGAATGAAAGGTGATGAAAGAAATTCCAAAGATATTTTCAGCAAGAAATACAGTGCACTTGAAAGAAACAACAACAAACGAGAGAATGGTTTCGTAGTTTTGCCAAAAAAAGATGCTGTCTTTCTATCTTATGCATCTGAGTTGAAAGCGTAGGTCATAAATACATCGTTTTTGTTGTCTGATATCAACTCAGGCGTAAATATCTGCGAACAAAAATATTATTATATATATTTTTTTCTTTGCTGGCATTTTTTCTCTCACTCTTGCCTGCTGACACTGGAAATGCCCTAAAAAGCCACCATGAACAAGCGTTCCTAGAATAATACAGTTGACACACAGACAGACAGAAATAATGTAACTACGAACGTTTGTGATTGTACCGTTTCTTTTTTATTATTGTTGTTGGTTTTCATTTTTTTTTTTTCGTACCCAAATAAAATACTGGATTTGGATTTGCAACGTTTCGATGAATTACGTTGTAACACAAATCGACTATTTTTTAAGCCATTCTTTAAGAAATATGCGGTTATTATATCCTTCGTTTTTTTAAAAAATTATCCAAACCCTGAGTAATTAAAAAATAACAGAGAAACGATGAGACTATCATAGTAGTAATTATTCATAAGCACGAATGATATTCAATATCTGTGTATATGTGACTGTAGTGAGTGCGAAATAATAATATCTCCCTTCACCTGCTCCTTTCAAATTCAGAGGACTGAAGAAGTAGGGAAAACAATTCGCGGACCTATGTGAGATTAATTTTGAACCAATGAAAGGCTTACCTTTCACAGAAATTAACCGGTGAGCCGAGAAGAAGAAGGAAAGAAATTCACGAGCCTTTGTGAAATTATTTTTGAACTAATGAAAAACCTTGCCTTTCACAGAAATTAACCGGTGAGCCGAGAAGAAGAAGGAAAGAAATTCACGAGCCTATGTGAAATTATTTTTGAACTAATGAAAAACCTTGCCTTTCACAGAAATTAACCGGTGAGCCGAGAATAAGAACGTAAGGAAGTAGCAAGTCTACGCGAAATTCTTTTTTTTTTATATATAAAATGAGGAAAAAACTAAATTAATGAGAAGAGTGTCTGAAGTTCTTGCCAGTGTAAAATTATCCGCCTCTAACTAGCACGAGTCATTTCAAAGGATTTTCTCTTAACAATCCAAGTAACCTAAGTATTTCAAAATATCTCTATTCATTCACTTTTGAATTGTATTGCATTGTTAAATATTTGAGCTTAACAACTTTAGCAAAATATTACAATAAATTTTCTTTGGACCAATGAAAATCTTGACTTCACCAAGATTGGCCCGCGAACTGCGAAAAAACGAAAAGAAATTCGCGAGTCTATCTGAAATTTTCTTTGCACAAATGAAAACCTTGCCTGCACGGAGATTAGCCAGTGATCTGAGGAAAGAGACGGAAAGAAATTCGCGAGCCTTTATGAAATTTTCTTTGGACCAATGAAAATCTTGACTTCACCAAGACTGGCAGGCGAACTGAGAAAAAAAAAACGAAAGAAATTCGCGAGCCTATATGAAATTTTCTTTGGACCAATGAAAACCTTCTCACAGAAATTAGCCGCTGAACCTAGAAAAAAGAAAATAGCGAGCCTATGTGAAATCCTTTTTGATATAAAATAAGGAAAAAATTAAATTAACAAGAAAAGAGTGTCTGAAGTTGTGAAAGGTTTCGTTTCTGTCCATGCGTGCAGCTTAAAATTTTCGCTAATGTAAAATTATTCACCAATTATTTTATCGCTTAGCACTTCAAAGATCTTTATTTCAACAATTCAAGAAAGCTAAGTATTTCAAATCATCTCCCTTCGTCTATTTTTTAATGTATACAACCATATATCACTTCTGTGAGCTACGAACTTGCTTACTTTGTTTTAAACATTTTTAATATTATTTTGTGTCAGATCATTTAATATGTTGTATGACCATTTCCTCTTTACAACAATTTGTTAAAACTACAGACTTTCAAAATTTGTGATTTATTTTCCTGAACCGAGCTACTGACATAGCTTCAATGCGTGTAAATTCGTGAATAAATGTTTTGTTAAAATTACCTGTGTGTTTCATCGTCATTATCATCGCTCATTAATCTTCTCGGCGTGGGTAAATCAACTGTTCATTTTTAACCCCGAAGCCCCCTCTATAGGACAATTCTATGTAATCGCAAAGAACTCTTAAATTTAGGATATTTATTGATTAACATATACATCATATATGGCACAAGGCCAGAATTGGAGGAAGAAGAAGGTAGATTTTAATCAGTTCTACAAAAGACTGAAAGCTGTGGCGAGCCATGACCACCTATGTCTTGAAGGTACACGTCCCATAGAAGAAGTCACAATCACTGACCCACTCATTCGATAATGTTTCATTCAGCATAACGCCACATTCTTGTATACCATTCTTTACTACAGTCACCGAAATACCACCATTTCTCTATGAATTCCTAACTAGTCCCCGTATGTACAGTCTTTGTAGGGTGTGGGACAAAATAACAATTTTAAAATATCTATGCCCAATGTGAAAAGTCGTTTACAAAAGCTAAAAACTGTGTTTGTAAATAAAACCCACCACAATCCTAAATTGCAGCAGAAATATCAGTTCACCATACGAAAATAATACAAGAATGGAAACATTAATTCTATAAACATTGTAGTCAATCAGATAATGTAACATTTACGATGTGCACACCTGAAATGTGAAAAAGTTTCCACATAACAAAACTACTCTCCTTTAATCATCTGAGAGAATCATTTTTACCTTCCATGAGTATGGCTGATACTAACCCCAAGGAGAGTGATTCATTGCGCATTCTCGGATTAACGGTTTCAGCTGACATAAAAGGGAAAGATTATATTGAAATAATGGCTAAGTCTGCAGCTAAGAAATTTGGTTGACTATGTCATGCCAAACAATTTTTCTCGCAAGAATCTAACTTTCATGATAATTGTTCTGATGAACTTTCCACTATGGTATCTAGACTTCATGAATTTAAGCGCGGTACTAGATTGGCGGCAAGGTCTCATCATTTTACAGTTGAAATGGCTAGATGCAACTGTAAGTTCTATGCTGATAGTTTCTTCTATTGCACTTCTCGCTTGTCGAACTCTCTTCCGGCTTCTTGCTTCCCAGTCAACTTTGATCTTCAAAAAATTAAATGCAATATCAATCGTTATCTTCTATCTTCTTAATTCTTTTTCTTTTATTGTCCTCTATCCTTAGTAGTAGTTTTTCTCATATTATCTAGCACTCTGTAGACACCTTGCGTCCGAGTGGTTTTATTAACTTACTTAAGGTGAAATGATTAAAAAAAAATATCCACTAGAGAATTGACACCTCTGTCACATAACGAAGGAGAGAATTAATCTAAAGAAAAAGTGAAAGAAATAATAAGGACTGATGAGCATACTTACTCTAGCTAAGTCAGGGGTGGCCAAACCGCGGCTCACGAGCCACATGCGGCTCTCCGATGTTTTAACATATGGCTCGTGGAAATATGTTGACTGAGCTCATTTTTTCATCACAGTTAATATAAAAGGTAAATAAGAAAAAATTCAAGCTTTATAATTATTTACTGGGTATTAATTGAGACCCTATTGGATTAAAATGTAAGTTTAATCTTAATGTGTATGTAACAAAAACGTATGTGTAAATTTGGTTCATGTCTGGACTTTATGTATGTGGCTCTTACATTAAGAAAGTTTGGCCATCCCCAAGTCAGGGGTGGGCAACCTTTTTATGAGTGCGTGCCAAAACCGGCCAAAGCTCAGACACAAAATTTTTCCACGTGCCAACAAAAATTTTTGAAACCTCAAAACTAGCAGCAATTAGTTTGGAACTGGACCTACCTGAAATAAAGTTCATAAAAGTATCGGCCTGTTTTTTTGTCTTGTACAGTTCACGAGAAATCCATTCTCTTTTTTCTTCTTCAGTTTTATTGTTTAAGTTCTTATGAACACTTTCAAAATGTCCCTTATCAGAAGAAGTCCTACCAATGATTTTTTTTGGAACAGAAAATGCTTAAGGCCTTATTTTCTTTATTAATCATACTATATTTTTTCAGTCCAATATTCTTTAAATTCTCTATATTCTCAATATTCTTAAATTCTCTATATTCTCAATATTCTCAAATTCTCTATATTCTCAAATTCTCTATATTCTCAATATTCTTAAATTCTCTATATTCTCAATATTCTTAAATTCTCTATATTCTCAATATTCTTAAATCTCAATATTCTCAATATTCTTAAATTCTCAATATTCTCAAATTCTCTATATTCTCAATATTCTTAAATTCTCTATATTCTCAATATTCTTAAATTCTCTATATTCTCAAATTCTCTATATTCTCAATATTCTTAAATTCTCTATATTCTCAATATTCTTAAATTCTCTATATTCTCAATATTCTTAAATTCTCAAATTCTCTATATTCTCAATATTCTTTAAAATCTTCTTCATTCGAATGACATCGTTTCTTAGTTAATGATCGTGACATTCTGCACAATCTATAAAAGAAAGAAAATAAAAATACATGAGAATGATATACATGAAAGAGGAAGAGAATAAAAGCGAATCTAATGAATAAGTTTCGCGTGCCAGAAATAAGTTATCGGTGTGCCATTTTTGGCACGCATGCCAAGGGTTGCCGACCTCTGCCCTAAGTTAACTTAATTAAGAAAAAGAAAAACTTCATAGACTACTTTATTTAGAAGTGGGTAACTATTATTTAACCCGAAAAAAGCCAATATCCTAGATGCCTAATCGGAATCCAAATGCCATTTTAAGTGTAACTCTTAAACTAAAATGATATAACTACATTCACATTGACTTATATACCCTCCAAATAAAGACTCATTAATTGGCGGAAAGAGAAAACAGCGTCTAAATTTAAAATTTAAAATATAATACATCCAAATAAAGAAAGTAAAAAAATATGTTCGAAACCAGTTTACCTCAGTGAAAAGATCCGAATCAATTTGAAAAGTCTACTTTTGGAGATCTTTTAAAAACAATTACTTTCTGGAGAAATTAGGAAAATGCATATTATTAACAGAAAGAGAAGCAGATGAGAGTCATATTTTCATTGACGAAAACGAAAACAAGGAACGAACCCTTTTTCTTCGGGTTGCGGTTATGAAGGCCAATCATGTCGCGCTAAGAAGGTGATCTGGCTTGTGTTTTCCATGAGACGGCGATCGCTCACGGGTGGAAAACAGTTTTGCCTCTTGTTTGAGAATTTAGGAAAACAAATATATTTTCGTTGATGAAAGCAGATTGGGAAATAATTTTTATCTATTACTCGGAAGGTTAAAATGGGAACGAATTTCTCTTAACGGGTCGGATTAAGGCTGGAATTATGAAAAAAATCTGTCATCGATAGTCTGGTTTGTGTTTTGGCTGGACAGAGATAGTTCTAGGAAAATAAAAAGATGCAAATAATTAAAATTAATGGCTGGAATGAAACCCCGCCCTTCTGCCTATGCGCTTCAAAAATTAGATTTGTCACAAAGACAGTTATACCACCCTTGATAAATGGGCAAAGTTAGAATACCGAGAAGGAAAGAGGAAGAGACAGGGTTTAAATCCGCCTGTGCAGAGTAGCAGTGCGAGATGTGAAGTAAAGCAGGTTAGAGTTAAGGGAGGAGCAATCTCTGTGACTACTCCCAAAGAAGGTGGATAATTCCAAATTTGGAAAATTAATTAAGAAAGCAGAAATGGGAAACAAAGAAAACCTTTATTTGAATTAATGAAAATTGGGGAATCACCGAATTCCTAAAACCTTTCCGTTCCACGCCAGTTTGGGGCCGAAGTGCGTATAAGCAGATGATTTTTGGGAGCTTAGAGACTTTGGACTGAGATTCCGCATTGAATGCCTCTGAAATCTATGTCAGCTGCCAACCAGAATTCCTGATTCCAAGACTTTAAACCCAGACTTCCAAAAGTTTAGACAAGGCCTAGTGTCACTAGAAAGATTGATGCGGGAAGGGTTGATTTTTGTTGTACCAAGAGCTATATAAACTAATTGAAGATTAACTCCACGAATCTCTCGTTTTATTTTTCGTCGTGAAGATATTTTTCTTCCTTAATATAGCACCCGCCATAGCTTGAACCAGCGCTGCGAGATTACGACCTGCGATCTTCCACTGCTCTGAAATCAGTAACACAACGTAGACAAGTTTAGAGCTAGGTGAAGTGAGTTGACAAGCAGTCGATTAGAGAGAGATAGAGTGGCAGTGAGAGTGAAAGCGTCCGCTTGCTGCTGTAATAAGGGAGGAAGTGAACTCAAGTTATCTGCAATATTGGCGCAATACTGCTAGTGAACCCCCCTTATATCCTGATAGTGAAATAATTACGGAAACTACTAAGAACAAAAACGGTGAACCCGAACATTACTTCTCTCCTTTCAGAATTATTTGCAATATTTGTTTGTTTGTTTTTTCTAGATTTCATTTCATATAAACTACATTCTTGTAAAAGAAACATTATTCTTTTTGTACCAATTTCTTCCTTATATACATATACATATTTTTTTTCTTTGGACTCGAATAGACTTGTTCATATTTAATTTTTCTGCTTGGCCCGATTCCCTACGCACCTGGAAAAAATCCATTCCTGAATGCTATATTTTATTCAAGAAATCATAGCCACACACACACACACACACACACACACACACATATATATATATATATATGTATTTATATATATATATATATATATATATATGTGTGTGTACCTCCAATTAAATGATACACCAGATGTTTAAAATATATTTTGAATTAGAAATTTTTTGGAGCATTTATTTTAGTCTTAATTCCAAGCTTATAGATTTAAATTTAATATTTCCAAAAAGCAAAATACTTTGCTGTATTTCGAATTTAAATTGATTGAAATTATTTTTTAAATTGGTAAAAATCGGCCATATTTACAAATCTGTCAACACGACCTAACGCTCTGTATTAAAAAATCATTCAAAAATAAAATATACTTTTCTGAATCATTAAGGAAGATTAACTGATTTAATGTTTAATTAATCTGATTTGAAACAAATATTATTTACTTTTAAAGTTTAAAATATCACAGAAATGCATTTAACACAGAGGTGGGTATTTTTATTAGGTGTCACTAGATTTGTCGATAGCATAACAATTGGAAAATTTAAGTAAAGGGTACATAACTGTAAAAATTATTTGACGAATACGACGTTAACGCCTTTTTAAAATAATTTTAACGACCAATTAATCGAGGTGAATGATACAATAATGAGAATAATGAGTGCTTAATATATTTATTCAGCACCAGTATAAAGTGCTAACGGATACATACCAAAAACACAAAACAATAAGCTACATAACATGACAACTTACAAGGAATAAAGGAGGGTCAAATGCTGTATATCCAAAAGAAGTAAGATCAGTCCGAATATTAATCAGCTTAGTATCAACTTATTAATCAACTGTTGAAGTCCTTAATCGTAGACTATTTAAGGTTATGAGCTACGCCATCTGGTAGAGTGCTGAAGAAGTGCTAGCTACTCTACAACACTTACGAAGACGCTTGTTGAGGAAATGTTAAAAAGTTACTAATCCTGTCATAAATGTGCTTGTCACTCCCTTCGTAGACAAGAGGGAACAAGACACTACTTGGTTTCAGTGAGAAAAAGAAAGAAAGAAAGAACAAGCAAGAAATAGATGAGTGAAGAAAGAAAGAAAGAAAGAATGAATGAATGAAATGGAACAGTAAAGAAAAAACAAAGAAATAAACAGATAAAAATGGACGAAGAAAGAAAGAACTAAACAAAGAAATGAACGATCAAAGAAATAAACAATAAATAAACGAGGAAAAAAAGAATTAAAAAAAGCAAAAAATGATGAGTAAAGAAAGAAAGAAATGGACAAGGTATAGATACAAATCCTATATCATTCCAACAAATAACTGAAAAACACAAAGTAGATTTGCACACCCGCAAAATCAGATCAAAACGACTAAAAACAGATTTCGCAATAAGGTGTGAAATTAATTTTCTGATCAATGAAAGGAGGCGATTTGCTAAACTGAGAAAAAAATAACGATCCTGTGTGAAAAAGAAGTCAGCCATAAATAGAGAGACTCAAGTCAATCACCAGTCAGAAGGGCGCAGAGATAAAAAAAAAAAAAAAAAAGGACAGAGGACTGACAGTCAGGTCCGTCACTGACTCAACACGACACTAAGAGCAGAAAGTGGGGTAGGAAAGGAAAACAACAACAAATTTACAACTGACTCCAAAACAATTCCACCCGATAAGTACATTTTCCTCTTATCTTTTATTTCTCATTCACACTCTCTTTTTCAACTTAAATTGATCGACCCTTTTTCCTTTCCACCTACCCGGCGGATACAACAAAAACAAAAGAAACAGACATTACTCTACTACTCCGTTGAAAGACAGCGAACACATAGACATTTTTGTTCAAATCACATTTGCTTAAACGAACTAAAAAGCATTAATCTTTTTACTCTTTTTAAACAAGATATAAAAATATACAAATTTGTTTATTCTGCCTGAATGTCATTAAATATACAATATTCTATTTTTCTACAAACATTCCTTATTGTGTTGTCTTTTCTTGAAATTTGCGTTGCATTTTGTGGACAGTGTATCCCTCATTAAATTCTCCTTTTAATCCGGGTATGCTGTACCCCACAAAGGGAAGAACGAAAAACTAGCAAGAAGTGAATGAGTGAAGAAAGAAACAAAGAAACAATGAAAGAAACAAAAGGAAAAAGAAATGGATGAGGAAAGAAAGAAAAAAACGAGTAAGAAATAGATGAGTGAAGAAAGAAAGAAAGAAAGAAAGAATGAACGAATGAATGAAATGGATGAATGAAATGGAACAGTAACGAAACAAATAAACAGACAAAATGGACGAAGAATGAAAGAAAGAAAGAAATGCACCAGTAAAGAAAGAAAGAAACAAACAAAAAATGGGCGAGGAAAGAAAGAAAAAAAAATAAATGGATAAAGAAAGAAAGAAAGAAAGAATAGAATCTGGATCATAAATACCCCCAAAATTCCATTCAAATATCAGAAACCCCAATAAAACATGAGTGAATTACCAACAACTTTATTCAAGTTCAGACCCCAGAAGAAGAATTTATGTGATTAAAACATTGAATCCAACAGCATTGAATTATTTAATTATTACCAGTGTAAAATGTAACATCATAGGCCAGCCGTACGATATATTAAAAAGCATAACCTACTTAAAACCATCAAAAAATGAGTTAGAAAAGAATTTTGCGCTTTAACAAAACAAGGGTATACATAAATAACAAAACTACGTGTTACTGAACAGTGAACCTGAAAGAAGAAAATATTTAAACTAGTGAATTGTGTGTGTAGTTTGGTGCAGGAGAAAGTCCGAGAGAAAATGAACAGAAAAGTGCGTACGTGAGTGCGTTCCTCAGTGAGAAATTCGTTTTCATCGTTCGACCTACGTCTTGCCGCCCCTGAGTGAAAAAGGAAAAAAAAAAGAGGTCGACAGAAAATGTCACTGCCTATTTATAGTTCTGTGAGCGCCCCCTAGTAGCGGTTTCGAAAATTATAAGGAGGTAACTCGACAGGCCCTAGATTTGTAGACTTACAACCATATCCCGTCTGAGACACCTAAGTTAAGCCAAGTCGAGTCTGGTCAGTATCTTTATCGCAGGGAAACCCTTCGTCTATGTTAGCTATCCCCGCAAACATTATAGGTAGAAGTGACACGGCAAAGGCAAGGATAACTAGATCGAAGTGATTAGATTAATAATAATGCCAAACTTTTTTGTTAGCAATAGTCAAAGTAACAACGGAAAAACGAAAAGGTCTAGTGTTTTGAATTGCTCCGGTTGATCGTGTTGAATGTCGTCACCGATCGGAGCTGAGCCAATAGTTAGTAGGCTGGGGATAATGGAGTTGCGAGTGTGATGGTAAACTTTTCTACTTATTTCTGGTTTAGGCCATTATCATCTTAGTGCTCCTGGCACGTTCTTCCATCAGTGGATAATAAACTCAATCTTATTTGTTATGTCACATGAAAGAGTAGAAGTAAAACAATTTTTTTATTGGTAATCACAGAAAGGGAGGAAGAATTGGTTTGATTTGTTTTACGGCATATCAACCACAATGGGTTATTTAATGCCGACAAAATTTCCTTTTTTTTTTCAAAAATGTATAGCTAATAATATTTTTTTAAAAAATGTATAGTTTGGTTTGTTTTGTTTTGTGTCATATTAACCTCAATGGGTTATTTAATGCTGAGAAGATTTTTATTTCTAGTAATATTTTCTTTTTTCAAATATTTATTGCTGATACTAATTTTTTAAAAAGTATTTCTGGTATTAAACTCTATTTTTACACTTTCATAGTGTTTTGAGTCAGGTTGTGGGATCAACTATTTGCCCATAGCTGGAACCTTAACAGGTGCTACCACCCCGGGTCAGGGTTGACGTGGGAACACCAGCAATTAAGAGGTGGTTCCACGCTTCTCAAAACCTCCTGATCAGAGGCCTTGCTGCTGGACGTAGTTTATCGTCTTACCCAGGACGCGGATGTAGTTTATCGTCATGCCCAGGACGGAGGAAGAATCGCTTTCGCAAACTTCATTATAGAACTCAGGAAGGTGGACCTCTATATAAGATTTTTGTTGTCTGTATAATGGAATGACGCCTTCATCTCAAAGATTTTTTTGTACTTATTTTTGGTCTGTAGCGGAACTGCTCCTAGGTGGACTAAAAGCAATGGCAAACGAAATGTACGCATATAAAAGGACGGGTTGTGAAAGGAAATGGAATCAATTTCAACAAGGCTCTATTTTCATGTGTTTTTGGCCAATAAATTATTAACAAGGAATAAAATTGTAGAGGGTGAGAAGAGTGTTGTCCTGAGAAGGACAGTTTTAGTTGTCATTGAAAAATGTTGTCCTGAAAAGGACAGTTTTAGTTGTCATTGAAAAATGTTGTCCTGAAAAGGACAGTTTTAGTAGTCACTGAAAAATGTTGTCCTGAAAAGGACAGTTTTATAGTCGCTGAAGTGTATTGCCCTGAAAAGGACTGTTGCTGCTGAGGAGGATGGCTAGAACTGGAGGCCTGCTGGAGATGGCTGTAGCGGCGGCGAGCTGGAGCGGCACATTATGATGGCTGGCTGGAACTGCTGTTGATGGCTAGAGCCGTGGGCCGGCTGCTGGAACAGATACTACAATTTGATCCTAGTCATCTAGGCCACGGAGACGAGACGAGACGTGACACACGATCGGGTTTAATGCGGGGAACCCAAGCGTACATTCGGGCCAATGACAAAAATTCCCCATCCCCGCAACCGTAGGTTGTGCTGGCATCGGTATGACCACCAACCCCCCTCTCTAGTGCAATAGGGCAATAAGGCCGCGGGCAGCTGTTTCCCGAGACCGAGTACCTCACAGTATTTTATTTTCCCCAGCTGCGTCTACTGTCCACGGACAAAGACACAACTGTATCTCATTCTACCCGAAGACAGAGACGCAACTGAGAGATGATTATACTACCGGTCATGAGCTGTGGAATGGTGCTTTTTCGAGCTTTGAGACCTTTTTATATCATGAATCGGTTTTTTTTTTTTTTAATGTGGGAGTGTCGACAGGATACGACAAAATATACTTGTATGCATACAATAGCTGAAAAGGAAGACATTAAAATCTAGTTATTAGGAATTGTGTGTGTGTGTGTGTGTGTGTGTGTGTGTGTGTGTGTATGTGTGTGTGTGTGTGTGTGTGTGTGTGAAAAGACTACAATTACCCGGGAGGAGGGGGAGATATTGTCCCCGAGCCGAGAACAGGTCCCGTTTTGGTGTTGTCACAACCGCATACTAAACGGAAAGAAGGAAAAACTGGGGAAAAAAAGTGTCTTGTTTTTATAGCTGTTTAACGGCGCTACCTAACGGCGTCTTGGAAAATGTTTTTTTTTAATTTTTTATTATTTGCGGATCTGCTCCTAGTTCGACTAAAAGCAATGGCAAACAAAATGTACACATGTAAACGGACTGATTGTCATTACTTTTATAGGCGAAAGGAAATAGAATCAATTTTAACAAAGAAGAGATATTTTCATGTTAATTTTATATAACTGAGTAACAAAGGAAAGAAAATATACGAAAAGGCATGAAAAATTAGATATAATGAGTGTGCGTGTACGCGTGTGTGCGTGTGTGTGTGTGAAAGTTCAGTCTCTCAGGGGAAAATACAGCCATGCCCGAATGCTAGAAAGAGAAGACAGTATGTGTCCCGAATTTATATCTGTTTTAACAGCGCCATTTAATGACGTTTTTCTGAAGCCAAGTTGGTGAGACACACATATTCGAGAAAGTCATAGTTGTAATGTGTAAACGTTAAATCAAAGTGATACCGAGCATAATTTATGAAACGTACTGAAAAGTGAATATATTGACATTTCTTCAACATTCTGACTCATCTTGCTTATGACTTATGGATAACAATAAATTGGCTGCCATCATCATCATGAGAGCTGTGTTGCAGGGGGTATGTATGTTGGGAAACACGTGTCTCGTGGAATGCTTATCCCACAACAAAAATGGCGGACTCGATATGCGAGTCCGGATAATAAAATACAAAGAAACAACCAAAAGTAATATATATATATATATATATATATATATATATATATATATATATATATATATATATATATATACATTATCTTTTATTTGTATATATATATATATATATATATATATATATATATATATATATATATATATACAAATAAAAGATAATGTATTATTAAAAAGACAAAAGATTACATTGTTGCGAACGTCAAGCACAATGATATTGTATGTATGTGACAAAGCAATGAAATGCATGAAAACATTTAAAGAACAGTGAATTGTTCGCGTATGTAAAATGTGTGTAGAAGTCCTATAGAAAATTAAGTAAAATGATGTTGCGTACGTACGTGTGTGTGTGCATTTGTGTGTGCGTTTCCCAATGGGAAACGCGTTTTCACGATAGACCTACATCCTATCCTGTCTAAGAAAAATAGGAAAAAGCGATTAGTAATGGAAAATGAAGAGAATTGTGTGCCCCGCGTCCGCGCTTTTCTCCGCGTTTGACCTACCTGGGTGAAATCAGAGAAAGAATGATATAAAGTATTACAGTGTATTTATAAGTTCAGAAAGCATCCTCTAGCGGCGGTTTTTGTTAGGAAAGTAAGTGTGGTAACTCCACAGCTGTTTCGACTTGAAGGCACGATGCAAATCAATGTGATTTCTCATCTACAGCAACTTTATAACTAATTATTATTAATCCTCTCCAAACCACATTGTCCTTTGCTAACTTATTATCGTTGTTCGGTGTTTATACTATTGTTGTTCGCAGTCTTCCTCGAAAGTTTATGATATAGGTCTTCTTGAAATAAAGCTGCATTGTCCATCTGCTCGCAGCCCACGTTCAAATAATTCCCATCGTAATCGGAGGAAGAAGAGTGCTATCGGCTGTCGTTTACATCTTCTGTACAAATTGGAATTGAAGATTATGTAGGAGGTATATTTTGCCAATTTGATGTTTTAACTGTTTTCGATGGGAACCTCGGTCTTTTGAACAGGAGTAGAGGTTCATCCCTTGTTTCCTGTTTACGATTGGGTTTTCGGTTCCTTGTAAAGTCTACTTCCATACTCCCAACGCGTGTCCTTTGTTACGCTAATTTTACGCAACTACACACATAAACCTTCTACCTTGAGTGGCTCTTGGGCTTTGTATTGTGTGAACATTTAAAAGAAAAGAATCAATCCACGTTTTTCTTCCTCCTTACTTGTCAGTTCCCAAGTAGTACCATTGTACTTGCTTTAGTATCGTATTTAACGGTTTCGACGCTTTTCACTAATGATATCACACCTGACCCATACGATTTTCAAATTATTCATATTTGTAATTGCCAACTGTTTACGTCTGTTGACTGGCGTCCTTGATAAATAACAGAACAAGAAAGCAATAAAATCATTCAAGTTAATAACACTGCCATCTGCGCAAAAGACGTCAGCCACAAACAGTATTTACGTAATAAAACCATCCTTAAATATTTATGGCGATACAGACGGGTACAGTAAGACTTAGAATATGAAACCTTTACTGACTGGTATATCTTACTGAACAACAGAAATATGTATTCACTGTTTTTTCTTTTTGTGTGGTATGGTAAGGACGCGAGACCTTGTGCTACTAGAAATTAAATGCATCTTAGGAGATATCATTAAGTTTAGCTTCTTATGACAAAAGCGCAAAGCCAAACGGAAGAGGAGGATGAAAGTAAATAGTTCTAGTGTTACATTCATCTCCTTCTAAGTCGAGGAAAGTCTGTCTACCATGAAAATCAGCATTCAAAAGCCTAGCTTCTAACCGGGCTGCAACACCGATCTCCTGTTCAAGTAGAACATATATAAAATTAGCAAAGTTTGTATATATCCACATGAATCCTGATGAATTAATTGAATATATATATATATAGGGGCGGGGGGTAAATTTTACGTTAAAGTGTGACATCTAATAAATGCGTTTTTCACATAGTATTGAGGCGTACGCCCACTCAAAAGGAGTATGGCATAAGGCCAAGTTTAAAGTGAGATACCGACGTATGTATGGGGTTATGAACAAAAACTATTGTAATTGGCAGTTTCACATCGCAAGCGATTATGAGGTTATATATATATATATATATATATATATATATATATATATATATATATATATATATATTTCTCTCTCTCTCTCTCTCTCTCTCTCTATATATATATATATATATATATATATAATTATAATATATCACACATATAGTGAAAGATAATATGGTATATTATTAATCTCTCTCTGTCTCTCTGTCTCTCTGTCTCTCTCTCTCTCTCTCTCTCTCTATATATATATATATATATATATATATATATGGGGGGGGGGGGTTAATAGCCGGTTAATGAAATTCGAAGAATAAAAAACAAAAAAAAAATGATAAAAATAAGACATGATATTTATTATATATTATTAATAGGCCTTTTGACTAAGCCGAAGCACCGGTATCTTCCCCTCCTATCCAAATAAACTACTCCTTATCGTAATCCTCTACCACGAGTGGACCCCAGACATTGTACAAGGTGAACCTTATTGTAAAAAATAATAATAATAATAATAATAATAATAATAAATAAAAAACAAACAAAAAAGAATGACTTTAAAGTCAGAATTTTCGGACACGCCTGTGTCCTTTTTCAGTAAGACGAGAATAAAAATGAAGTGGGACTCACTCTTCCGAGGAATGTTGTTTTGTTTTTTGCCTTCATGTGTTACATTGCTGAAAGACATTTGATTTTGGCCTAGTAGTTTGCTGCTATTCAGGTTGTAGAGGGTTTGTAGAAGTCTTTCTGCGGAAACTGCATTCTCTGAGTAAACATATAATGACTATTACGGGTAATAATGCAAGACTCTTCGGTAAATCGAATCGAGTTCTCCCAGTCACTGTGTTTATTTAAAAATAAATACGCTTAAATTCACCTTCATCCCTGCCGTGAGCCAATGGCTTAGTGATAGAATCTCCGACTGACGCCAATTCAGTCGGGTTTCGGTCCTAGCTAGAAGCAACCGGACGTCTAGACACACTGATGAGCTGTGATACTGCGAAACAGTCTGTCTGTGGATGAGAATATATATATATAAATATTTGTTATATAAATGCTTTTACATCATCAGATTATGTCTTTATTGATTTCTCTCTCTCTCTCTCTCTCTATATATATATATATATAATTATAATATATCACACATATAGTGAAAGATAATATGGTATATTATTAATCTCTCTCTCTCTCTATATATATATATATATATATATAATACAGGTAATAAATCCGTTGGTATATAATCCAATTAATATAAAATATTGAAACTGATCCACAAAAAGAGCTCAATGTATTTATTATAACAGAACCAATAAATAGTATTACACAACAAAATCCAAAATTATCTCATATTGTGGGGGGGGGGATCTATTCCAACCGAAGAAAACTATATCAGTCTTATTCAACCCCGGTCTATACACCGGGATGGAATAAGACTGACGTAGTTTTCGTCGGTCGAAATAGATCTATCTCCTTGCCATTTGATGTCATTTTGGATTTTGTAGTGTAATACTATATATACAGGGGTTGGACAAAATAATTGGAACAGGTGCAAATTCCACTCCTATATTTCAAAGCCCTATTATATTAACAACTTTAACTAAAACTTCATAATTGGAGGTTATATGTATTGTAAATACGTTTATTTATCTAATTTACTGTCTTTGTCTTATTTATTTTTAAAATTTAGTAAAATTTAAGCTAAATGCGTGACCTCTCCGAGTTCGAAAATGGGCAAATTGTTGGAGCTCGCATAGCAGGAGCATCGATCACTAAGGTTGGTGAACTGTTTGGTTTTTCAAGAGCTACCATATCAAGAACTATGACGCAATTCGAGAAACAGGGCAAAACCTCTAGCAACCGTAGCAATTCGGGCCGGACTTGCAAAAGTACTGACAGGGACCGACGTGCATTGAAACGCAATGTGGCGAAAAATCATCGGACTACTGCGGCCAAAGTGACTGCTGAGTTGAACAATCATCTGAATAGTCCACTTTTTACTAAGATTGTTCGTTGTGAGCTCCATAAGTCTGCATCTCATGGAAGAGCCGCCGTGAGGAAACCTCTTCTCTCCACTCGCAACATTCAGAAGAGGTTGAAGAGGTGCAGAGATCACAATGCCTGGTCTGCAGACCAATGGAAGCAAGTCATATTCTCAAACAAGTCCAGTTTTTCTCTTTTCCTAACTTCAGGGCGAGTTTATATGTGGAGGCAGCCCAAAGAAGTTTACAACCCTGACTGCCTTCTTCCAACAGTGAAGCATGAAGGTGGATCAGTGATAGTTTGGGCCACCATATCATGGAAATGCCTCGGTCCAATAGTTGCCCTGCATGGTAGAATCAACAGCAAAGATTACCTGAACATTTTGGGAAATCATATTCATCCAATGGCCCAGACTTTATCCCTGATGGTGACTGCATCTTCCAAGACGATAATGCTCCAATACATACCGCTTGAGTAGTTAAGAATTGGTATGAAGAGCATGAAAGTGACCTAGAACATATAGAGTGGCCTCCCCAATCTCCAGATATCAATATTATTGAAAATTTGTGGTGCATTTTGGAGCGACAAGTTAGAAGCCGCTATCCTTCACCGTCGTGTCTTAAAGAGCTGGAGCAGGTGTTAATGGAAGAATGGCTGAAAATTCCTCTGGAGGAAGTCAGGAAGCTGTATGATTCCTTTCCTAGACGTATTAAAGTTGTATGTGAGGCTAAAGGAGGACCAACTCCATATTAAATAAATTTTCTTTGAATTTAACAAGTGTTTCAATTATTTTGTTCAATTAGGAACGATTAATTAGCTTATCTTCATACCCTGCCTGGTGACAAACGCTGTTGGTGGCGCTAGGGGTGGCGGTCCCGCCATAGCCACCGAAACCGTGATATCGCCCTGGTCGGCGGCTGATGAAGACAGGGTATCGCACGTGTTAATACATGTTGTATTTTAAAATATATATATATATATATATATATATATATATATATATATATATATATATATATATATATGTCTCATTAAATAATTTAGACAAGTTTTGTCTACTTATTTTTAATAGAATCCATCCGCTCGTAATTTCGTATGCTTATTAAAGGAAGAAAGAAAATGACCATGTTGATACATATTCATTCTTTAATTCTTTTCTGTCTTCATTTAAAAAGGAATGAGTTTCCTTGATTAGAATTCATTGCACCTTCTGACGACGTTTGTCAGCATCGAAAAATACTCATTTTTATCATTTTAAAGGGGAAGTCATGTTCATAATATGAATACAGTGTCAAATTGATCCCTGACCTTTTAAGGAGTTTTAACAATACTTTGTTTTATTTACGAATGTCAATTTTAAAACTGTTATTACGCCAGTGATAACTGTGTACGGTCGTGACCACGGTACGGTACTACTTTTGGTGTTATCTACAAGGAAAATATCTACTTTGGCTTGTTATCTACCAAGAAAAAATATTTACTTTGATTTATTATCTACAAGGAAAAATATCTTCACCGTGCAAATTGATATCTGCATAGTAAAACAGGTGCATTTTCTCTATGTTATATATATATATATATATATATATATATATATATATATATATATGTGTGTGTGTGTGATGATATATTTAATATGTAGATATTATTCAAAATTAAAATTTGTTCGGTGTAGACATTTTAGCACATCTGTTTGTTGCTAGAATATAAATAAAAGAATTTTTTAATATTTTAATTAAATTTTCTTTGATTATAATATATATATATATATATATATATATATATATATATATATATATATATATATATATATTTATATACAGGGTGTCCATAAAGTTCGTGTGCACTTTAAAAAATTTACAACTTTATTTGTATTTGTGATAGAAATAATCTGTAAAAAATGTTATAAAGTTTAATGTACCTAGTTTTAAGTATAGCTAAAATAACTAATGTGATTTCAAGCATTACTGTAAATCATTTGGCAAATGTTCTCCGTGAACTGCAAAATCGTATTACCCTGATGGAGGACATGTGGAAACTTAAATAAAATTTCAATAAAACCTTAAAAAATATAGATTTACTTCTTTCTAATCCTTTTTACAAATTATATATATCGCTAATACAAATAAAGTTATAAATTGTTTTAAGTGCACACGAACCTTATGGACACCCTGTATGTGTGTGTGTGTGTGTGTGTGTGTGTGTGTGTGTGTGTGTGTTTTACTATGTAGATATCATTCCAAAATAAAATTTGTACGGTGTAGATATTTTTCCCTTGTAGATAACAAGCCGAATTAGCGCCATCGATGTGGCCCTTTTTCCGAATTGGTAATAGTATCTGTCTATATTTCTGAGGTATTATGTACAGTATTTACATTAGTCGGACTATTGTCCTCATCTTTGTCGCCATATTTGTCACAACGTTTCGGCCGTTGTACGCTCCGGCCTTCTTCAGGTGGTTGGAATTTCGAACCGAACCCTTTATTTCGATCACTGGGGTAGACTGTTCTAGTTCCACGAGCCATGTTTGATGGATGTCAGTTATCAGTTATCTCCTGGTAATTTTCCCTCTGAAAGTTCTCCACTGCCTGAACCGGGTATTGAACTCACACTCTTTGGGTCTGTCACTGGATCTAACCAACGCCTTTATCCACTGTACCATGTGTCCTTGTGACAAAGATGAGGACAATAGTCCGACTAATGTAAATACTGGTAATAGTATGTTGTTAATTTCGTTTTACTCGTCACTACCTTGAATCCCACTGCTACCTTGCAGCGTGCCCGGTAAACGGAACACGAGCCAGAAATTCTTGGTCATAAAATCTTTACTATTTATTTTTGTGCCAGTTGGTGTTTAATATCGAGTTTCATTCTTTTTATTTATTTTATTTAGCATGGCCCCCAAATAACAACTTTTCTGTCTTAAATTCCCGTTTCTGTGAACGATTGCACAGTCAGGTACAGTTTGTGCAGACTCATAGGTTACTGACATGTAACCTGATCGTAAAGGGATAACCAAAAATAAATACGCAGCGAATTGAATTTCACCACCTGAAGAATCATTTACTGAAATGCATATCCGTAAAATGTAACTGGATGTCTCGAGCGATATATCTTATCTAAGACTAACAGCGCTGTCCGGCTTTGCTTGCCTATTATATCAAAATAACATCAGTAATGAAGGCGATGAGATACGGAAAGATTGTGTTACAATCAAAGAAAAGAGTGATGTATGATATCCACCCTTTTATATGTCAGTGGGTGTTGGACAATCCCTTCACGGATGAGGGGAAGAAACTAGAGGTAGCAAAAATGTGGCTGCACAGAAGAATACTGAAAATTCCATGACCGGAGCGAGTAACCGACAGTCAGTGGTACACGCTGAGGCGATAATGTATCCTTCGATACATGACTGACGAGGCAGATATTTTTCCCGCAGTAGGTTGCCATTTCTTTCTGCGGTAGACCAGTTGCCATCAAAGGCTATAGAACCCGGTCTGTCCTGATAGAATTCGAACTCGGCTCTCCAATTCAGTTATGTGCCATGCGTGATATACGCTTCGGCGATCATGTATCTTTTGATACATGACTGACGAGGCAAATTTTTTCCCCGCAGTAGGTTGCCATTTCTTTCTGCGGTAGACCAGTTGCCATCAGCGGCTGTAGAACCCGGTCTGTCCTGCTATTTACCCATAGATGGGAGGAGAAGAAGCGGATTCATACCTTTCCCAGGGGTGTTAGCATGTAAATGAATGTAATGGATTCGACTAGAATTCGAACTCGGCTCTCCAATTACTCAATCCGAGCTGCTATCCATTACTTCATTGTGCCTCCTAAAAGAAAACACGTACTCAGAATCAGGAGAGCAGGAAGGAGAGCTTAACTCTATTGGTGTATATTGAGGGTAAAAAAGATAGAGGAAGGCAATGAACCACTTACCTAATAAGAGTGGGTGAATGGAGGGCGGAGCCTTAGAAGAGAGAAAAATGTTAAAAACCACACGAGATAGACAGCTGTGGAGAACCATGATTGCCTAAAAAGACTCGCTACATAAAAGAAGAATGTACAAATTCTTGCTAATATAACTAATAAGTGCGTCTCTCCGATGAAGATCTTATATGTTATTGAAAAGGCAAGTTCTTACAATTTTATTTTACTTTCAGGACAAACATAACACCCCAAGTTTGCGTCTTTTAATTAATCAAGATTGAATTAATTAAACGGCTACGAAGTCAAAATTTTCCCTTGAATTAGCAAAAATCATAATGGCCGCGATCTGACTGACACAAAAAGGAATAAAAATAAAAATCTATTAAAAATAAGAATAATTGTAACATCAAGACATTTTTATGTGAAATAGTTACTTTAATCTTAACTTGATTTAATTACAACAAAAAATTTAAAAATTTTATTAAAAAATCATTACGAAATGTATTTTTATAATATCGATGACTCACCTCTGCCAGACCTGCTGGCGAACGACACAATTTCATGTTTAGAACTCGAGAGATTTGCTTACGTTTGTAAGTATGGCGTCCCGTAATAAATAATTTTATTTTTTACGTAATAAAAATCAATATTTTTCTTTTTTGAAAAGTAATTATTTTTCTATATTTTTTTTACTATTTTTAAATATAACGAACCAACGCCGGTTCAAGAGTCTTGTAGAACCCACGAATCTATGATACACCACCCTCACTCTACTACATCTCAATTTTCATACGGTCGTATTCATATCAAATACAAATTTCATTTTAACTTAATTATGTACAATAATGGATCAGATGCAATATAGGTAAACAATTCAATAAATAAATACAATGTATCAAAAATACAAATTAGAGACATGTCATAATCGATCATTCCATCTTAAATAAATCAACAACGCTTTGCGGTAATTTTTAACATCAACTTGAGATTTTTCTTGTTAGAATTTGAAGAATTTTAACGCATTCAACATTATGAATTAAAAAAAAATAGTGAATTTTATATAGTTTTTTTCTTTTTTCTTTTTCGAGACTTAGCATGAACAAAACAAATTCCCGGGTTTGGACGGACGAAAAAGACCCCAGAATGACGTCAAAATCCGTGAAAATGTTTCATCCTTGAATAGTCAGTTGTGTTTAGTTTCATTTGTAACGTATATCAACGTAGGTAGAAAAAAAAAGAAAATGTTGATAATATAGCAAGGGTCACCAAACATTGCCCGGGGCCCTCAGTCAGTCCTCCCCTCGGTCGTTAATACACGCCGGCTCTGGGACAATCATTACTTTTAAAAAGTTAATTATGGAAAACATTCTCTTACATGAAATGTTGACTATGAAAGAATTTAAGAAAAGCTCAAATACATGTAAATGTTTTTGGTGAAAATGATTATTATGATATTTAAAGAAATAAGATTTTCACTGTGGAAAATTTAGAAAGCAAACTATTTTATTTTCAAAAAATAAAAAATAAAAAATCACAGTTAACTACTGGAACAATCAGAAAAAAGACTTTTCCATGGAAAATAAGTGCAATATGTTTCAGTGGAAAAGCAGAAATTATTACGAGTATGCGGAGCCGTAGTTATTGATATCCACTCAACGGGAGTGTAATATTTTTTTTTATTATTTTAATAGTTCCAGAGAATATTTTCCCAATGTTTTTGTATATTTATATTAAAGGACATCAAGATTTTTAAAATAAAATCCTGTAGTGGTACACCTTTTCAAATAATAAATAAAGGTTTCTAAAAATATCGCATTATTAAATTAATATTAAAGAAACTTAGAAAAAACAACTTTTGATTGTTTTTGGTACAGACAATCACACACATGAATAAAAAATAAAAACAGAAAAAAAAAATGTTCAAAAAGGGCTATATTCTATTTTTTTTTCAAAGACTACGGTATCTGTATTGAACTTTTCTTTTGGTTTCTGATTTTTCATTATGCTTATTTTTAGTACTTATTTTACAAGGACTTTTCTTGAAGACGTGAGAATCTCAATGTAATCCAATATTTATTTGCACAAAAGTACAAAATGTGGCACAAGGCCAAAAGGGGGGTTAGGGAAGGACGGTCATCATCTGTCTTAAATTAAAACTTAGCTAGTCACAAACACTGACCCACACATACCAACAATAGTCCTAGCACCAAAACAACACATTCTTCCATACCTTTCTTACTACATCCACCATAATTCCTCAAATTCACTATGAAATTCTAACTAGTCCCCGTATGTACATTTCAAAGTCTGTGGGGGGAGGGAAAAACAATTTAAAACCCCAATGAGTATTTACAATATGAATTAAATATTTACAAGAAAAACAAAACAAAATAAGGTTAGTAATAAAAACCCCAACAATACCTAAATGTGGCAGAAACCTCAGTTAACTGGACGAAAAAATTGCGAGATTATAAAAGTATAAAAAACACAGTCATCCGTCCAAAATCACTCACACAGACACACACTCATTTAGAAATCTCAATGTAATCCGCCTCGGCGCACAACTGTAGTTGACCGTGCGGTGTGTGAATGGAAGAAGAGAGAAGATGAGTTATCTCTAGGTTAGGGCTTCCGCTGGCCGGTCCAGCTACATAAAAATGTTGGACTTTGATGGAGTCCAATGAAAGGAAAAGAAAACAAACGAGACCGATATATATGTACAAAACAAATATATCTTAATACGTGAATTACAAATAGATTAAAACACGAGTTACAAATACATCATTTAAAACATGAATAAAACGTTACAGTGTCTGTATGGAAAGTTATTGTGTGTGTGTTGAATTGAAATGTCCGTACGGGTGAATTTTGTTTTAGCGTGTTCCCTGAACATGGGAAAGGCTGGTTGTGTATTAGAGTTCACATATTGGAAATTTTAAGAGAAAGTTTTTGTACCTCGCCCCACGTGCGAGGTTGCCGGCCCCAGGAGAGGCAGTTTGGCCGCACGTGTGCGAAGCCGTGGAAAGAGAAAGAGGCGAAAAGTCAGCCAGTATTTATACACCCGGGAGAGAGAGACCCCTGTTGACGGGTTAAGGAAATGAAGGGGAGCTAACTGCGACACAACTGAAACTCCATAATAATCATTTCGCCTGTTGGCTATTGTAGCATGTGGGGGGCTTCATTACTTTTGCTCGATTCAGCAGCCACAAAAGTAATCAACAGGGTGCAAGCAGACGTCCCAGAAATCATAAAAACACTGACCGATTCCTATTTAGTCTCCTTTACCATTTTTTCCTTTCGGTGGCCGCAAACTTCACGGCCTGCTCTTTTTCCACTTTTCCTTATCAGCGGTCGCTATCTTCAACGCCAGTTCGTAGAACGACTCGCGAGCCTTGCTGCAAAAGACACGTGGCAGTCCTAGTAGCTTAACCCGAGCTTTCTCGTTCATCGTAGGAACAAGCGGAGAAATCGCCCTTCGAGACACCTACCCAAAGGAAAAACTATTCACAACTCTTGCTGCAGATGACACGTACCAATCCTAGCAGTTTGACACTCGTGGGAAGAAACGGAGAAATCTTTTACTACGAAACATCTACTCAAAGGAAGAAGTCTGTTAACGGGGAAAACCAACTCTTTTCCCGCAAAATACCACTATTTTGCACTCGCTTTCAACCACAAATAAAAATTGTTAAGCAGTTATTTCGAACCTTGGGTTTGTTCCTTCCATTCTATACACTGCCGAGCACACGCAGACCCCCCACACACACACACATAACACCCCCAACCAGGAAAATCCCTACAAATCATCAAATTAAAAAAGAAACAATGCAATCGACCGAAAAAAGTTTTTCCTCTAACGTTTTGAAGGGAGACATCTTTAATATATATATATATATATATAATCTTTTCGATACCTAAGGTTTTATGATTTTTTTATTAAATAAAAAGCTTTCTTGAAAGTTTCATTTTACCTTTAATTGAAAGCTAAAAGATAAAATTTATTATTTCCTTTAAGTAAAATACTCTGGTGTATTTCAAATGGAAATTATATTGATTGGAATCGATTTTTCTCTAAAATAACTGATTAGCGCCCTTTTTCAGTCGTCTTTCATCGCAATGTACTTCCCTGTTTTAAAAATCTTCCAAAAATAAAATATACTTTTTTGAAACTTTATTTGAGGAATATTAGCTGATTTAAAGTATAATTTATCTGGTTTGAAAAAAAATATTTACTTTAAGTTTTAAATAACACAGAAATGAATTTTTAAAACAAAACAGTAGTTGTGGTTTTAAATGACATTGACATGTTTGACGTAATTGACGAGGCGATGACAGGTCAAGTCAATAATTGTTGTTCTACGGAGACTATCTGTAAAACATGATTTTAAAAAATTTAGAAAGCACTTAGTAATCTTAGAAATGTTGGAAATATTCTCTGTAATCTAATTTTAAGAATGTTGACTAAGTTTACCATAGTCATCGCTCTTACTTTCTGATAATGTCGTCTATGGTCGACCATACTTTCAAAAATTGGCACGTTACATAAAATATCTGTCTATATTTCTGAGATGAGGTATTATGTACATTATTCGGACTATTGTCCTCATCTTTGTCGCCATATTTATTACGTTTCGGCCGTTGTACGCTCCGGCCTTCTTCAGGTGGTTGGAATGTCGAACTGAACCGTTTATTTCGCTCACTGGGGTAGACTGTTCTAGTTCAACGTTTAATGGATGTCAGTTATCAGTTATCTCCTGTTAATTTTTCCCTCTGAAAGTTCTCCACTGCCTTAACCGGGTACTGAACTCACACTCTTTGGGTCCTGTCACCTATCCACGGTGCCATGTGTCCTAGGACACACAAAGAGTGCGAGTTCAATACCCGGTGATGAGTAAATATAGTTTTCACTGAATAACAATATCACCTAACCGGATGAAAGTAATGCAGAATTTTAAAAGATTTATATATTATAAATTATTATAATTAAAATAAATGATAACAATACTTATAAAAATCCATTATTCATCAAGAAAAAAATTCTTAAAACAGTAGTATCTTTAATAAACCTTATTTATAAAATCAATTAAAAGCTTTAATTAAATGTCAGTTTTATTGCAATTTTTATTTTAAGAATCGGAGCAGATTTTTGAAAAATGAGTAGTAGTTTAAAAAAAAGAAATGATTTACATTCTCCAAGAGTCCTGCTTTTTTAACTAATAAAAAATTTTCGGATGAAAATTTGATTTTTCGAAATTTCATGAAATTAAGTAAGTAGGGGGTAACCTATGTAAGTAATATATATATATATATATATATATATATATATATATATATATATATATATATATATATATATATATATATAGCAAGATTTTCTAAAACAAAAATTTAAAAAAATTTAATTCATTTGTGAATAAGTTCTGAAAGTTTCGTTAAAATCCGGCAGTTATTTGATTTTTACAAGAATTTCCAAATCTTTCACCGGAAAAGACACTAAAACACTAATCGTAATTATTACGTAGGCCGCTAACCCCCACCCTCACAAAAAAACGAGATTTTTAACCGAAATTTCGAACATCCTAGAAAGCATTAAAAATGTAATAAAATAGTAAAAAATATGTTGTATGTTTGGAATGTATGTGCAAGTTAAGAGTTTAGAGATAATACTTGCATGAATTGTTGTAAAGTTCTTTTACGTCTGACTGCATTAGTCAAGACGGGAGTTTTTTTAAGAGTCACATTTTGGCAGCGGTGTTGAGACGCACAAGTGACGAAGAAGAACGCAACGAAAAAAGAGATTATTTATTCCTGTCTATAACAGAAAATGTGGCACAAGGCCGAAGTGGGGAATGGGGAAAAGGTCGGTCTTCTGTCTTAACTTTTAAACTTAGCTAGCCACAAACGCTGACCCAATCATAACAATATTTCTTGCACCAAAACACATTCTTACTTACCTTTCTTACCACACCCACCATATGACCATGAAAATACTAACTAGACCCCATATGTACAATTTATCGTTTGTGGGGGAGGATAAAATAACAATTTAAAAATTTTAAGTAACCCCAATGAGTAATTACAATACTAGACAAATAACTATTTACAAGAAAATAAACAAAATCGTGTTAGTAATAAAACCCCCACAATCACTAAATGTGGCAGAAACATCAGTTAACCGGACGAAACTAATGCGGGACTATAAAAAGTTAAAAACATTCATTCATCCTAAGCACTCACACAGATATGCACTCATTCATACACAACAACAGATACGAAAAATCACACCCGAAACGAAAAAACGCCCCGCATCCAGAGAACTGACGTCACTGACCACCTAACGAGAGAGGGGGTGGGGAATTAAACTTAAAGAAAAATAGGGACAGAAATAAAAGGGGCCAATGAGCATACATACCCTAGCTAAGTTTACTGGAAAATTAAACTAAAGAATCAGAAACAAAACCTAAGCTAACCTAATTTTGGGATGGGTTGCCCGTGTTCAACCCAGCTAAAGCAATATTCTGATGCCTAACCGACATCAAAGTGCCACTCCAGGTCAGCCCCTTTCACACGACACAAGCGCGCAAGATTCACCCACCTTTTGCCGGATTTAGATGAAGAGAGTCGCCGCCTTTCAGTCCTAATCTTGATTTTAAGCTGATAATTTTTAGAGTTTTTATATTAATTTTTTTTTCTTATCGGATTGTTATGATTGAAATGTTTGTCTATTAAATTTAAAAAATATTTGCCAATATTAATATTAGATAATTTACAGAAGGTGGGTTAAACCATATTGTCTTTCTTTTTCTGCTTTTGGTTTTATTAGTTGGATTGTTTTTCAAAGTTTCCTAGTAACTTAATTTATGTTTGAAATTATTTTTTTGTGGTTTTCATGATAAGTTAATTATTTTCATTGAAGATTTTACTGTTAGATGTTAATCTATTAATTCTAGTGTTAACAGTGTTAGGGATTTGATTAATTATTGACTTAGCGTGGTTAGAGTTGACGTTAATATAGATGGGAGTTTGACTTTCTTTATGAAAAGGTTTGAATGTGTTGTCAGAGAGGTTGAAAGTGAAAGAAATGAACAATTTTAAGGTTAGAAGAGATATTAATTTTAAAACCCAGAAATTAAAAATTATATATATATATATATATATATATATATATATATATATATATATATATTAAATTAGACACTGACATCAATACCCAGTGGTGAAAGTGTTTCATGCTAAAACGAAATGTTTAGGCCTGAAGATTTCGTTTAAGCATGAAACAAACTGTCACCACTGGGTGTTGACCTTAATGCCCACTTTTATATTTACATAAGCTCTGAGCACTTTACCCATAAATATAGCATACGCTAGAACTATATTACTATTATTATTATTACATATGTAACCTGCGGCGCTCACATTGAACACCTGTAAAAGGCTGTATACAAACGTGAAAATATTAGCTTTCAGGAAATATAAATTGTGATTTGATACCCTCAATAATCATTATTTAAAATATACAATGTCGTATAGTGAGACAGACTTTTGAAACGCCCTGTATATGCAACATCTTTAGCAGCTACTATGAAACTGTGTTCCTCTCACGTCGCTCGTACAACACTAAATACTTATTTTTCAATCCGCCGTTCTTGAGTTCCCGCACACGTCACCAACGTAAACATCCATCCCCTTCTCACTGCTTCGGCCCTCTTTTATCGTACCAACACCACGACCGACTGACCAATTAGCGTTCTTCGCTTTTGACCTTAGTTACCCAGTCAAATGGCATCCTCCAGTCCGACCAATCAGCACATGACTTGCTATTGGTCGAACCACGCTAAGCTCTACAAAAGCCACCGTTACAGAATATATACTTTTGGAATAATCTAAAGGGGGGAGAGAGAAGACTCATGCTATTTTCAAGGAACAAAATGCCGCTGCTACATGTCATGTATTGAGGTAAGGAACTTATTTCCATCTGCACCAGATGCAAGCCACTCTAACTCGCTTGTTTCTACGTAATTGTTCACCACAATGATCAAACAACAGACAAAAAGAACCTGCCTGGAAGACAAAATTAAAGCGAGCAATTGATAAAATCAGATGTCAATTATATCGATACTGGGTGATATTTCAAGAGATGATAATAATTCCACACATAAAAGAAGGAAGATCAAGCGGTAATTGTCGTGGCTCGACATTTTCTACACAGACCGAAAACAGACTGCGTAAATACGTCTTCTGCGCATCGGATCCACGCATACATCTGCTTTAACCAAAACAAAACGAACAATATACTATGACCAGTCAATATATTATGATCCACACACACACACAAAAAAACAACTTTGTAGATAGATAATGAAAAGACGGAGATAGATAGATAGATAGATAGATAGATAGGATTCATTTTCTACAACTTATCAACACTTTACAGGTTATTTAAAGTCAGACACTGTTTTTAGATTTTAGATTGAAGAAGTGCGAAAATTTTGTGAGAAAATTTTGTGAGAATATTTGGAGCAACCCAAAGGAATATAATCCCAATTCAGAGTGGATCAAACGAAAATAAAAAAGAATAGAGGATAAACCTGTCGGAGTTAGCTCCTCCTCAGTTCCTTAATCCTTCAACTGTGGTCTCTCTCCCCTGGCTATAAATACTGGCTGACCCTTCGCCTCGATCTCTCTCTCCTCCACTTAGGCCTTGGGCCGCCACCTCGTGTGGAGGTAAATCTCTTTTTTCCACTTAGGCCTTGTGCCGCCACCTCGTGTGGAGGTGAAGTAAAAATCGCTCTTTTTCCACTTAGGCCAATATGTGACCTCTCACAGATACAGCGTTTCCCAAATACTGGGAACACGCTAAGAACAATACACGTACGTACGAACTCTCACAACACACACACATAATTTCTCCATACAAACTCTATGTAACCGTCCATGTCTTTGTTTAACTTGTTATTAATATATATTTGTTTACACATGTATATCGGTCTTGTTTGTTTTCTTTGTCTTCTTTGGACTTAAACCAAGTTCAACATTTCCATGTAGCTGGACCGGCTAGCAGGAAAATTTAACCTTCTGATATCTCTTCACATCTTCAACCCACGGTCCGCTACAAACCTGTGCAAGAATCGAAAGATATAACCAAGAATAATATTAGGCAAGCTATAACAAAATCCCCAAAATGGAAATCTTTTGGCTCTATCATCTGTCACCAATCCATAAAGTTCTTGCGCAAAATTTATGCTAATTAATAACGCCATGAAATTCCAGAATGAATCACTGAAATATAGATAGATAGATAGATAGATAGCTAATGAAAAGACAGAGATAGATAGATAGATAGATAGCTAATGAAAAGACAGAGATAGATAGATAGATAGATAGATAGATAGATAGCTAATGAAAAGACAGAGATAGATAGATAGATAGCTAATGAAAAGACAGAGATAGATAGATAGATAGATAGATAGCTAATGAAAAGACAGAGATAGATAGATAGATAGATAGATAGCTAATGAAAAGACAGAGATAGATAGATAGATAGATAGATAGATAGCTAATGAAAAGACAGAGATAGATAGATAGATAGCTAATGAAAAGACCGAGATAGATAGATAGATAGATAGATAGCTAATGAAAAGACAGAGATAGATAGATAGATAGCTAATGAAAAGACAGAGATAGATAGATAGATAGATAGATAGATAGATAGATAGATAGATAGCTAATGAAAAGACAGAGATAGATAGATAGATAGATAGATAGATAGATAGATAGATAGCTAATGAAAAGACAGAGATAGATAGATAGATAGATAGATAGATAGATAGATAGATAGATAGATAGAATATATTCATTCGATCATTTTCTACAGCTTATCAACCATTTGCAGGTTATTTAAAGTCAGACACTGCCCAATAAACCTCTATAAGAATGGAAAATATAGCCAAGAATAATGTTAGGCAAGCTCTGACAAAATCCCCAAAGTGGAAATCCCCAGGAAATGACAAGGTAACCAATTTTTAACTCTATCGTCATCAAGCCATAAAACCCATGCCCAAACTTTATAAATGCTAATTAATTATATAATTTTGGAATGGATCATCACTAGTATTACATACCTCCTACCAAAAACGAGTGAAACATATTACCCGAAAGATTACAGAGCAATAACGCGTCTGTCCACCATATATAAATGAATTACATCTCTATTGACTGACTGTACTTACTCTTTTCGTGTTCCCCTTGAAAAAGAAAGGATGCCGAAGATATGGTTGTATTATACTGCGTTACAATTAGATTCCTTTCTGATTCATTCTGCATGCCGGTCGGATGTGAACGCCATGAAGCCAGAGAATTTTTTTTTTAAATACGTTAGTCGGATAGGCTCCGAGCATTACATCCGGTCCACGAAACAAGCCCCCACAATGAAAGCGACACTGGCCAATCGCGAACGTTTCTACCAAAAAAGATGCCCTCGGGGACTGCCAGATCTGCTTAAAAGCAGGCCGCCCATGAGGGTCACAAGGCGTTGCGGGCCGTCAGGCCACCTGCCGACACTCAGGACACCGTGACCGCATGAGCGCTCCTCTCCACACGACCATTACCACACCCAGGCTTGACTAGTCCAGAAGAATATCATCTCAATGTCGATATCACCCAGCTACAAGTCTTCTTTATCGCCAACGCCGTCACATCGTCAAACCTGACTCATTACAGCGGCCGACTATTCTGCCTAGACACCGCCAGTCCCCAGATGCCAACCGTCGCGATTGATAACATCTCAACGTCGACACCACCTAGCTACAAGATGTCTTCATCGCCAATGCCGTCACCTCAGCAAATCCAACTTCGCAAGCAAGCGACTACCACTCCGAAAACAAGCGATTCCGATTGCGGACGCAAGCGACTCCGTTTCGTGGAAACACAGGGCAACCGGCTACGTCAATCCCTTGTCACCTCGATAACCTACCGCCATCACCTCAGCATACACAACCCTCTACAGGCATTCCATTTGCAGTCGTTACCGCGTCGTAGAAACAAGCCAACCAGATACACTAATCCCTCGTCACCTTGACAACCAACGCACCCTACCACGAATCGACATAACACCGTAACCCCAATAGACGAACACGTGCATCAGACCCAACGAACGACCATATCCTGTTACCTCGATCAAACCAACACAAGAAGTCGGTCAACTCCAGGTGCTATCCTTTACGACTCGCTATCCTAACGATCAGTAACAGAAATCGACATTTCACCAATTTTCCGACAACACTGTAAGATATTTGTATATTAAACAAATACACATTGTTTAAAAAACTTAATCCTCGTTATTCCGTTCCTTTCGCAATCAAACGCTTCTTAACAGTTGCAAAGATCAACTAGGTGTCAGCGAAGAAGATGGAATACAGCATACACAAATTAAAGCGAAAATAAGAAAAGAATGCTACAAGCGTGTTCGTCTGGTATTAAATACCGAGTTGAGTTCACAAAGCAGAATATCGGCCATGGACACTTTGACTGTCCCGGTGGCGTAATACAGTTTCAATATCCTTAACTGGACGATAGCTAACATTAAGCGAATGGATGTCAGAACGAGAAAGCTTCTTCACTTGCCATTACATGCATCATCCTAAGATTGATGTTGATCATCTGTATGTGTCCAGATCCGAAGGAGGCAGAGGATTAAATCAACTAGAACTGTCTTACAAAACTACAACAATCGGTCTTCAAAGATACCTGCAAACTATGATGAAGACAGACGTACTGCAAAAATATTGCTGAACATTGTCACTGTGTCTTTTCTTTTCTCTTTCTTTCATTAAACCGAACTCTTCTCTAACAATTGATATTAATTATAAGTAATGGCTGGCCACTCGTATCCGAGTATGCCTATCTGCAATCCCTATTGCAGACACCGCTCAGGCACATTTGTGTTTGTTCAGTACCCACAGAGCCCACCTGTGGTTTATAGTGCAACTATACTGAGTGGAACTTAGTTACAGTTTCTGGAGAGAGCGCATGATCAATAGTCTGAACAAGGCAAGTACGTTCTAGGCCTCGGTCACGATGACTTTCTACTTCGTGCTAGCTCAACAACCGACTGCTCCCAGCCAATTTCACTCACAAGGCTTGGGTAACCTGTGGTATGTTTTTCAGGAACTTTCCAAAGGGGGCCGCGCGCCTCTACAAGCCGATAACATCAAGAAATCATCTTCCTGACAAATCGACCATGGTGCGATTCGAACCCGGGCCAGAGAGCGAACGTTCTAACCACTCAACCATGATATGAATATATCCTATTGATATACTATAATGTTTCTCCAACTTAATTTTATGCTTGACACAGTCATTTAAGTAGATTAACATTTTTGCCGGGTAATATCCTCAATTTTGGAACCATGTGGCCTTGAATCAGATTTTCCATGTTTTCAATAGATTTTTTATCGCATGTTTTTGCCGGCTGCTGTGATCAATAATTATAACCAGGTGACAGTGAATTAGAATTTTTTAAATCATGTCTTCCCATATTTTTATTATTATTTTTTCAGGACAGTCTGGGTTCTATAACTTTAGGTGGCAACCGGTCTCGTAGAAGAAAAAACTCAAAACCTTCAACTAAGGGTAAATAGAAGAGCATTCTGGACTCTGTATCCATGGTTGGCAACCAGATTAGGAGAAAGACAACTCTGAATTCAAATCCGGAGCCGAAGTCCCTAAGACAACCCGATGTTCAATTTCGTTCTAGCAATGATTCTGGTGCCAAGCTGTATTGGCATCTATCTTTCTCTTGGACAACATCGGTGGCGTGGAGAGAGGAGATCACTCATGCCGATCTCTCATGAAAAAACCCTGCCCAGGCGTGGAGAGGATATAAGTCTTCCGGCGCAGATCCATGGTCTGTTAAGACCGACGAATGTCATAATATATATATATATTATTTCAAATGTTATTATAGTGGATACTCCGTATAAGTGTGGTTGGAGAAGTGATGAAAAAAGTTATATAATATTTTCCATCAGGGAAACTGCTTCTATAGCCGAAACGGAGCGCTACCAGTTTGGCTACAGAAAGCCATCTTGATCGAACAAGTGTTGAATTACCAATAACCAATCAAACACGTGTACCCACTAAAAATACGTTTATAGTAAATATTTCGATATCTAAATCCAGATTAGGTTACTTGGCTACGACAGATGCATTTAATTCGTAAAATGCTTGGATGATCTTCGTGTAATTCCTCTATATAGGTCTCACGACACATTGTAGGGATAGGTTGGTTTCATTGATTTTTTTTAGCGACATATCAACCTCTATGGGTTATTTAATGCCATCTAAGTATTTTGAACACACTTTAATGGCTTCAACATTCAACTAAATATATTTTGAACACAACTGCATGCCTTCAACTACAGATTAAATGTGTTGTTGTTCATTTTGTTGTAAAATGTATTGTTGGTAATTTTACTATAAATACGTATTGTTGGTGTTTTTACCATCAAAAGTAGTTTGCAAGACTTTACTTTCACCCCAAGTAAAGCAATAAAGGCCAGTAGGTTGCAAGAGGTTTCTGAGAATGAAAGAAACGGAGGGAGGTCAATAAATGAACAAGTTTTCAATCATTTCACATAGAGTAAGGCAACAAAAGCCATTTGAATGCAAGAAGCTATCGAGAGTGAAAGAAACAGAGAAAGGACAATAAATTAACAGTATTCAAGGAAACAAAAGATGACGATTGAAATTGTATTTTCATTTTTGAAGATTGTATTTGCAAACAGGAAGCCGGAAGAGTGTCTTCCAAGCGGGAATTGTAGAAAAAATATTAGAATATAAATGACTGTTACAACTAATAATTTCATTAGTGAAATTACAATCCCTAGATGCCAATCTAGTACTGCGCTGAAGTTCATGAAATCGAGATACCAGAGAGGAAAGCAGATCAGAACAATTATCTTGAAAGTAATTATAGAAAAATCACGTTACGGCGGTGGGAATGTGACTTAAGCCGAGATGTCAGATCAGGACCGATTATACTTCAGATTCTTCTTTGGATTTTTTAAAGAATCTCTATATATACAACAGAAGATATATTCTGGCGATGAAAAATGGTTTGTTTTAGTTTGTTTTGTTTTACGGCATATCAACGTCAATGGGTTATTTAATGCCTACAAGTTTTTTATTGCAGGTAATTTTTTTTTAAATCTATTGCTGGTAATATTTTTTTTCAAAAATGTATTGCTGGTAATTATTTTTTTAATGGTAATAATTATTTTACAAAAATGTATTTCTGGTATTAAAACCTATTTTTACACTTTCATAGGTGTTTTGAGCCTAGTTAACTATTTTCCCATAGCTAGGACCCTAACAGACGCTACCACCCCGGGTCAGGGTGGACCTAGGAACACCGGCAATTAAGAGGTGGTTTCACGCTCCTCAAAACCTAACAGTCAGTGGCCTTGCTCTCGGATGTAGTTTATCGTCTTACCCAGGACGCGGATGCAGTTTATCGTCATATCCAGGAGGACCAAATGTCATGCAAAATCTAATGTTTGTAAACAGATTTACACACTTTTGTTATTCATCAGTAATTTGCTGATGTACATCGCTTCCCATTCGTGTTCGTATTGTTAAAATAGCCTATGCGGCTTGTGTTTCTTTTTGATGTGATATTTGGCCAGCTTACAGCTTCATTTCATTGAATGCTTCTATTTTAAGAGCGTATTTTGAGCGTTACTGGCTTGTTACTGTCGTGTCACACGCATGAATCTTCTTCTCTTTGTTAACTCTATAGCAACGATAGGCATCAATAATATGCTGAATAATTGATCGTTGCAATGTTTTGTTCCCCACCTTCTTCTTTTTCTTCTTTCTGTCTCTCTCTATATATCTCTTTCTTTCTCTATCTCTCTTCCTCTCCCTCGCTTTCTCTTTCTCTCACTTTTTATATCTCTCTCCATTTATTTCTGTTTCTTTCTTGCTTTTTCTTTCTCTCCATTTCTTTCTTTCTCGCTGTCTTTCTTTCTCGCTCTCTTTATATTTATCTCTCGCTTTCTTCTTTCTCTCAAGTTCTTTCTCTCTCTCTCTCCCCTTCTCTTTTTCTCTCTCTTTCATTTTCTTCCTCTTTTCTCTTTCTGTCAATTTCTCTCTCTTTCTCTCTCACCTGCTCTATTTCTCTCTCTCTCTTTACCTCCATTTATTTATATCTCTCTTTCTCGCTCTCTTTGTATTTCTCTCTCGCTTTCTCTTTCTTTCCATTCCTTTCTCTCTCTTCTTCTCTTTTTCTTTCGCTTTCACTTTCTTCCTCTCTTTCTCTTTTTCTTTTGCTTTCACTTTCTTCCTCTCTTTCTCTTTTTCTTTCGCTTTCACTTTCTTCCTCTCTTTCTCTTTCTCTCCATTTCTTTCTCTTTTTCTCACTCTATTTCTCTCATTCTTTTCTCCATTTCGTTCTCTCTCTCTCTCTCTCTCTCTCAACATGTTGCTTTGTCTAACATATGACAGCAAAGTCAGGCGCAAAATTAGTTGTATTCTGTCTTCTGTGCAACGATAGACATTAACTCAATGCATCCAGTTGTCCTGCACTGAAGCAATTATTAGTAAACTAAAGTGAATGCGTTCCTCACTAGATGTTCCATACCCATGGACTTTTACTAAGCTCAGCTTAGTTAATGAAATAAATATTAATGTATTTGTAAATTACTGCGGTCCAGAAAGGAATATGCTGACGGCACATTGCAATGTGATGACGTCAGACAGAGCTAAGTTCTATCTTTTCGTATTTCATCCAGAATAGCGGTGTTAAGCCGACAGATAAAATCATCATCATCATCATCATCATCATCATCATCATCATCATCATCTCCTTGACATTTGTAATCGTCGGGAAGGGGGGGGGCGTACTCCGAATGCAGAAACCACACTAAATCTCTTTCACAGCGGTCTATCAACGGCAGATATCAGCAATTCTAGTACAGTCATACCTGTCCATTATTTGACATTGTCGAACCATTTTTTAGGTTAGCGTCCTCTCCTACGTCCACCTTCACCGGTGCCTTGCGTGATGGTCTTGCACAGGTTGCCGTAATTTTTCTCCGTTTGGCAGTGGCGATAAGAGTTCCTGGTGACCCACAAAACGTTCAACCCTTTTCCGCACAAACTCATTGGTTTTATATTCCCATTAGAAGATGCCAAGGAGTTTTCCCATTCATCAGAGAAACTAAGTTATTTTAAAACAATTCCAAGCCGTAAAACGATTCGACAATTGCAAGTAGTAAGGCAAAACAGTATTTTCCTAGAGGTCTCTTTCAGACTTTTTTCATCAATTTTATTTCATCTCAAGAAATAAAAACGAGGGAAAAATCTATTACTTCTCCTATTACCAGCAATTTATCTTTTTTATATTAAACACTAGGGAGGGGGGAAAAGTTAAATAAATAAAAAAAAATAAACAAACAAACTAACGGTGACACCGACACATGCGCCAAAGAAACATTCTATTTAGTTAAATGTTTTGTCTTTTGGGAAATTGGCGCCGACATAAGAGAAATTCCCAACATGGAAATATTACAAACCTCATTATGAGTACATGAGAGCCTCAATCTATTTAATCTTTTCTATACACTGTGCATTTACAAGCATATACGTGAACAGGTCGGTACTGATCATTTAAGCATTCCATACAACATCCCAAACGAATCTACCAATAGGAGAAAGCAATCCTGTTATGTACTGGTGCTGAGGAGGATATATCAATGACTTAGGTATTCGTAGTTTGAATAAGAATGCTCTTGAACAGAAAATCAGCATCACCTACCAAGTGGTCCAAGAAATAGGACTCAATAAACCTTTACAAAACAGAAACTATGATCTGGAATTTAACCTTTACAACACTGCAGGCGACAATAGTCACCGTAGAATTGTCTCCCTTCGCTACTCTAAGCCCATTCTGTCACTTTGAGACGGTTACTATAAATAAACACTTGTCAACTGTTATTTCCGGTATTTTAAACTGGAAATTACCTACTACTGCTTTGGAACAAGGCTAAACTTCCAACGCCATTTTGAATTCTAAATACGAGGAAACACGTCCCATTTTTGACGAAATGAAAGCCTTCTTAGCGATTTTGCTTCTTATTGCACCCTAGAACTCCACAAGGAGTAAATAAAAGTTAAAGTACTCTAAATTATTTATTTTTAATGTGTTTGTTTTTTATTTCGTGTTTCAATTTTGTTTGTTTTCGAACGTCAAAACATGCATGCAAAACGTAATGCATTACATCAAAATATTACTCATTCATTCTTTTATTAGTATTCAAAAAATAAAATCTATACGCACAATACAAAGAAAGTTATAACAATTTTAAAACAGGTGTTCATGTTTTTGCACCCTCCACCAAATATGCAGTGGTAAGGGAGACAACTCTAGAAAGAAATTAGCGTGATAAAGGTTAAATGAAAGCCGTGATCACACATATCCGGAATCCATCAGAAGAATTCAGGATGTGGAATTAGTTAATACTAAACACTTCACATACCTATGGATCAGTTAGAACAAATTTAGCATGTGAGATAATGTATAAAAATCTTAAATTTCCACCAAATCCAAGTTCTTGTGCCAAACACAACTTAGTAGAAACAGCAAGATACAAGAAACGCAAAATTTTAGATCATGACAGCCACTGCTTAAATTTCAAAAATAAAAATGCATTTATTTACAGTTTACACAATAAGGAAAAAAGGTACAAGTTTGCACAAAAATTTCTTTCTGTGCGCCTCAAAGTCAGGATAACAATTTCAAGGATTATCAACGAAAAGTGGAAAATTACAGCAAAGGAAAAACAAGGATTTTGTAAATATCAAAAAGAGAAAACAATATACGAAGGCAGTAAAAACAAAGGTTCTGTTATGGTACAGAATGACGAGGATGATATTTCATCTTTCTAAAAATAATCTTGTCATCTGTGATGATAGAAAAGAAGGATATTTCATCTTTCTAAAAATAACCTTGTCATCTATGATGATAGAAAAGAAGGATATTTCATCATCCTAACCCACATCATTAGAAAAACCAACCTTTCACCACAAGAGGGTCAGTAGAGTAGAGTGGAGTAGAGTAAAGAATAGTCGAGTAAACTAGGGTACCTGTAGCAGTAGTTAGTAGATGAGTAGACAAGTAATAGTCAGTGACTAGTAGACAAGTAGCAGTAGAGAAACACACGTCTAGCCAGCGCTCTAGTACTAATATAAGTACTGGCTGCTCGGTCAATAAACGCCAGATGTTTCCTTATAAGGAAAGGGCTATTATTACCATCACCATTACTTTGACATGGGTCCATAGGACGTGAACTTATTTTGGATATTTATCTTATGAGAAAGGCTTGCAAGCCACATCACGTTGTAACAGCGGTTCCCGTAATATGACCGTTGTTAGGCAACGTGCATCCTGGTCAGTAACTGTTTGGGAATACCAGGTGCTGTAAGTTTGGCTGCGCCGGCGGTGTAATGGATAATGGCTCAGAATTGTTAATCGGAGAGCCAAGTTCCAATTCTCATTGGGTTCGTTATATGACTTAAGCGCAAATACTCGGGAAAGGTATGAATTTCACCTCAGCTATGGCTTAATTGGTAAGGCTTGTATTACTAAACTATTATTATCGGAAAAAGATTCTAACAAACTAAAAATATTTTCTGGCCTTAAATAACCTGCAAATGATTGAAAAGTCGTAAAAAAATGAATCAGTCAATCATACAAACCAGGGGTTCCCAACAAGTGGGAAATTCTCCCTAGGGGTGATTTTCGGGGTTTCAGGGGAGGAATTGGGGTCACAGATTGGTAGACTCAAAATGTTAACTTTCGGACTTTCCGAGGCGGCCCGACTCGCATTGTGCATCGATCCATACAACTGAGAGGTCACGATGGGTTTTCTTTCCGCTAACTCGTTGTTCACTCCGGCCTTCTTCGGGTGGTTGGAATGTCGAACTGAACCCTTTATTTCGCTCACTGGAGTAGACTGTTCTAGTTCCACGTGCCATGTCTAATGGATGTCAGTTATCAGTTATCTCCAGTCAATTCCCCTCTCCAAGTTCTCCACTGCCTTAGCCAGGTATTGAATTCCTTGTCCTTTGTAGCTGTCAGTAAAAACACTATTCATAATTTTACGATATACAAGTGATCCTTTCCACGTTTCTGTTTGTTTAACGGCATATCAACTCCTTATGGGTCATTTAAGGCCTAAATTTAATTTTCTTGGGAGTATAAGTAATTTTTTTACACAAATGTATTGCTGGTAATTTTTCCTTTACAAAAATGGTACTATCTTTATATATATATATATATATATATATATATATATATATATATATATATATATATATTGTTGGTAATTTTGTTTTCAAAATTTTATTGCTGGTAATATTTTACTATGAAAATGTATTGCTGGCATCTTCGCTATAAAAATGTATTTCTACATTTTCATAGTGTTTTGACCCGTTTGTGGGTTTACTAATTGCCTGTAGCTGGGACCCTAACAAGTGCTACCACTCCGGATCAGGGTGAGCCTGGGAACAACCGAAATTAAAAGTTGGTTCCACGCACCTCAAAATCTTCCGATCAAAGACCTTGCTGCCGGATGTAATTTATCGTCATACCCAGGACGAATAAATCATGTATATGTCGATTGAAATAGGCTGTAAATTTCTGTAAAGGTTTTTGCAGAGAGAGCGTGAAAATGATCGAAGGAAAGTGACAGTTGCCCATTTACTCATATGGCTGTAAATTAACGCTAAGGTTATAGTTATAGTTTGTTTAATGGCATATCAACTCCTTATGGGTCATTTAATGGCGAAATTTACTTTTCTTGGGAGCTTTGAAGTAATAATATAATATGTTAGTCTGCGTTCACAACTGAATACAAAAATGGATTGCTGGTAACTATTTTTACTATGAAAATGTATTTTTATACCTTCATAGTGTTTTGTTTAGGGGTTTACTATTTGCCCATAGCTGGGACACTAACGGGTGCTACTGCTCTGGTTCAGAGTGGACCTAGGAAGAACAACAATTAAAAGTTGGTTCCAAGCAGCCCCAAACCTTCCGATCGGAGACCTTGCTGCCGGATGTAGTTTATCGTCATTCCCAGGACGATTCTGTGTTTCTGATTTTAATTTACTACATAAAGGAATACGTATCGACAAACATTTTTTGTTGATTGGTAGAAAGATTATGTGCATTATTTTATTTCCTTGGTTCAGAGACGTTATTCATTCGGTATTGATTTACGCATCAAACCCATTTCAAGCCTCAGTTACACAACCTACTTCGGTAAATGGGTGGAGTATTCTATTATATGCTGTGAATTTGTATATGCCTTGTTGTATATTCTAAAGATTTATTCTAATACATTTTTTTAAAGCATTTCACTCCAAGCAAGGCGGGAGTGCCGCTAGTACGGGGCTGCAGAGAATGTAAGTAAAGGAAAAACACTAGGTATAGGGGGTGAAGAATGGATAAAAACAAGAACGGAGGAGGACGTGGATCAAAGCAATAGAAGATGTCGATTGACATTACATTTAAATTTTTGAAGATTATAGTTATCAGGGAAGCAAGTAAGAGAAAGGGAGTTCCAACGCCGAGAAGAAGCTGTTGGAGTAGAAAAGGCGGTTATATTTAACTGTTTTATCAGTAAAAGGATGGGACCGAAATGCCAACTTAGTATCACGCTTAAATTCATGCAATCGGGGCACCGGTGAAAATAGCTCTTCAGAGCAGATGTCATGAATATAGTTATAGAAAAGACAGAGGTAAGCCACTTTACGTCCGTAAGAAAGTGACTGGAGTCGAGACCCCAAGTCAAGACCGATCACATTGCATATCCATCTTTGGATTTTGCCGAAAACCTCGAGATGAACAGCAGGGGCAACAGACCATATATGGCAACAGTATTTCACTTGTTTGTGGCAAAAATCTTTAGTGGTAGTTAATCGCTCTTCAAGGTCCCTTCCATTAAATCCTGCCATCCGTGCCATTCTGATACCGTTGGCATGTACACCAATTGATTCACCAGACCACACCTGACTGCTCAATTTTGCATATGCAACAAATAGGCCATCCGTGAACGCCTCCTTCTATCTCTTTGATAACTACATCGCGCTGTTCTTCCTCTATCATATCAAGGCATAATGCAAGTGCGTCAACTTCAAGGTAGAGTGATAATATCCATGATTTCTTGAAGCCTTGTCACCAGTTTCATTCTATTGAGCCAAGCAATATCTCTATCGCTACAGAACGGTTTCAACATCTCAATGCTTAATTTAATCTCTCTTGACATTCTTCACCCATTTGTGTGCCGAAATAACTTGTAGTTTAAATAAATAAGACTCTTCTCTTCTACTTGTCACACTCAGCAATCAAGCGACAGACAAAAAATCTTTAGTGGTGGTTAACCCTCAGGGACAAAGGTACTCATGACAAGCACTTCCTTTTTTCCGTAGTTACAGAATCACAACACCTTTTTTTCAAGATGGTGTAAAAATGACCCTGGTGACAAACAAGGGCAGATAATTTTATTTTTATTTTCTCTTCAACCACAATATATATATATATATATATATATATATATATATATATATATATATATATATATATAATTTATTCGAAAATTATAGCATAAATATGCTATAAAATCACTACAAAAATAGCCATTTTGTTTCACACCATCACTTGATAAGACACCAGAAGTGTTGAAATAAAATGGCTATTTTTGTAGTGATTTTATAACATATTTATGTTATAATTTTCGAATAAATTATATTTGCGCTACTCTGTATTAAGCACTCTTTTAAGAATAGTATATTTTGGTTATTGGAATTTATTTTGTATATACCAGTCCTATACTTATATATATATATTGTTATGGTCCAAGTTCCTTGTACCACTGTGATGGTCCAATGTTAGAACCAATGAAGAAATAACTCGAACACAGGTATGGAATAACAAAGGTATATTACAAACAAATTCGCGGGTGATAATGCCGATGGCGTAGCCTTATTTGGCGTAATTCGATATACCTGTAAAAATTGTTGTAACGCTTTTTTCGTAGGCACATCATATGCTTTCCTTAACGCTCTTTTGAGTGTATCAACAAATCTCTCCGCTTGCCCATTTGATCTTGGGTGATATGGCGGGGATTTGATATGTTTGATTTGAAAAATTTCGCAAAACTTTTGGAAGTCCGCTGATGTGAATTGCGTTCCATTATCTGTGACTAGACAATCCACTACTCCTAACCGAGCAAACAGCTCGTGGAGGCAATTTATGTTAGTTTCCGAAGTAGGATTTTTGCAACGAAACACCTCCGGCCATTTACTACAACTATCCACTATGATCAAATAGTAGAAACCATCTATTGGACCTGCATAATCTGCGTGTATTCTTGACCACGGACGATCTGTCTCTGGCCATGGCTTATGGATGATTGGCAGTGCTTTGGCTGCTAAGGAACAACCCTTGCATTTTTCCACCATCTGTGTAATGTCCTGGTTCATGTTTTTTCAATATACATAGCTTCGCATCAGCAATTTCATTCTATTTTTTCCTGGATGGCCCCTGTGGAAATCTTTTAGGATCCGCTTTTGTAGTGTTTTGGGAATTACTACCCTTTCGTTATAAAGTCGCACATTATCGCATAAAGAAAAGCTGTCCGATATTTGCTTATTTTTTTCTGCTATTTTTGCTTTTGTTTATTTTAGGAATTCATCATTTATTGCTTCATTTTTTATCTCTTGTAGTGTGACGGGGAGGTTTCGAACTGTACAACATAGTACTGTCCTGATATCTTCTTAATGGCGTAGGCCTGCGATTACAGAATCTTCCAATGGCTCTGTTTTCGTTGATTCCAGACCATCCGCATGCCCGCTTTTTTTCGTTGGTAGAGACTCCAATCTGAAATTGTAGTTCAGTAGAATTAGACCCCATCTTAGTAACCTATTGGCAGTGTAAACCGGTAGACCTTTTTTCGAACCAAATATTGTTAATAATGGCTTGTGATCCGTCTGTAGAGTAAAAAATCTACCATAAATATATCTATGAAATCTTGTGACTGCAAAAATAATTTCCAGAGCTTCTTTCTGTATTTGTGAGTAATTTTTCTCTGCTGGTAGTAAGGTTCTAGAAGCATGCGCGGTGGGTTTTATTGTCCCAGCCGGCATTTTATGCAGTATACACGCCCCGACTCCATAGGCGCTCGCGTCACTTGCTACAATTATTTCTAATTTTGGATCGTAGTGTGCCAAAAATAAATCCGAAGTTAACGTCTGAATTATTTTGTCAAACGTTTTCTGGCATTCATCTGTCCACTCCCAAACTTTTTCTTTCTTCAGCAGTTCGTTCAGTGGTGCGCGAAGTTTATGCATGTGAGGAATGAATTCCTGGTAGTAATTCACTAAGCCTAGAAAACTTTGTAATTCTGTTATGTTCTTTGGAACTGGCATTTTTTTTTATTGCCGTTGCCCTTTCAGGGTCTGGTCGTCTTCCTTCTTGATCGATGATATGGCCCAGGTATTTTATTTCCTTCATAAAAAAATCGCACTTGTTTTCCTTTACCTTGAACCCATAGCTTTGTATTCTCCTGAACACCTCTTGTACGTGTTCCCAGTGTTGTTCAACACTTTCGCTATTTATCATCCAGGTAAGTAATCGTGTACTCTAGTCCAGCGAGCATAGTATCCATTGTCTGTTGGAATATAGCCGGCGCGACCTTACTCCCAAATGGTAATCTTTGGTATTTGTATAATCCTTTGTGTGTGTTTATGCACAGTAATTTTGAACTTTCCTCATCGACTGGAATTTGTAGGTACGCTTCACTTAAATCTATTTTTGAGAAAAAATTTCCGCCGTTTAATTTTGTGAATACTTCTTCTGGACTGGGTAGAGGATAGTGGTAGTCTTTTATCGCTGCGTTCAAACCCGTTGAGAAATCAGCGCATACTCGAATCTCCCCCCCACGATTTCTTTTTGACGTAAACCGTAGGTGTGGCCCATTGACTGTATTCTATTTTTGTCAATATGCCAGTGTTTTCGAGTCTAGCCAATTCTTGATCTATTTTTTCTATTGAAGCAAACGGAACGCTCCTTTTTTTCTTGAAGATAGGTTGAACATTTTCTTTTATTTCTATATTTGCTGCCATTATTTTACATCTTCCGAGACCGGCTGAAAATACTTCGGGGAAACTCTCTTTTAGTTTCTCTTTTAATTTATCTGCCTCGGTCGATAAACATTTTACATTTTGGCAGTACGTACTTATTGGTAAATCCCAAAGTTCGATTTTTTGCATCCAGTCCGTTCCGAATAAGTTTTCTGTATTTCTTAACACATACATTTTTAATTTTTTGCTCATTCCATTAAATGTCACATTTGTAATCACTTCACCCTAAAATTTTATTTTTCTCCCAGTTACCGATCTAGCAATTTTATCGGTTCTTAACATGGTAGGTTTTTTCAGTTTTCTCCAAGTTTGTATGTTAATAATAGTTAAGTCCGAGCCGGAATCCAACTGTAGTCTGACTTTTCTGTTTTGCATTTCTACTTGCACGTATTTTCTTATGTTAGTCTCATCCGCTTGGTCAGTCCTCGTGATTCTTATTCTGCTTTTGCTTCTCTTCTAGTCCAACAATGAGAACTTTTATGTCCTACTTTTTTGCATGATAGACAAGTTTTAAAACGGTATGGGCAGTCTTTATACCAATGTCAAGTCCCACAGCGATAGCATAGACTGGATGGTAGTTTTTTCTGATGGTGACTTTTTGAAGTAGAAAAATTTGTTTTACCTGTTTTTGAGGAGGGAAAATTGGTTTGGTTTGTTTCTGAGGAGGGAAAGTTGGTTTGTCTTCGTACTTTACGTATGTGCGCGATGCCAGCTTCTTCTATATCTTTTGAGTCTTTCTTTACACTTATGCATTTCTGACAGTCTTCGGCCAGTTTTTGAAGTGTCAAATCTTGTTCACTCTCCAATTTTGTAAGGAATCTGCGTCTAATTTCTGCGTCTTTGTTTGAAACCAGGCCTTGGACGTATATTAAACATTTGAAATTGGCCGGGCTGAGTTCCGATAACTTAAAGTCATCACAATATTTGTTTACAATGGAAGCGAAAGTTATGTAATCTTCGCTGTCTAAAGGTATATTACAAACAGAAATATAATACAAAGAAGTATTAGTAATGACTATCAGATTTGGTTAGAGTGAACTATGTTGTCTCGACAAGTATCACTATTCCAATGTTCTTACGATTATCTCTCCTCACTCTTGAGGGGCGCATTATTTATAATGTCCCGAATAGTCCATTATTATTATTATGGGTAAGTCCCCATAACATATATATATATATATATATATATATATATATATATATATATATATATATATATATATATTACAGTAAGGTCAATCCTGCACAAGACCCTGTGGTCACTCGAGGTTACGTTAGGAGACAGTTTGTATTGATAGGAATGGAAGGTGACGGTTAACGCTAGATTTGAAGAGATTAAGATTGTAGTGATCGGGGAAACATCCTCTTGGGATTCTGTTACACAGAGCAGTGGTTCGTCGCAAGAAGAAGCTGTTCGAGTGGAACTTACTTCTCACCGATGTAAAAGGAGTCGCAGTGTGTGATTAAAAATGAGGAAATTTGTCACTAACGGATGCCACACTAGTCGGTACCCGTTCAGTATTGGCTTATAAAAAATTCAAAACTGCTAACCTCATTGTCAAAAATAATAATTGACCTGCAAGATCCAAATTACAGAGAAACAATATTATTTACGAATTAACATATCGCTTAACCCTTTGAGCCCTGCGTGCCTAACCCTTCTGCCTGATCTCCTGAGTCAAAATTAGCAAATGTAATGTTTCAGGGTAGATAAAAAAAATAGTTACACGTGTTTACCCACCGTTCAACTGGGCATTACGTCATTTTTCACAAACCATCGGTAAAGCGGTGGTCAAGGCTCAAAGTGTTATGGTGCTGTAAATTTGTAAATAATTATATTGGATATACTACAACATGCTTAACAAGAAGACTCAGGTTACATCTCTCTGACCATAGCTCAATTAGGTCTCATTTAAATACACATGGAGAACTAACAAACTGTATCCGCAACATACTCGTTGATAATGCAAATAGCCTCATCCACATGTAAAATAAAAGGTTAAAAATAATGTAAGCATTATTAATAAAAAAAAAATCCAACACTCAATAATATCAACTATGAACATGGCCACAATGTGCTGACTGTGTTTTGGAAAATAAAACATTCCTATAACTCTAGATAAATACATTTAAACAATCCATATATTCAGTTAAAAGTAAAATAAAATTCATCCTTGATAATGGCCAGAAGTATAGCCGAAAGCGCTGGGTAATATTCGGACAATTTTTATATAATTTATGTACTGAAAAGAAAAAGATTATACGAACACATGAGAAATTCTATAAAAAAAAACTCAACCACAGCACGTTGTCAGTTGTTTTCAACGAACGCAGGGATGCAAAGAGCGGTTATCTCCCTTTGGTCGAGATGAAGTCATGGCGGTCACGTGACTACTGCTTAGTTCATAGACTCGCGAAAAACAGATTTTACTTCGCACAAAATTATATATATATATATATATATATATATATATATATATATATATATATATATATATATATATATATATATATATATATATATATGCGGCATTTAATGGAATTTGTTACTCTAAACTGGGCTGATTGATTTGATTCTTGCTGAGTGACGTATTTGTGAAATCTTATTTTTTTTCCGGAAGCAGGGTGGAATAATGGATAGCGGCTCGGATTGAAGAATCGGAGAGCCAAGTTCGGATTCCAGTCAGATCCATTGCATTCATTTACTTATTCTTCTGCTAATATCTTTGGGAAATGTATGAATCCTCTTCTGATCCCAGTTCCCAGCTCCTAGTAGGAGAGGGAAGTGATCTTTCCCCTCCGCTACCTACTAATGGAAAGGGGTATCTCTCCCCTACCTATTAGTGTGATCTCCACATCTCATACCCGCTAGTAGAAGGAGGAGAGGATCTCTCTCCTTCACCTACTAGTTGGAGTGAGGGTTATCTCTCCCTTCCCCACCTATTAGCTGAGGCGATATCCTCCTCATCACACCTACTAGTGGGAGGGAATGCGATCTTTCCCGTCCACCTACTAGTTGAACGTGGAAGTTATCTCTCCCTTGGAGATGCAAATAATTATTTCGATAGCAGACGACCTTCATATCCATCACACCATATATATATATATATATATATATATATATATATATATATATATATATATATATATATATATGAGACTCTGGAAAAGGGCACTGCATACTTTTGCACTTTTATTATGTCACAAGGTAACATGTGGTGTAGAATTCGGGCAGAGTGTTACAAAAAGAATGAATGACGAATTGACTCAGCTACTCAATAAATTAAAATGCCAATTTAATCATTATTCTTCCCCGGACAGATGTTGTTCTACAAGCAAGTTTATTATGAATAGAGTTTGGCACAATAACAAATTTAGTAAAAAAAAAACTGCGAAAGTACCCTTCATTTCAATTTTTCGACAATTTCAAGTTAAATGATCAGATTAGCAATTTTTATATAATAATAAAAGCACTAATAATAAGAAAGAAAAAGACAACCTTCAACGATTTTAACTATGAACATGGCCACAATGTGGCCGTGTTTGGAAAATAATAAAACATTCTCATCACTCTAGATGCATATAAAAAATCTAACATTCCACTAAAAATAAATAAAATAAAAAAGATCTCAGATAATGACTAAAAGAATAGCCGAAAGGGCTGGAACATACATGTCCATAAAAGAAAAATCTTATACGAACACAAGAAAAATTAAATAAAACTTAACTGCAGTATCCTGACAGTCGTCTTTAATGAAACCTGTATAAAAGAGGGATTACTACCCAAATACACACACACACACACACACACACACACACACACACACACACACACACACACACACGCACACATATATATACATGTCCATAAAAGAAAAATCTTATACGAACACAAGAAAAATTAAATAAAACTTAACTGCAGTATCCTGACAGTCGTCTTTAATGAAACCTGTATAAAAGAGGGATTACTACCCAAATACACACACACACACACACACACACACACACACACACACACACACATATATATACATGTCCATAAAAGAAAAATCTTATACGAACACAAGAAAAATTAAATAAAACTTAACTGCAGTATCCTGACAGTCGTCTTTAATGAAACCTGTATAAAAGAGGGATTACTACCCAAATACACACACACACACACACACACACACACACACACACACACATATATATATATATATAGGGTGGGATGGATAAAATGTCGCCATTTTATATTTTTAATTTCGCGCATTCGCGTATTTGTTTTTCATTATTGTCGACTGTACAATATAGTAGGGTCAGTTAGGCACCGTCTGTAAGAAAAAGAGAACCATGACACCATTCACTCTACCAGAAATTTTGAAACGTCATGCTGTACTGCTTGGCATTCGCGCCGGAAGTTTCAATACGAACATTTCAGAGTGTTTGTATGTCAATCTGAGGACAATGCAGTGGATTCGGAAAGAGTTGGATGAGTCTAATGATGATTACGAGGGTGTTTGGAGTGATCACTGGTGATGTTCACGTTATGCCTCCATTCATCTTCCCACAAGGCCTTAGAAAACACAGTCTACATCAAGTACCTTCAGGAGGTAGTAGTGCTCTGGCTCAAAAGCATGACTGCTGGAAGACCCTGTGTATGGCAACAGGACTCTGCACCATGCCACATAAGCAGGAGAACCCAGTCATGGCTGTCGGACAATTTCTGCGATCCCATCACCCCTTACATCTGGCCACCTAACTCCCCAAGCTGCAACCCTTTTGATTATTATGTGTGGGGCGCAGTTGAGCAAGAGACCAACAATACTCCTTGTACCACCAAAGATGAACTGAAGGCAAGGATTATGGTAGCATTCACGAACTTAAACAAGGAGACCGTCCAGAAGAGTTGCAGGACATTCCGAAGTCGTCTGGAGGTAGTGGTTGAAGATAATGGCAATTTCATTGAATAGATTTACTCTTTAGTACTTCAAGATATTTTTGTGTAATTTTTTTGGTAAATATATGTTAAAATGATATGTCAATGTTATTTTCATTTTTGCGTAATTTAGACGACAATTTATCCATCACACACCAGACACACACACACACACACACACACACACACACACACACACACACACACACACACACACACATATATATATATATATATATATATATATATACATATGAGACTCTGGAAAAGGGCACTGCATACTTTTGTACTTTTATTATGTCACAAGGTAACATGTGGTGTAGAATTCTGTAACAGAAAGAATGAATGACGAATTGACTCAGCAACTGAATAAATTAAAATGCCAATTTAATCATTATTCTTCCCCGGACAGATGTTGTTCTACAAGCAAGTTTATTATGAATAGAGTTTGGCACAATAACAAATTTAGTTAAAAAAAAAACCTGCGAAATGTAGCCTTTCTTTCAATTTTTCGACAATTTCAAGTTAAATGATCAGATTAGCAATTTTTATTTGTAAGCCATATTAACGATTCCACGCATGACATCTATTTCACGTTACCGGCATCAACTAAAAAAAAAAAAATTGACAACTGAGCTCAAATCTTCCTACTTATTTTTTCATCGGTTGATAAAGATAACAATGAAGTTTACGTCACAGCTTTGAATGGTTCGATCAATAATACTTACAGATATAACTACTCGTCAGTAGATTTTAAATGGGTTTTTGTCATTTCGTCCAGTTAACTGATGTTTCTGCCACATTCAGGGACTGTGAGGGTTTTATTACTAACATTATTTTGTTTAGTTTCTTGTAAATACTTTTGTACATCTTTGTAAATAATCATTGGGGCAAATTTTTAAATTTGTTGTTTTATTCCCCTTCCCCAACAGACTATATATTGTACATATGAGGTTTAGTTAGGACTTTCATAGAGACAATGTGGTATTATGGTGGCTGTAGTAAAAAAGATAAGTATGAATGCGTTGTTTTGGTGTAAGGAATATTGCTGTCTGTTTGGGTCAGTGTTTGTGGCTAGCTAAGTTTAAACTTAAGACAGATGAAGACCGTCTCTTTTCCCCCATTTTTTGACTGTGCCACATTTTGTATTTTATACAAATAAATATTGCTTTTGTCATAGCTGACGTAACCATTCTAATATGATTTTTGATATTTATCGTATAAAATAAAATTATGACACAAGGCCGAAAAGAGGGAATGGGTTGAGGCTGGTCTTCACTGATTTTCTTATGCCTAGCTAATCCGATTCACGACCCATTCACATTACAATTCGCACATTCACAAGAACTCATCCGTCACAAATCAATCCTCTATATATCATAATGCCGCATACTCTCAGGGGGACCTACAAAACGCATCCCGTGATATAAAAATTTGATGATTATAAAATTTTATATATAAAACTATATGGATGATTTACAATGAGAGGGAAGGGGATGAAACCAAAAACAAATATCAAAACAAACCAAATCAAGATAACTGATGTTAGTAGGACCCGTCCAACCCTCAAAAAAGAGAGGCCGCTGTATTCTGCCATTGGACAAAATCAAGAGGCTCTCTCTCTCTCTCTCTAACGGAGAACGAAAGGAGAAAATAAATATGGAAATGGGGAGTAAAGAAAGCTGACCCAGTCGAGATGAAAGGGGGCCAAAAACAAACTGGGGAGGTTGGGAATCATAACCGAGGAGGTACCCGCGAGCAGGCCAGGAACAACACTTACTCACACTGACTATGTGCACAAAGCTTGTCTATACTAATCAGGGGAGGGATCCACAGGAAATATGATTATTTATTGTAATATAATTACAATTTTGGCACAAGGCCGAAAGGCAAATGCGATGAGACTGGTCAACTTTGGCTGTCCTCAACATAACAGTAATCTGATTTGCAACCCATTCATTCATTACAATTTACTCTATCATCACAAGAACTCATCCATCACCATTCGATCCAACATATACCAAAATACCGCAAATTCACAGGGATCTTACTACAATAACCATGATACAAAAATTTGACAATATACATTTTTTTTTACAAAAATATTTTTTTAAATATATGGCATAATATTGGTGAACCCAGTAACGAAAATAAAGTACAGTGTGTTCCAAAAGTTGCATTAGCATTGATAACCTTGTAAAATTTATGTTTTTTTTTTTTACCAAATGGAAGCATGTTTCTGTGACAATATAGTGTTAAGAAATTTTATTGGTCGAATTATGGAAGATGGTGTCATGCCAATTTTGCTTGGTTGCTATTTCAGAAATGTTCGTTTTCTGCCAATTGTTGCGTGACTTCTGGAACACCCTGTGCAACGAAACATTCAAAATGAAAAACAATATATGTTAGTAGAACTAGTGAGTTCGATTCTCACTGGGTGCTCCTTAATCTCGGCCTTATAGAGATTTTCCAAGCGTAGCGTTGATGTGGCACAAGGCCGAAAGTATTGGGCACCTATTGAGGATCGAACTCACTACTTAATCGTAATTGTTCTGGTACGACAAGCTTGCTAGCCACTACACCACCTCGAGGTGCCCATCTCGGACTTATATCCCATCTAAGTTGTGCTGAGTAAACTGCTAATTGAAAATACAATTCACATAGTGTTTTATGGCTGCATATAATCTTTTACTCAGACGAAAAGTTACAGCGACCGAGCAAGATTCGTAATTCTCACCTATCAAATAACTAAATTTCGATGCACTCATGAGAAAATATGATATTTAATAAAATCTAATATATTTAATAATATTTTTTTTATTGTTTGAGTTGAAAAATTTAAGATTAGCAAGTAAAAATGTGTGGTCTTTTGAGTCTATTTATCACCTGGAAGACTCCTTCCTACTTCCCATCATCATGACTGATACTAGCCTCAATGACCGTTGCGCCTTTCTTAGGGTAACATTCTCGGCTGACATGAAGTGGAAATATTATATTGAACCCATTGCTTGGTCTGCTGCTAAGAAAATTGATTCACTCTGTCGGGCTAGGCAACTTTTCTCTCCTGAATCTACCTTACATATTTACAAGTCTACCATTCGTCCATGCTTAGAATATTGCTACCACATAGTGTCCGGTGCTACTGCTATATGTTTAGTGATTTTTGATAAAATCTAAAGCAAGAATCAGCAATATTATTGGTCTTGACCTGGCATCTCGGAATCAGTCATTTTCCCACTGCCGTAATGTAGCTTCCCTGTGCTTTTTCTATAAATATTTTATTGGTGATTGTTCGGGTGAACTCTTCACTATAATCCCTAGACTTTATTCATTTAAGCGCAGTTCTAGATTGGCGGCGAGGTCTCATCAATTCAAAGGTGAATTGGCTAGATGTAACCGTAAGTTCTATGCTAACAGTTTCTTTTCTCCTACTTCTCGCTTGCGACTCTATGCTTTTTCGTAGGTTTTTTTTACCAAATAAAAAAATCCTTTATGGTGTCCTGGTAAAAATACCCTGGTATACTGATGTTTTCAAAGCTACCAGAGTGTTGTTTGAGAAATATAAGAAATGGTATGGCCATTTTTTTCACTGACGACAGTTTAGACTTCCTCAAATTTTGTAATATGCGCACTCCGAAGGGTTTACTACAATTTTGGTAATACGTTAGTTTGAAAGTTAACATTCTAAGTTTCATTTTCATATATATTTTTTTTAAATTTTAATAAGAAGTTTGTAAACAATTCAAATGAAAAGTTTGATCGTAAAATTCAAATGCTTTTTGTAAAAATAAAAACACATAAAATATATCATTAAAACGCTCATTTAATAATCTATGAAACTAAATCAAAATCAAATATGAAACGATAGCTCAATTTTGCGCATATGCGATTATGTGTAACCATGTGTGACTCGCTCGGCCATCATTTCAACTCCACGCGAGACTCAATACACAGCGTCAACACGGACACAAGAATCGACCAGCATGTTTTCTATGGACGAAATTTTCAAGGAAATTGCTAAGAATTTGTTTTAAATATTAATTTTATATGATATGTAAAATGTAAATAGGATTTAAAAACCGTTTTCGTCATAAAAAATATGAAACAAAAATCGATTTGTTTACTTTACGCTCAGATTCAAATCACAAAAAAAAGTAGGACTTATTGATCGAAAAATGTTCATATTCAAAGAATGAGATAAAAAAAAACTTTCTACAAAAAATTCTAGAATGTCTTGTATGTTTTTGCAGTATTCTCACAATAATTATCAGCATTTCAGTTATCAAGTAACATTTTGTTTAAAGTTACCCCTTCAAACAATTTTCTTACTTTTTAAATTATCTAATGAATGGATTTTAGTTACGATTTATTGCTATCTAGATACAAATTTATGATTTAATATTCATTTTCCTAATTTATTATTATTTCTTAGTAATATTTATTTCATATGGATTATTAGTAATCATTAGTGGGTATTGCTTGGCGTGTGTTAAACTTCTCTCTCTATACAGTACAGAAATTGTACATGTTGAGTCAGGACTGTACTTGTTCAGCATCTGCTCCATATACATTCTAATCTGTTGATTTTATGCCATTTTAACCATGGTAAATGGAAAGAGCGACCCCAGAAATGACTAGATATGAAATTTGGTGTTTCTAGTGTAAGAAGTATTCATTTTATGACACAATTCAAGCAAGTCTAAAATCGGTTTTTCAAATACCTTGTGACAAAAGGTTAAAAAGCAATTTTTTTCAATTTTGAAGTGGAATAATCCAGAATATATCCATTCTATCAATCCCCCAAAAATTAGGCATGTTACTGGTATAGTCATAATGTGATATTTGAAATTTGGGATGAATGTGGGTCTTATTTCCAGTTTTATGAAATGTCAAACCTCAGGTTATGAGTTGTTTGCACGTGGTTGCAGAAGTTTTGATTTATAAAATGTGCATATTCAGACTGAATTTATTCAAGAAATATGCAATGATACTATCTGTAATTTTATTATTCATTTCTTTGTTATGTACTTAACAAGTTCGTATAATTTTAACTGTTGTTCTTAATTTCTTTTCAAAATATAGGAGTCCAAATATGATATTTTGTCCTAATTCATAATAGACAAAAAAAATCGAGCACATGTGTAAAAATAAAAATAAATCTGCCAAAATTAAACGGTTTGAGATATTTTGATGAAATAAAAACTGCTAAGTTTCTTTAATCATGTAGATTAAGAAAATGCAATCAAATAACATCTAGTACCTGTTTGAAATTTTCATATGTGATACCTACTTTTAGTAATGATTAAAAATATTGCGTCATTCTTTTTCCTTTAAACATTGACAAAATAGGGTTTGGTTTGGTTTGGTTTGTTTTGTTTTTCGGCATATCGACCTCAATGGGTCATTTAATGCCGACAACTTTTTTTTTTTTTTGGTAATATTTTTGTTTTGTCAAAAATCTATTTCTGTTAATATTTTTTTCCTCAAAAATGTATAGCTGGTAATATTTTTTAAAAAACTTACAGCTGGTGATATTTTTTAAAGAACGTATAGCTGGTAATATTTTTTTTTTTCAAAAACGTTGCTGGTAATATTTATTTTTTCTCAAAAATTTATTTCTGGTAATAATTTTTTACAAAGTATTTCTGGTATTAAAACCTATTTTTACACTTTTATGATGCCTTTTACTTCAGTTTCTGTGTTAACTATTTGCCCATAGCTGGTGCTACCACCCCGGGTCAGGGTGGACCTGGGATCACCAGCAATTAGGAGGTGGTTCCACGCTCCTCAAAACCTCCTTGCTGTTGGACGAAGTTTATCGTCTTACCCTGGACGCGGATGTAGTTTTATCGTCATACCCAGGACGCCCCGTTGGGGGGGGGGGGTCTTACCCCTCTGCAGTGGTGCAATCAGCGTATTCTACAGCCCCAGCCGACAGGGCCAGACAAAATAGGGAAAAGCAAAATAATTGATCAAGAACTGCGTAAACGTATTGCTACCCTTCATACAAATGGACATGCTTATAGGAAGATATCTAGTCAGTTAAATGTGCCATTGACTTCAGTTGGTACGATAGTTCGTCACTGGAAGACATGTCATTCCATTCGTCCCCAAAATGCTCTGGTCGTCCTAGAAAGGTAACGGAACGTACGGCAATTATCCCAAAAGCCTGTTTGCCTTCAAAGGTGATGCTGTGTATCTATTGTGACTGGAGAGGCATTGTATATTACGAGCTCCTTCCGCAAAACCAGACGTTGAAGCCAGACAAGCACCTTTTTTCCCAATTGGACCGATTAAAGAAAGCAATCGATGAAAATCCCCTGGAATTGGCTAATCGGAAGTTTATCCGATTCTATCAGAACAATGCCAGACTTCACATAGGTCTGCAGATCTGGCCGAAATTGCCAAAACTTGGTTGGGTTGTCCTTCTATAATCGGCGTACTCATCTAACCTTGCGTCTTCAGATTACCACTCATTTCGATCACTACAAAATTCCCTTAACAGGAAGAACTTCAATTGTTTTGAAGCCTGTAAACAGTATTAAGTCCAGTTCATCACACAGAAAGTTAACAAACACTGCGAGAATGGAATAATGAAGCTGCCTCCAAAGACGGTAAAAGGTAGTGGCACAAAATGGCACAATTTTAGGTGCATATATCTGTGAACAAAGATCTAAATTTGAAATTCACTTAAAAACGCTACAAATGTTTGTTCCAATCTAATATATTATTATCGCCTTATAGATGGGCGTGTGGCCAGGTCAGAACGTTCGCTTTCCGACTATGAGACCCGGGTTCGAATCTCACCAGGGTCGATTTACTAGAAAGGTGACTTCTTGGTGTTATTGGCCTGTGGAAGCGATCCCAGCGCGTGAGACACCCTTGGAAAGTGTATGAAAACCATACCCCGGGTTGACCTAAACCATGTGAGTGAAATTGGGTAGTCGACGGGTGTGCTAGAACGAAGTCGCAAGTCATCGTGACCGAGGGTTTGGGCGTACATAGATGTGCCTGAGTAGGCATCTGCAACAGCGATTGACTAGCCCTAGTAGACGAACAGCCAACCACTACAAAATCGCCTTATCGTATGACTAAGGAATAACAAATTATATGAAAAGACATTTCCTTATCAGTGTAACTATGGCAACCCTATTTATGTAAAAACATTTGAAACTCCATTTACAAACTAACATTGTGACACTGGCTGAGCCACGTAAATAAATACTTTGTGTAATAGTTGAGGTCAGAAACACCCAACCTTAAAAAATTATCAGAGACTTTTTCTCAGTCGTCAGTAGCATACATTCAGATTACCATTTAAAAGCGTTTGAAAGCCAGTATATCAAATCTAAGCAACCTCCCCATTGTAAGTAGCCGGGATGGTTGCTAGGTCTTAATGTAATCTGTTTGCAGTTTATATTACTGATTCTTTGATAATATTTTCTGCCCAGGATTTTAGTCGTTGTGCACATATTTGTATGTTTTTCCTCGGTTGGGCTCTGAAGAGCGAGGAGCGACAACTGTTTAAGCATTTTTTTTGTTTTCGATTCGCCATTTTACGATGAGTAATTTTTTTTTCTTGCTCTATCTTCTATTGTTTAATATATTTTTATATACTATGTGAATATATACTTTTTAAAATGTCCGTTTTTAAAGCCATATTAAAATTTTTGTACCGTTCCGCGCCATAAATTATTTAAAAAAAAATATATTGCATAAAAGCAATACTTAAATAAATATTAAATAACCGTTTCAAAATAATTTTTATATATTAAAATTCTTCAGACCGCGACACTTGTCAGAATCGAAAAGTATTGATTTTTATCATTCTAAGTGTCCTGTCCCTAGTATCTATATAGTGTCAAATCGATTCCTTAATTTTACAGAGTTATTGAACCTAACTGCTATTTACAAATATCAAACTTGAAAATGCGGTAACTTAATTTTCTAAATTCATTTTTCTTTTTAGTTTTTAAAAATTTTTTAAATTCTTAATTTTTTGTATGTTTTTTCGGAAGCACATACACAAACATTAATTAACAATTATTTATCTTAAAAAACATTTAACTTTAAAAAATTAACATTTATTTATCTTAAAATAAACGTATATACATATTTATTGATATGAGTAAATGTTTCTTCTTTAATTAAATACGTCTTTAAATTAGGATATAGAATCCCGACAAAGTTTAAAGAAATTTAACAAATGAAAAGGTTTCATTGAAATCTATTTTCAATGAAATCTATTTTCAATGAAATCTATTTTCAATGAAAACTATTTATTGAAATAAATTTAAACTATAAAACTATTTATTGAATAAATTTCATTGCAATCTGTTTTCATTGAGAAAACAGATTGCAATGAAATTTATTTTCAATGAAAACTATTTATTGAAATAAATTTAAACTATAAAACTATTTATTGAATAAATTTCATTGTAATCTGTTTTCACAATGAAAACAGATTGCAATGAAATTTATTTTCAATGAAAACTATTTATTGAAATAAATTTAAACTATAAAACTATTTATTGAATAAATTTCATTGCAATCTGTTTTCATTGAGAAAACAGATTGCAATGAAATTTATTTTTAATGAAAACTATTTATTGAAATAAATTTAAACTATAAAACTATTTATTGAATAAATTTCATTGCAATCTGTTTTCATTGAGAAAACAGATTGCAATGAAATTTATTTTCAATGAAATCTATTTTCAATGAAATTTATTTTCAATTAAATGTTTTCTATTTGTCAAATTTCTTAATTTAATTTATTGGCATGTTCTTTATTCAAAATACACCTTTTCTTTCTCTCCTACTCACCAAAAAAGGACCCCCCCCCCCATTTCTAAATCGATAAAAATCAATATTTTTCGAGTCTGGCAAGTGTCACAGCTTCAGAAAGATCTAAAAAATTCCTACTCTACAAAAAAGTATTCCGAAAAAAATCTTTCCCTATTTTTTACTATTTAAATAGTGCATGGACAAATTTAAGAATTTGAAATTTCAGCACTTGGAAGAATCATCAAGGGGAGAGGCGCACTTCGATGTGATGTTATCGTTAGCAAGCATGTTACTCATTATGTGCTCCATACTTGGGGCCTTGTGCCACATCTAAGCTACATGAGTAAATCATTCGGCACTTCGACGTCGTGTAATGGTTAAGAAGAGCATCTCGCTAAATCAGTTACGACTGATTAGTGAGTTCGATCCTCACTGGGTACTCAATACTTGCGGCCTTGTGCCACATCTAAGCTAGGTTTAGTAAATCACTAATGGCCAAGGTGAACTTATTTGGTGTTTGTGATTAAAATTACAGGTTGTTTAATCGGTTATACTAATTTGACTAAACTTATATATGAATAGATTGTTTATCTCTTCACGGCAACCACTCCTCTTAGCAATCGTTCCCCTTAGAAATGAATTCCTCTTCGCAATTCTTCTTCTTCTATGTGCCGTGTCCCTTCAGGACGCTGACGGCCATGGATTTCCACAATTTCCAATCGTTTGTAGCTCTTAAGAAATTTTGTCTTTTTGTTATCTCTCTTAAACCTTGTTCGCCTTCTATTTACACAAGCTCATTTTTCTTCTATGCACCGTGTCCCTTCAGTACGTAGGCGATCATGGCTCTCCACAATTTCCAATCGTTTGTAGCTCTTAAGAAATTTTGTCTTTTTGTTATCTCTCTTAAACCTTGTTCGCCTTCTATTTACACAAGCTCATTTTTCTTCTATGCACCGTGTCCCTTCAGTACGTAGGCGATCATGGCTCTCCACAATTTCCTATCGTTTGTAGCTCTTAAGAAGTTTTGTCTTTTTGTTATCTCCTCATAACCCTGTTTTGCTATCAGTTTGCTCAGGTTCGCTCAGTAGGTTATGCGTTGTTTTCCCGCATTCCTCTTGCCCTCAATCTGCCCTGTGGGTATCAGTTTTTCCAATCCTTATATCCTCATTATATGCCCTAGAAATGTCAACTGTCTCTTCATAGTGTTATGTATAAGTATCCTTTTTGTGCCCATTTTCTCTAAAACTTCGTCATTGCTCACTTGTTCGGTTCGTGTTATTCTCATCATCCTTCTGTAGGACCACATCTCAGTTGTTTTAAGTCTATTCTTCATCTGTGAAAAGATTGTCCAGCAATCACTGCCATATAGGAGGACTAATAATTAACTAACTGTTCAGTACCCTTTTCTTTGTTTCTAACGAAATTTTCCCGTTTCTTAATACTTTGCTTAGCTTTTAGAATGTATCTTTCGTTATGCCAATGCGTCATCGAATTTCAGTGTTGCACTTTCCGTCCTCTGTTAAATCACTTCCCATGTATTTAAATTGCTGTACTTGTTTGATTTTAGTATCTCCAAGTTCAAATCTTCATGTTGGGCTGTTCCTTTTGCTAACAACCATGCATTATTTTTTCTTTCAATTGACCGTTAGTCCTTTCTTCTCGCTTTTCTTTACTACCTTCTGCAGGAATTCTTGTTGTTGCCTTTCTGTATCTGCTATCAACACTGTGCCATCTGCGTATCTTATATTGTTGACTGCGGTCGCCAATTAATGAATCCTAGTCGGATTTCTAATTCTCTCAGGATCGCCTCACCGGATATGTTGAATAAGCCCGGTAAGAAGAAACATCCTTGTCTTACGTTCCTTTCTATGTTTGTATATTTACTGAATTCATTTTCTATCCTTATGTATGCACTTTGCTGCCGGTATAGGTTCTGGATTATTCTAATATCCTTCCCTAGTCTTGGGTATGATGATAAACTACATCCTGCAGCAAGGCCTCTAATCGGGAGATCGGAGGTTTTAAGGAACGTGGAATCACCTCTTAATTGCATTTGTTCCCATATCCACCCTGACTCGGGGTGGCAGCACTTGTTAGGGTCCTAGCTATAGGCAAATACTGAACCCCCAAACAAAAACAAGACGCTATGAAAGTATAAAAATACATCTTTATAGTAAGAATACCAGCAATACATTTTTATATAAACAGCATTACCAACGATACATATTTATAGTAAAATTACCAACATTACATTTTATAGCAAAATGACCAACAATACATTTTATCTGTAGCTGAAGGCATACAATTACATTCAAAATATATTTGAGTGAAGCCATAAAATTGTGTTCAAATATCTAGATTTCAGCATTATATAACCTGTAGAGATGTTGATATGCCGCTAAACAAAATCAACTAACCAGCAATACATTTTATAGCAAAATGACCAACAATACAGTTTATCTGTTGTTGAAGCCATAAAATTGCGTCAAAAGTATTTAGATTTCGGTATTGAATAACCAAATATGACGCTAAACAAAATCAACCAACCAATACCCTTCCCAAATATGTAAAGAAGCAAACTATTAAAAAACAGGTAAATATGGTTAGAAACAAAGAAAAGAGAACTGAACTACTATGTAATATCTATTTTCTTTTATAACACTGAATGCTAGACAATTTCTTCACAAATTAAGAAGAGACATTATTTACATTATTCAGACTATTGTCCTCATCTTTGTCGCCATATTTATTACTACGTTTCGGCCGTTGTACGCTCCAGCCTTCTTCAGGTGGTTGGAATGTCGAACTGAACCTTTTATTTCGCTCACTGGAGTAGACTGTTCTAGTTCCACGTGACATGTTTAATGGATGTCAGTTATCAGTTATCTCCTGTTAATTTCCCTCTGAAAGTTCTCCACTGCCTTAGCCGGGTATTGAACTCACACTCTTTGGGTCCTGTCACTGGATCTAACTAACGCCTTTATCTACTGTGCTATGTGTCCTTGAGAAATATAGACATATAATGAAGAAGCAACTTGAGGCAACAGCCATGTAGCTCTACAGAACGATATTGAGAAATGCTCGGACGGAGCGCATAGGCGACAAAGAAGACTTAAGGAGACATAATCAGAATCAGAAAGAGATATCTGAAATTTCTTGGACACACGATGAGAAAGAGGGGCTTAGTAATTAGTTCCCTTTAGTAATTAGTCCAACTATATTTGCACGCAGCTCACCAAAGCCTAAGTTAATAAGATAGAAGAGTACATCTTCTATGTGAGTAGTGAAATGCAGTGGATTCAGGGATGAGACTTGACTAAGGACGATCCAACGCCCGGCGCGTAGGCGGTCAAGGCGACTTTCTACGTACGAGAACATGTCGGCAGCCCGGTGCAAAGCTGTAATCATGGACCTGTCTGTCAAGACCTAGATTGCCGCAGCAGATGGTATCAGCTGAAGTGTGTATGCTATGGAGTGGCGACCCCTGGTCCACCTCAAACATTTTGCAGCCAAGGTTTTCATGCTCGAAGACTTTTCTTCTCACGTCCCATGTCAGGACCGGATCAGGAACAACGAAGTTCTCCTCGGCACAAAGAAGGAGAGCCTAGAAACAAAAACTTGCCACCGACTACGATGGGCTGGACACCTTGCCCGAATTCTAGACATCTGCCTACCCAAACAAATCCTCTTCTCAGAGCTCGCAAGAGACCACGTGGAGCCCCACGTCGTCGATTCAAGGATCAGCTCAAAAACACTTTGCTGAGAACAAAAATCGATCTGGGAGAAGGAAGCTATAGAAAGAATCAAATAATAGTACGCTGTTGAACAATGCTGGTGTCAGACGCCTTCGAATAAGTCTCGCACTAATAGTACTTGCTCGATAATACTCGCTCGAATAGTAGCCACCGTGTCTGAATAGAGAAATAGTATAGTGAATTGAGTAGAGAATAGCGGCCCGTATAGTAATAGAGAATAGAATAGAAATAACGATCAATTAGATACACGCTACCTCCCATATATGCGTTTCTTCTATGGTCACGTGATCTACTTAATTCAATAACGAGATCGCTTGTGTTTGCTTATTCGCGATCTATGTTCAAACTCAAATGTCGGCAGCGACACTTTATTTTTATATAACAGGAAAATAATTAAAAAAACGTCACCTGAAATAAGCTTTTATTGTTAAGACATTGTATATTTAAGCGATACAGTTTTTCATTTAACGAAATTTATGAAGTATCTGTTATTTTTCTTTTTTAGAGAGACTGATAATGACTGATATATGAGATGCGCTCCAGAAGTTTTTAGACTTTATCAGGAGTGACATTTATTAATTTCAAAGAAGTACAAAACTCTAATCTCATTCAAAGTCAGGTCCTCTGACTTCAATGCACTTTTTGTAGGGCTCCAGCCACCCCGTGAAGGCCCCATGAAAGTCATCCCAAGTAAACATACCCAGAATCCTTGTCACAGACTCCGTCATTTTCTCAATGTCTTCAAAACAACTTCCCCTGAAATTCTTCTTCAGTTTGATGAACAACCAAAAGTTACAGAGAGCAAAGTTTGAACTGTAGGGAGAGTGAGAACCAGCCCGTTAACCATCTCTCTGCTGTCACCAAAGCGTTTTTCCTTCGTTTGTCACTGAGCACCCAGGAATAAAGTTTGAACAAATTTTGCGTATGTTCAGATCTTCATGAATAATTCTGTGTCCTGTGAGTATCAAATTCTCCAAGCTCAAATTTCATAATTATGTGTTCCAGAATTTTCAACTGTCTCTTCTCGATGAAGAAGTGAATTTTTCAGCACGCCCACGTTGTTACCGAATGTGACACAAGGTTGAGGTTTAAAATGTGTTTAACTACAATACCGTAAAAAAATTGTTCAAGGCCCCTCGACACTTCCTCTTTTTTTGTGGGATGACTCAAGCGTTGAGCAATAATCTCAGCCCCCTCCCGAAGGAGGGATATTAACTAGAGGGATGCTTCCCCGGGGGCTTCAGGTTAATATTATTTTGAAACTACCCAATTCAAGAAAGGTAATTATATTAAGTATAAGTGCGTGTTTTGTTTCCAATCTTTTCTAGAACTTCGTCGTTGCTCACACGTTCCGTACATAGCATTCTCAGTATCCTTCTGTAGAACTAGGAGTTTCTTTCTAACGGTCTCCTTGCTAAAGAAGTTAAATTACTTTTGTGAATATATTTGTAGTTTTTGTCTGAATTTCTACGATGAGGAATTATCATTATTCATATCTGGACTAATATCCTCATCTTCGTTATCACAATATTTCAGTCGTTGGGACCGCTGGCCTTCAAGTATTTGTTGATGAGAGTAACCGTGATGAAATTTCAAATTGAGCCCTTTATTTAATCAATGGGGACATATTGTTCTTGTTCAGCTTGCCATGTCTAGGGATATCTCTTGTTCTACTCAATTATTGCTAGCCCTGTTTCTTTTCATTTTTTAAATTTCTTTCACCCAAAGCAAGGGAATAAAGCCTCTAAGATACAAAGGGGTTACTGATAGAGAATATGAGAAGAAAAAACATTATTAAGGAGAAAGAGTAATAAAGGAATAAGAATTAAGAGTACAGTGGTCGTTAATAATTAAGTATAACTCAAGACTTTAATGTGGCCACGGTCGTTTCTATACACTTATATTCCAAATACATCTAAATGGCATGCCTGTGTAGCTAATTAGTATTCCACTGATTGATTGATTCGTTTTCTACGGCTTATCAACCCTTTGCAAGTTATTTAAAGCCAGAAAATATTTTTAGATTGCAACAATTTTTTTGACAATAATATTGATACAAATCTTACTAAGTAACCCATAACTGTAGGGAGAAGAGGCGGATTAATACCTAATAAAAATTTGATAAGCAAACAAGTAATTATAATGTGGGCATAAAGTGGTGGATCAATTCAATATTACAATCAATATATAAATTGATCTCTCACTTTGTGGTCACGACAGTTTCTATATATTTATATTTCATAGAATATAAATAAATCTAAAAGACATGTCTGTGTAGGTTTTTTTTTTGTTTTGTTTTTTGAGATAATAATGGTTTAGTGATATATATCTTACTAATTAACCCATAGCTGGATGGAGAAGAGGTGGATTCATACCTTTCCCAGGCGTATTTGCACGTAAGTGATATATTACGATTCTGAGCCATTATCCATTAAACCACCACGTATATCCAAGCTTCCAGAACCTGGTATTCCCAAGCGGTCAACCATTGAGATAATGACCAGGCTCGACCATGCTTAACTTCTGTGATCACACAGAAAGCCCAAAAATTGGAAGGTGGATGTTATTGGGTTAACGCAGTCGAAAAAAAATAAAAACTTTCTTTTGTTTGCAACAACAAATTTTTTCCTAATTTTTCTTTTTTTTTTCGTCGATGAATTTGTATTTCTGGGTATATATGGTTACAAGAAAACGCTATGACTAATTATGATGAATCAAGTCACGTTTTAATATATATATATATATATATATATATATATATATATATATATATATATATATATATATATATATATATATATATATATATATGTTAATATATTCAAGGTATATACTGTGCAGAACTATTTAAAGGAGTGTCTCATCTGTAAATGCTTGTTAAACATATATTTGATTGGTGGGAAAATGAAAGAAGGCGGCAAATAACGACTTACCACATTAAAATAGGCGAACAATTTACGTGGAAGAATTTTCATTGGCTGATAGTAAAACAGTCGAAACACTTAAAAAACATAAACCCGCCCAAACTGTAAAAACCACTAAAACAATTACGTCCGAAGAATATGTAATATGCGTCCACCGAGATAAGAGCTTCGTCTTCATCACCATGTGGAAGTTGGCGCTGAATGTTCGTTTTTATATTCAAGATAAATGAACGCTGATCGAATGTTGTTTTGAGTGATTTGTTTTCTTATTTATGAATGTAATGTGCATCTTTCTTGTAGCTCACGGTACGTTAGACCAGAGAGGGCGAATGGACCAGCCTGCCACACTTTCTGGCGAAAGGGTTGATAGAACTGATCTCGAAGCACTCTTTCCCTGGGTTTATATTGAGGTCGGTAGGTGGCCGAGGAGTGCGGTGAGTGCCAGTAATATTGTTCTTTGCTTTGGTACTGGGTATTTGATTTTCTTGTTTTGCATCTGGTTTCAAAAAAGAAGTTAGATGATTGGCCCGCCTGTGTTAATGTTAATGAGGTATTAAGGGAATCATAAATAGGTGACAATTGTCAGGGGATATAAGAAATATATTCATTTTATTTTATATATTAAACATTGCCTACTACTACAAACAAAAACGGGGTTACCTAGCAGAACGTATTTGATGTTGAAAAACCCGAAACTTTTAATGAAGCCAGAAAAACATCACTGACAAGTCATCTCCAAGCATTCGAAGCGTGTCCATTACGAACACTTAATACTTACTCTCTCTCTCTCTCTCACTCTCTTTCTCTCTCTCTCTCTCTCTCTCTCTCTCTCTCTCTATTGCATAAGTGTTGTAATTTGTGCAAGCAAATGTCATACACGAAATGTAACAAATATTATTGGACGTAATATTTTACTACTTGTATCCCATAATAATTGTTCCATTTGCCTACACATTAGATACACTAAATGTACCAAATTTTATGGGACAGAGGTAGACTATTATTATTATATAATACTATTTTTGTCCCATAATAATTGTTCCATTTGCCTACACATTTCATACCAAATGTACCAACATGCCATCAAATACCTTCCAGAAATGTTTACAAATCTTAGAAAGTTTGCAACACGAATCTTAGCAATGTTTGGTTCCACCTATTTGTGTAAGCAGTCATTTTCCTTTATGAAATCAACAAAAACTTCTCAGAGAACCAGGTTGACTGATTATCACTTATCATCTATCATAAAAGTCGGAACTGCACAGAAATTTCAGCCAGATATACCAAAGATTGTCAAGAACAAGAGGTGTCAAGCCTCGGGACAAAACATGAAAAGTTAGAATGATCAATAATAAATGTTTATTTTGAACTATTATGATTTATGTGCAATTCATTTGCTGTTCATTCAAATACATGTCGGCCATGTATGTTGCCTTATAAATTTTTGTTATATCGAAATAAAGAACAGATTTATATCTCATGCTAAATTTTTTAGTTATATTCTTTTGTTTAACTACACGAACTTTCTACTTATATTCTTGATAACCAAACCATTGCATGTTTCTAACTTAAAAGGAAATGTTCTGCGATAATTTTTATTGAACAACCTTAAATAAAATGTAGGAGTGCGGCTCTCATGAGAACACAAACTGTCTCCTTTGGCACTCGTGGGACTCTGCGTTTGACATGCCTGAAATACGGTACTTTATTTATAAGTGTTTTATTTGAAGTTTCTACTTTAAAATATTAATGAGAACGGTTTTTATTTCTTTACGCAGAGTTAATTTGTTTTTTTTAAATAAATGTTTTCTACTTTATAATATTAATTAATAAAATATTTTTTCTTAAAACAAGGTTATTTTGTCTTTCGAATGTATTTAATGTAAATCTTCAACTTAAAAATACTTATTAATACTTTTTTTTCTTTAAAGTACTTTAAACTGAGTTACTTTGTTTTTCAAATAAATGCATTTTATCCAAATCTTCTACAGTACTTTAAAATATTAATTAATAAAAATTAATTGCATTTTTTTCTCTTTAAAAGCCTTTTTTTGTCTATTTTAAATATTAATTATTTTGGGTTAATATACAATGCGGACCAATAAATTTGTGAATTATTGAATGTGGCCCTTGCACTGAAAAGTTTGCCCACCCCTGAATTAGATGTTGTACAGTTTTTGAATGTTCTTTATAGTGGCGGCAAATCTTACAACCATCCAGCGTGACAAAAACGCGAGATACAACGCTTCTCTCTACTTAATGCTTCAGTAATCGACAGCCTAATTTCGACTAATACTAACTGGTGACACCTCTAAGAAGAAAGCTAATATAACCACCACCGACTAGACCCTGATTTTAATCATAATGGATGATTGTTCTCTCAAGGAAGCCCCTTGCCTTGAATGCCTACTGGGGCACATGTTCACTCAAAACCTCAAGTGGAACTTAATATATATGATCCATCGGTAAAGATGCTGAGAAAATGATCGCTTCCTTGTATCTTTCTAGTATATACCCGAGTCCTGCTGTTATCTTCACAAGAGCAAGATCAAACAAAGTATGGGGCAATGTTGTTATATCTGGGCTCGAACTGACCCATTTTTACTTGATAGAGTCCAGAAGCGTCTTCGTGGCCTTGTAGCACACTGGGCCCAGAGGTGGAAATTAGCAAAAATTAATGTTATTTCTGACTTAAACCTCTGTTTATAAGATGAACCTACATTCAATTTCTGAAAAACAAAAAGAAATTAAGTCTCTAGTATATCTAGTACTGATTTTATATTATTTTAAAGTTACGCAAATCTGAATAATAAAACCTTAGCTATTTCTTGGCCACATATTTTAAAATGCTACATCATCCTGATAAGTGAATAAGCTAAAATCTATTATGGTCAGCTGAGGAAATACAGCTAGTATCATTTTTCCTAACTTTGAATACCATATAATTGAATTCTATTAGGTTGGTGCAAAAATAATGTCGTTTTTTGACGCTCAAGATCATGTCAAAAAACGACATTATTTTTGCATCAAGCTAATATTTGGAAAAATCATTGATTCATGATGAAGGCATTAAGATTTTGACAAAGTAAAATCAGAATTGCTACAAATTTGTCAAGAATATGTCTGATTTTCCTTGAAATTGCACTGTTTTTAGTGAAAAACGTCAAATATATAAAAAAACGGCTAAGATTCACATACCAAAGCATAAACTTTTTGTAAAATTCAAGCTAAGCCCATTTAGAACCTTTCTTCTTTAATGCAGGACTAAATTTTATTCCAGAGGCCGTGAATTTATCTAATTGGTAAATTTTGTGTGTATTCGAGAATTAAAATTTAGGCGTAAAATAGATGAAAATGGTTGTAATATTACTATTTTGGGGTTACAGACAGGATATTAGCTATGAATTGCCTCAGAATATATCAAAATAGATGAAAACATTATCTTTGCTGATTTTCACCCAAAACTGTTAGGATCCCAGTTATGAGTAAATAGTGAACCTTCAAACTGAGGTCAAAAACATGAAAATAAACTAGAAAAAAATTACCAGTAATACATTTTCACAGTAAAAAGAAAAAAAGAAAATTTACCAGCAATACATCATTGAAAAAAAATACCAGCAACACATTGCTGGAAAAAACTTAACAAAGCTCACAAGAAAAGAAAATTCCGGCATTAAATCACCCATAAGGAGTTGATATGTCGTTAAACGAACTATAAAGAAGTATATATGTAAATAAGTAAAATAAGTATATGTAAGTATATTATATTTAAGTATACCAGGTGTAACAGCAAATTTGTCCAATTGTTAGATTAAGCTTTGAACCGTTGTATCTTAAAATTGAGTAAAGATATCTTACTGGAATTCTCCAAGGTTTTTATAACACTATTGGACTCTACTTTGAGCAATAAAAATGTATAATTACGCTAGAAGCTCAAAGGAAGAATAATGTTGAAATTGATCCTAAACGAAAATGAGATGTTCATCATTAATTAAACATAGCTAAGGATCGGAAGAAACTCGAACATAAATGAAATAAAGATCAATTATATATATATATATATATATATATATATATATATATATATATATATATATATATATATTATTTCAGGATCATTTTCCAACTTATTCACGATGATCTTCGCCCTCTCTAACACTAACTTTCTGTCCTGGAGTAACAAGTTACCTCACAGGTTTCACGTACGATCTCATTTTCAAATCTTTTTCACCACTCTTTGGACTGTCAGAGCTGAAACTCTCCGTTCGCGTGCCAAACGTCTTATGGATTGAATTGAATCTTTTCTAATTGATCACTTTAGCTCGAAGTTGAAATGATGATCCCTCTTCCTGTTTGGACCTCCTGACCCAGTTTTCCTCCCTACTGTTTCCTCTTTTTTAAACATATTCTCGATGGTTCTTGAATATGGAAGATGGAATCCAGAGTATGAATGTTGGTACCATTACTGAAGGCCTGAATGATTTTTTCCTCTCACCATTGCTCAGTTGGGAAGACAGTGAGTCTGACACCAAACGATTTTAAACTTTTCTGTTTTTAGCTGAATACCTGAAACGGTTTTTCAGTGATTCTTACAACAAATGGTGTCAAGATGGTTAAACATCTTGAAAAGATGAAAAAAAGAAACTCAATTAGTTTAGTGGGTTTTTTTTTAGATATTAAACATTTTGTGAGATGGATAATTATCCCATACTGATGCACGATTTAGACAATTTTGTATTTACATTTTCTATCTATCTATATATATATATATATATATATATATATATATATATATATATATATATATATTGTAAATTAATTGATTTAAAATATGTTTTTTTCGCTACACAGTGATACCATGTTTCAGAAATGGATGCTAAAGCCCTAATTTTAATTTTGTTATTAAACCAAAGACATTAGTTCCATTTCCTCGTCAAGCGAATTTTGGAGTAACTTATTTTTTTAAATTTACGGTTGTTAAAAGCACGGCAAAGATTCATAATTGAGGGTTTCCAAGGATACCGATAAATCCATTCATCTAGACAAGGGGTGGTAGGGGGTTCAAATTTTAATTTTCGTTGTATCAGTTAATAGTTACATTCGAAAGCGGGGTTATGTTTAGAGATCCGGGTAGGGATGTATCTTTCAACAAATTCTGACATCCGCTAAATTCAGGTCGTCTGTTTTTTTTTTGTTTTGTTTTTTTTTCTCTAAAGGCAAAAATTCTTATGGTATTTTTTCTATTTGTATATTTAAAGATTTTGAGGGGCTGTTTAGGCTAGAATATGTTTTAACCACATTTCTAAAAAATTATTTTTAATATTTAATATACTATACTCCTTTTTAAAACCAAGTAAATGTATTAGAATTACTTACAGTATGTAAAATTATTTTTTCTTATCGAGTATAAATAAATATGTATATTTCCAGATGAAATTATTTTTTTTTATTTTTTTTTTTATGAAAACTTTATGACAATGACGGCAAAGGTGGCTAAATTATTTCACTAATTCAGTAAACTTTTATTTTTTATAAATTTAATAATATAAATTTTCCCATGTATGTACAAAGGACATGGGTCATTTAATGTCCAATATATTCTAACTTATTAATTTCATTTGACTTTAGGTATTCTATTGGATTCTTTTAAGTGTTTGAATTGCTTTGATAGAGGTGTTAAGGTTAGAGTGCGTTTTATTTAATTACAATTTTAAAAGATGTTTAGGTTAGAATCCGTTTATTTAATTACAATTTTAAAAATTCTACTTTTAAATTTAACTTTTAAATTTAATCGGCTATATTTTTTATAAAACAAGTAAATGTAATAGAATTACTTACATTATTTAAAATTCTTTATTCACATCAAATATGAGTATGCATATTATCAGGTAATATTTTTTTTTTATTAAATATTATTTAAAGAAAATTTTTGACAATGACGGCATAATATAGCTATTTCATTTCTCTGATTCAGTAAATTTTTATTTTTTATAAAATTAGTAATATATAGTTTCTCATGTATGCATAAAGGACATGGGTCATTTAATGACCTACATATTCTAGCTTTTCTTATTAACTTCCATTTTACTGTAGGTGTTTTATTGGATTCTTTTAGGTTCCAGGAGTACTTCGAGAGAGATGTTTGATTTTTATATTTATTTATCCTAAACGAACTTTGATGTTGGTTGAACCTTTTTTTGAACTCATTGCTAGTGCAACCTATATATATTTTTATGTTTTCAGGGTTTTCAATAGAAGATATATTGCATTGGTATACTAATGATTCCATGCAACATTTATTTTGTAGAGGACAGTTTTGAGGGTTTCTACAATTACATAATTTTTGTTTACCCTCATTAGTTGTTGTTTGTATTTTTCCATTGTCTAAAGTTTTTTGGTTCTGGTATAAGTGTTTATTTAAGATGTTAGTTATGTTTCTTAATCATTTTCTCTAGGTTATCAGTACAGCTATAACTTAATTTTAGTGTATTTCTATTGAAAATAGTACTTAGTTTACTTTCACAGGGAAAATGCTTGAGTATTAATGCGAGGAATTTTTGCCCCGATTTGTTTTTTACCATTTGGTTGTATGGGGGTGTATACCAAATTATTTTTCTACTTCTGTTTTTTCTATGCTTACCATTTTCATTTTTAATATAAGATAGTTTTAGGTTTTTGTAGCCACTATCTTTTAGAGCTCTATTATAGAAATTAATATGTTCATCGAAAATCTTGTCATTTGCTGAATTTGTACTAATTCTTTTTCGGATAGATAAAGTTATATGTTTAATTATAGATGAGGGGTGATTTGATTTAGGGTGTATATATAAAGGATTCGTATTGAGTTTTTTATAAGGTGTGTATGTATTTTTCTTTAAATCTAATGTTATATCAAGGAAGTTAGCTTTTTTTAATTTAGTGCTGACGGTAATTTTTAAACCCATGCTTTTAAATTCTTTATATAATGCCTTTCTAATTTTAATAGATTTTTTTTACTTATTAATCCGACAGATTTTATCACTTTAAACATTATTTTGGTGGATACCCATATTTGAGTAGACGCCCCGTTTATTTAATAAACAGTATATTTATCCATTTTCGTCTACCAACTTAAGTCTGATTAAATCCTGTCGGAGAAGGTATGTTTTCTCTAATAAGATTTCCCTCATATTGAGGCCGGTAGGCGAAAATAAAGATACTTTTTAATAAATAAATGGAACGTCTTCTCAAAGATGAGTATCCACTATTTACCGTTCTCTTGATGGTTGTTGAATGGACTTTGAAGATGGAAGCCAGAGTATGAATGTTGGTACTATTACTGAAGGCTTGAATGGTCTTTGTCCTCTCACCATTGCTCATTTGAGAAGATAGTGGGGCTGACACAAAACGATTTAACCTTCTCTAGCTGAATAACTCAAAGGGATTTTCAGTGATTCTTACGAGAAATGGCTAAACGTCTTATCTGAAAACCTGGGAAAAAGAAACTCAATTAGTTTAGTGGGTTTTTTTTTTTAGATATTAAACATTTTGTGAGATGGATAATTATGACGTTACACGATTTGGACAATTTTGCTGTTACATCCGGTATATATGCACAGACGTATTTGTATTTTTCTGTTCTCCCAGCTTTTCTGCGTTGAATTTAAGGTGAATCCTTATCAAGATTCTCTGAAAAGATTGAAAGTAAAAGAATAATATATTCTAGGTATGTCTTCGTGTTTTCCGTGTCAACAATGTTTGTACAAATGGGATTAAATTTCCACAAAACGAAAGTATTGAACGGAAAAGAAAACAGCAGGCATTAAACCTGTTAAACAGCTTAGGTTTAACAGATTTAGAATGACGAAGATTGCTTTTAAATATGAAAGAGACTGTCGCCGCTAGGTCTTGATCTCAATGTCCTCTTTATATATATATATATATATATATATATATATATATATTATAAGATATTATGACAAATTTTATTATTATTTTATTATTATCATTTTATTAGAAGATATAACATTATTGTTCATGTATACAATTTTAATGGAGGACTTATATATATATATATATATAATATATATATATATATATATATATGATTATATATATATATATATATATATGATTATATATATATATATATGATTATATATATATATGATTATATATATATATATATATGATTATATATATATATATGATTATATATATATATGATTATATATATATGATTATATATATATATATGATTATATATATATATGATTATATATATATATATATGATTATATATATATATATGATTATATATATATATATGATTATATATATATGATTATATATATATATATGATTATATATATATGATTATATATATATACATATATATATAATCATATATATATATATATATATATATATAATCATATATATATATATATATATAATCATATATATATATAATCATATATATATAATCATATATATATATATATTACTCTGCTTTCACAATTGAATACATGGTAGATGATACTTAGATTTTGTGCATATACATGTTTGTGTGGACATAATTACTAGAGGCGGTGATCTGTGTGTTTTATGTTGTAGTTTTGTTGAAGTTATATTTTGGAAAAGGGTTTGATTTCTTTAAGAAATTGTAGGGTATTATATGGATCAACGTGATGAAGGTTTATGTTGGTTATTTGGTAGTATTTTAAACGGATTTGGCTGAAGTCGCTACAATTTGTTAGTATGTGTTTTATTGTGTACAGTTCTTGGCATACCTAAGTAGTGTGGGATGTCAACATTTTAATCATGTCATTATTTTCTCTTTGAGTTACATATCCATTTTAGTTGTTGCTACTGTTCACATTCATCAAGTAATGTAGTTTCTGTTATTTGGTACAGTTCTTTGTAATTCTGTAGTGCCGGTCTATGATTGACTGATTGATTTGTTTGTTTTATGGCATATCAACATCTCATGGGTCATTTAATGCCGAAATTTAATTCTTGGGGGAGCTTTGAAGTAATACAGATATGGTCTATGTCATTCTGCTTTCACAATTGAATACATGGTAGATAATACTCAGCTTTTGTGAATATACCTGCTTATGTGGGCATAATTACAAGAGGCAGTGATATGTTTGTTTTATGTTGTAGTTTTGTTGAAGTTATATTTCGCAATACAGTTTGATTTCAGCAATTGTAGGATATAATATATAATATGGATTAATGTTATAAAATAATTCTTTCATGTTGGTTGTTTGATTTGTTGGTTGATGTTGTTTAACGGCATATCAACCTCTATAGGTTATTTAATGCCGAAATCTAAATATTTGCACCGCAGTTGTAGGCCTTCAACCACAGATAAGTCGGTATTGCTGTTAATTCTTTTCATATCAAAATGTATTGCTGGTATTTTTAGTATAAGAATGTATTTGTATACTTTTATAGGGCTTTGTTTCTGTTTGGGGGTTCACTATTTGCCCATAGCTGGGATATTAACGAGTGCTACCACCTCGGGTTGTGGTGGATCTGGTTGTTTGGTTTGGTTTAGCGGCATATCAACACCTATGGGTTATTTAATGCCGAAATCTAAGTATATTGAACACAATTGTACGCCTTGGTTTGATTTAGTTTATTTTGCTTTACGACATATTAAATAACCCATTAGGGTTATTTAATGCCGACAGGATTTTTAAGATAAGTTCGTATGAATAGAATGTATTCTTTGTAAGAAATCAGTTTGTACATCAGGTTTCATCGACGTATTTTTGCAAAGAGGGTTTTTGTCGGGAGTCAAATGTATTGGCGGTAATATATATTTTTTTCAAAAATGTATTGCTGGCGTTTTCACCACAAAACCCTATTTCTACATTTTCACAGAGCTTTGACACCAGTTTGGGTGTCAACCACTTGCCAATAGTTGGGATAATAGGTGCTACCACCCGGGGGCCAGGGTGGATCTGAGAACAACAGCTAAGTGGTAGTTTTACGCTCCTCAAAACCTCCCAATCAGAGGCCTTGCTGCTGGATGTAGTTTATCTTTATACCCAGGACTAGAATAGAATGCTACCTAGCAACCGTCATGGTAGATGAGATGGATAATCCCGACAAAGATTCTAACAATTTATTCCACAAGTTTTTTTTAAATAACTGAAAAGGTTTTCACAAAAAAAGAGAAATTTTTTGTATGCACACCTTAAAAATATTGTCATATTCATAATTCTCCGAATTCACTGAGAAAATTCTTACAATATTAACTCATTGTAGTTCCTTGGAATGACTCGGGCGTCTTAACCAGCTTTTTTGTTTTTTGGTTTATAGCCGGCATTCTCAACAGGGGCGGTTGTTTCTTGGTTGGGGGGGGGGATAGGTTTTCACACACCAGTTATTTTCTTTCATATTAAGTGGAAATATTCGTAAATAAGAATTACGAGTTTATGTTTTAATAAACGTTTCTAAATTTTATACTTTCTCATCTGTTTACGAAATTGTCTTTAAACCTTTAAAGACGAAATAAATTATTTTTAATGATAGCTCATCACCACAAAAACACATTTCTACAGTTTCACTGCGCTTTGACACCAGTTTGGAGGTCAACCATTTGCCCATCGCTGGCATAATAGGTGCTACCATCCGACAGAAATACTTTTTTTCGTAAATCAGTTACACATCTCTAAATGTTTCAACTGAACTAATGATTTTGAAACATTTGGTTCAATATCTGGTAACAAGTGTCGTCTGCTATCACTCACTGACGTGCGCATTGCACTGCAGTGCTTCAACAGTAATCGTGAGAAGTGGATAATGCTCGATTTTTATGTTGGTATAGTCACTAGTCAGTAATAATTAGTTAGTAATAATTAGATAAAGAAAGTGTTAGTGACAATAACTTTGAGTTGAAAATATTGTTTCTGTGTTATATTTTTCCACAGGGGACAACTCGGCACCCGGACAACCTAGCACCGGGATAACTCGTCGCCAGGGAAACTTTTCTGAATTTTGAAATTTGTATTTTTGGGATTTTAACATTAAGATTTTACGATTAAAAAATTAAATTTAATCATTTTATTTGCATTAATTTTAAAAATAAAAATATTCTAATCATTTTACTTATATTAATTTAAAAAATTAAAGCATTAATTAAAATCATTTTATTTATATTTATTTTAAAATTAAAAAAATTGAAAAAAGTTAAGTTTTCCTGAGAGCGAGTTGTCCCAGTGCTAGATTGTCTTGGTGCCTATATTTTTAGCGTTTTTTTCATTAATCATGAGTACAAAAAAGAAATGTAAACGGTATACAGAGGAGTATTTGGCTTATAGCTTTGGAGAAAACTCGTTTGATCAAAGGCAACCTATGTGCCTTATTTGCAACAGCTCATTTTCTAATGAAGCGATGGAACCGTCAAGGTTTTTAGAGCATTTAAAAAGAAAACACTCTGACAAAGTGAACAAGTCCATTGCTTATTTTGAAAATTTAAAGAAAAACTTTAACCAACAAAATACTCTTTTACCTTATTTTTAAAAAAAACTACAGAAACAAATGAAAGTGGTTTGATTGCATCTTATGAGATAGCGCAAGTAATTGCAAAAACTGGAATTGCACATACAGTTGCTGAAAATTTTATTAAGCATTTCTTTGAAATTCTCATGAAAACTGTGTTGTGTCGGAGTTAGCTCCTCCTCAGTTTCCTTAATCCGTCAACAGGGGTCTCTCTCCCCTGGCTATAAATACTGGCTGACCCTTCTCTCTCTTTCTCTTTTTCGACTCAGGCCTTGAGCCGCTACCTCGCGCGGAGGCGAGGTAAAATCTCTCTTTTTCCACTTACACCAATATGTGACCCCTCACAGATACAGCGTTTCCCAAATTCTGGGAACACGCTAAGAACAATACACGTACGTACGAACACTCAACACAACACACACACATAATTTCTCCGTACAAACTCTATGTATTTGTGCATGTCATTGTAATTTGTTATTAATATATATTTGTTTACATATATGTATCGGTCTTGTTTGTTTTCTTTGTCTTCTTTGGACTTAATTAAAGTCCGACATTCTCTTGTAGATGGACCGGCTAGCAGGAAATTTTAACCTTTTCTGATATCTCTTCACATCTTCACACCACGGTCCGCTACAGTTGCAGCACAATTCAGCAAATTTCTTAAAAGCATTGCCACTGAGCAATGATTCACTTCGGAGAAGAATTGATGAAATGTCAGCAGAAGTGGAAAGCTAACTAGTTGAAAAATTAAAAAAACACTAAATTCTCAATTCAGATTGACGAATCAACTGTAAGAGATATTAGAGCTATTCTTATGGCATATGTTTGTTATATAAATGATTACTGCAAACTGTGTGAAGAGTTGTTGTTCGTGAAACTTTTAGAAACTTATACCACTAGATTATGCATTTTTGAAGATGAAAAATCTTGGTTTGACGAAATTCAAGTACCCTTTGAAAACTCAGTATCTTGTGCAATGGTTGGTGTTCCATCCATGTTTGGAAAGCATAAGGGATTTATTGCACATTTAAAAAAATATACACCCTTGTGCAAATTAATTGAAACAAAAAGAATAATTCAGTTATTATTTACTTTTTTTCGTATTTTCCAATGAAAGCTGACCCAGTGCATATGTTAGTATTTCATATGTCCAATCCACGAAGTCTTTCCTTGCAGATTGACCTCAGATTCTCGATTGGATTTAAATCAGGAGAGTTTCCAAGCCAGTCAATAGTACTTTGATTTGCTCACTGGTAAGGCTTGCCAGTGTATTCTTGCAGTGTTACAATTTTCGTACGCTTCCTTGGAGTAACATTCATCGCAGACAATAGCTGTAGGACAACTAATCGACAGTCGAGACAATAGTCTCTGGGCGTGGTGAAAATTTAATGCAATTACGGATGACGCATTTTTTTCAAGGCCAAACAAATTTCATCATACACCCCGAAGATAGATTCATATTACTGCACACCACTGCAAATGACCCAATACTAAATCGGCTGTTTCAATTAATTTGCACAAGGGTGTATGTTCTTCTATCCTTGCTGTGCATTGCGTGGCGCATCGTCATCGTTTAGTTGCCAAACATATTAGTCTGATCTTCCTGAGTCATTAACATTAGTTATAAAACAGTCAGTTCTGTGAAAATTGTGTATTGATACAGAAGAATAGTATATAAGACTTATTATCCATACGGAAGTCCGTTGGACTTCGAAAGGAAACTGCTTGGCCAGATTTATAAACCTATTTGCTACAATAGTCAATTTCTTGGAAAATGTAGGTGAGAAAAATTTGGCATCGGTAATCGGGAATCATAAATGTGACATTTACTTTTTAGCATGGATTTTTCGAAGGTTCAATGAAGTTTCACTCCAGATTCAAGGTAAATTATGCACATTGCTAGATTGCAAACGTGTTCTGAAAGCCTTTTCTGAAAAATTAGTCTTATTTTGAGTTAATATACAGAAGAAGAATTTCAATAACATGTCCAAGTTAACAGAAGTACGGAACACCTCTCAGAACAAACTAGTAACAAAGTACGTAGAATATTTAGTGAAATTGAGAGAACTAAGTAGCTGATTTTCAAATTTATTTTCGTTAGGAGTCCATCCCTGGATGCTGAATCCTTTCCGTAGGGACATAGAAGCTGTCAGTGAGAATACGCATAAAGAACTTATTGAATTGAAATACAATGATGACTGCAAGTACAAATTTGAAAGCGTCGGAATAACAGGATTATGGCTGTCAAATACAGCGAAACAGCTGTATCCGAATATATAGCCGGAAATGGCTAAAATACTGCTATGCTTTCAAACCTCTTATTTGGTTGAATGTGGATTCAGTGCAATCAATAAAATCGTGACCAAAAAAGGAAATAAAATTGATATCTGTACTCAAGCAGACATAAGACTAACATTTACAAATTTCAAACCAAATATTAAATTTCTAGCAGCAAAGCATCAACCACGAGGATCCCATGGCGATTATCTCGAAAAATAGCACAAAGGATGACACAGGTAGAGAACCTCTGTTTTTTGCAGACGTAAATGTCGCCATTTCTAACTTCCTTTTATAACTTTCTCTCTCTCTCTCTTTCCCTCTCTCTTTACTGTCGTTTATTATCATAATTCTCGTTCTGTGTTAGTAGAATCTTAACACGTTATGAGCCATATATTTTTTACTTTATACACTTCATAACTCTGTAGTGTTTGTGAAGAAGAAGAAATTTAAAGATCTATATAAACTGAGACTGATTTTGGTAAAATTAACAGATTTCATTTAACAGTTATAATATAATTATAATAATAGTAATATCTAGTTTTAACCCGTGAAAATTTCACGGTTTTCCTATTTTAAATTTATGAAGAATCTTAATTTTTAAGTTAATGATTGATTTTTAGCTCGTGGCGACTTCTACGACAATAAAATATTCGTAGAAATTCCCCTATCGCATCGTTAAATATTTGACAACTTTAACAAAATATTGCAATAACAATCATAAATATGAATGCTGGTCGTTATTTTAAGAAGTTAAGTAGGTACAAATAAAAACTTTTGATGTTGACTACTTTTCCATTTCACTGAAACAGACGTTAAACACTTTTCTCACTAAAACCAATTAGTTTCTTTTCCTCTCTTTCCACGCGTTCGCGATTGGAATAGCGCATTATTTATGAGCTGCTGGCAGAGCGTAACGCTCGTGTGAACTAACAAAGGAAGGGGCAATTATAATAGGTTATTTCAGTGGAGCCTGGTATTTATCACATTGTCCATGCGTTTAGTACAAATAGGCGACAACGCTTCAATGAGTTGAGTTGAAGTTTCAACATAAATCTTCCACTTTTTTGTCTATTTCCGGTCGCACGGAAACTTTATCAGAAGACATGGCTGAAAAGAATATTTGTAAAACGACTCAGTTAATTTGCAGTATAACCACCAAAATCCCCCGGAATTGAGAATATCCCATTCTGGTGTGAAATTGCCTGGTTATTTCGAAAATGACGTTAAAACATTGCGCTCGATTACCGTTTTCGCTTTATTGTCAATGTAAGTTCGATCTCTTTCGCGTTGTCCGGTCGCCATTACTGGTGTTCTTTACATATATTTTCCTCTCGTAGTAATGCGTGGAAGCTTACTTAGTTAACGGCCTTTTTACAGTTCGCGGATGTTATTTTAAAATGCGCTTATTTTTTAAAATGAAGTTTTAAATGAATAGTATTTTTTTCTTCATAGTCTTTCTGCTTATATCCAATGAAACAGAATCTCACCCTAAAATGAAATTTATGAAGCTTTAAATTTAAGAAACTTTTACGACACATAAAAAACATCATTGAAAAGAAGGAAAAAATCCTTTTTTTACTTTTCAGGCACGTAATTTTTATTCTATTTTAATTGTTGGATTTTACGTTTTTTCGCGCATTCATTTCAAACTTCGCGCATTCATTTCAAACTTCGAGCATTGCGCAGTAATCAAGACAAGTGAAGCTTCTGCGCTGCGTGACTACTCGAGGCAAACGTATGTTAACAAAGCCAGTAATGGCGGACGTTCTGTGAACGCGACGAAAAAGAAGTCAAACTTACATTGTCTATAACTTCTAAACGGTAATCGAACGCAATGTTTTAATGTCATTTTCGAAACAACCAGGCGATTTCACACCAGAATGGTACATTCTCAATACCGGGGTCTTTTGGTGCTTAACTGCAAATTAACCAACGCCTAAACAATTCTGGAATATAAAATTTGGCCCTTTTTTCCGATTTCTTCTTTTACTTTTTCTTTGTGGGCTTGTTGAATATTTCGACAAGACCAAATCTTCACCCCTTCAACCTCCCACAATGCCGCTATAAATGTAATATGTCGTACGCAAAGCGGAAGCTACCTATTTTTATTGTCCGCTTACATGTCTGCCAAGTTTATTATCAGTTTTAATTCCAGAATTGTGTACAAAACATCACGAAATCTAGATTCTCCAGATATATACAAAAAAACTTATAAAAATATATTACGTGTGTATTGAAACATTTCAGCTCCCACAATATATATATATATATATATATATATATATATATATATATATATATATATATATAGAGAGAGAGAGAGAGAGAGAGAGAGAGAGAGAGAGTAAAGGTAACAAATATATATATATTATGTTTAACGTTCTTTTTATATAAAAAGAACGTTAAACATAATATATATAAAAATGTCTTTAAAAATAAATTGTCGGACTATGTCCAATTCAAATATATATATATATATATATATATATATATATATATATATATATATATATATAACAAATATACATGTATATATATAATATATATATAACATAAATATATACAATATATAATATATATATAACAAATATGTGTGTGTGTGTGTGTAACAAATATATATATATATATATATATATATATATATATATATATATATATATATATATATATATATAGTAAAGGTAGCAAATCCGTTGGTATATAATCCAAGTGGATCCTAGTCATATAAAATACTAAAACTGATTCGCAAAAAGAGCTTAATGTATATTATTACTGATAAAATAATTGATAAACAATCAAATCCAAAATCACGTCATAAGGTTTTAGTTTTCTCTGACTGATCAAATATTTCGCATGGTGATGTTTATTTCTAGCCAATAGACACTTTGATTTAAACGGTGTGTGTTGTATTGTGGAATCTTTGGGGCATGTTTATGAGTATTGTCTGTTATTGGGTAGAAAATAAAGTTTGGGCGTATTTTAATATGGTATGTATGTTTGTAAATAGTGTTTATTTCCTATAAGAGTAACGAAAGCCTTTAACGTTTTGTTTGTATATTACATAGGGTGCTAAAAACTTTTCGGCCTGACTCCCACTTACCCCCTGAAAAAGCTTACATATACAAGGGTGCTGAAAAGTTTTAAACTCTTCTTAAAATCTGATGTTTGTCAGAATTTGGGAAGCGAGTCGGATCGAGAAATTTTCACCGCCCCCTATATACTATTAATTCTTTAATTATTACATACGTTATCAAATTTAATGAAACAGCAGCATCAACAACAACAACAATAATAATAATTACAACAACAACAACAATAATAATTACAACAACAACAATAATAATGATAATAATAATAAATTCTATGTTAGACTTACTATTAGTAAGTTTGATTGGTTCAATAAGGTCAAACTGAGATAAGGAATGTCTTGTTAATTTTAACACCACCGAAACGAAACCGCTCTCTATTAATCATCTGGGAGATCCCTTTCTACTTTCCGTCAGCATGGCTGATGCTAACCTCCAGGAGAATTACTCGTTACACCTTCTCGAGCTAAACATGAACTAGAAAGATTATATTGAATCAATTGCTAAGTCTGCTGCTGGGAAAGTTGATTCACTGTGTTGTGCTAAACAATCTCGTTAGTATCTATCTAACATATTTATAAAGTCTACCATTCGTCCTTGCTTTCAGCATTGCTGTCACATCTGGTCTGGTGCTCCTGCTATATATTTAGAGATTTATGATAAAATGCAGAGAAGACTACAATGTTATTGGTCCTGACTTGGTATCATGACTTCAGTCATTTTCCCACCGCCGTAATGTAGCTTCCCAGTGACTGTCCTATAAATAACAATTACTATGGAAGTATTTAAAATACTTCCATAGTAATTGTTTTGATGAAATCGTACATAGACTTTGAATTTAAGTGCAGTACTAGATTGGCAGTTAGGTCTCATCAGTTTTACAGTTGAAATTGCTAGATGTAGCCCCTAAGTTATCCCAAGAGTTTCATTTCACGCACTTTTCGCTTGTGGAAGTCTCTTCCGGTTTCTTGCTTTTTACAAAAATTTCAATGCAATGTCAATCGTTATCTACTGTCTTATTAATATTGTTCTTTTATCGTTCTCCCTCCTTAATATTTTGTTTTTCTTATACTCTTTCTTTCACATTCTCAGTAACCCATTGTGTCTTTATTGCCTTGCTTGGGGGGAAATGATTAAAAAAAATGAGGATACCTATTTTGTTAGTTAGTCTACAGCTTTTTTTTTTATCAAAGTGAAAATATATAAACTTCAGTTAAAAACATAGATTTAATATTTCACTTTAACAATTTTCCCGCTATATCAGCGCAACTTTTCAGTCGAGAAGAAAAAAACTTGTAAATTACTAGCTGCAAAATGATCGATTGTGATTGGTTGAAATGTGCTTACCTCCCTTACATTCATTAAACCAAAAATAAAACATTGCCGTGTTGCTCAGTGATTCGTAGTAAAGCTAAAATGGCGCGTGCATTCGGACGTCTCTCAAGCCAGTTCTACAAACTTGTTGTTTTGGGTCATCGCTCACAGTTTTCTCAGCCGATTGCTACTTACAGATTGACTGCATTTAAGTCTACCCTTGCTTCAGCTCGTCAACAAGAGGAACCAGATCCGACTCCAGACAGCGATGATAAACCAAAAAGGAGTATTACGAACAGAGTCTTAGATGAATACGGGCATCCTTACGTCGATTTATCTTTCAGTAATGCCGAAGAAGCTTATCGAAGCAAAAGCAATTTTGAGATAATCCGATCGCTTCTTGTTTTTAATCTTTGCTCCATTAAATACCTTGTCGACAACAATAAAGAGGTATTTAAATTCTTTCTTTTTTTCTTTCTCGGTTTCTTTGAAAGAAACATTTTCTTAAGTTTTTTTTTACATTTTTTTCCGATCGCAATTGTTTGTTTTCGTTTTTTTTTTTTCTGTATTATTATTAAATATAAAAAAATTCAATTAAATTTTAATTCATTTACCGATAAATAAAGTTATTATTTTATTGGAACATTTGCAATGATATATAATTTTCCATACAAAATTAATTGAACAATGGTAGAAAATACCCGACCTTACGTAATTATTTTATTTTGTGACAGGTGGAAAAGTAATTAAAACATTTTTGTTTTGTTGTTAGAAAAATCATTATTTATTGCGTAAATTATTTACGCAATAAAGAATGAAATATTAAAGATCAGAGAATGTTTATGACTGGTTTATTTTATTTTTATTGAATAAAAAGAAATAAAAACTTTAATTATATTTCTTTCTTACACATATTTTTGAAAGATTTGTATATTTTTGATTGTTTGTTGCGCTCTTGAGAATGTTTTTCATTTCGTATAAATGACGGATATGAAAACTTGAGAAATACTTAAAATAAAAATATGGTAAATCTATTTATGATTAGAGAATCTCTTTCAATTTTTCTTTAAATAAACAAAATTTAAATTCCTACAGATCATAATTTATACGATCGTTGTGCAATAGTGTTTTCATTTTTGTCTCTGGACATGATCGAATTAATACAACGATCGTAGAATGACCACCTGAGAGAAATTTTAAGATGAAAGAAATCCCAAAATAAATTGTTTGCTTACTGTTTTTTTTCTTCAATTATTTTAATTTTATTATTTTTTTTCGCAAAATTCTACTTTTAGTTTCACTATCAAAAAACAAAAAATCTTTCTAAGAAAGAGTTTTTCAATTATTATCATTAAACATTTAAAATAAGCTTCTTTTTTTTCTTTTCTATCGGATCCTGGCTTTGAAAATGATTCATAACTGAATGAAATTTATCAAATACACTTGTTGAGCATATTATTTACAAAATTAACATTATTTTTGTGATATCGTTTAAAATTCTATTTTTAAAATTATTTCACATGACCAGAACCAAATTTATTCCATAAATAATTAAAATCGTTGTTAGTATATTTTTTACTAAATATTTTTTACAATTTAACCGCTAAAAATTATTAAATAAAACTGCGAACATGAATAGATTGAATGACAAAAAAAAAAAAAACGTTATGAAAAAATACCCGTGTTATTTTTTTCTCACCTATCTAAGATATTTAAAAAAGCTGAAACATATATTTTACTTTTAAGTAACATTTGATAAAATTTGAGAAATCAATAAGCCAACCAAGGTGTTACCTTTTTTTTTCATTAACTAAAAAAGAAATAAACGAACGGAAAAAAGATTTATTATTATTTTTTTAGAATTGATTAGATTTTCATTCTTCTCAATTAATGTAATTTGATACTTTTCCTTTCACGTTTCCTTAAGTTAGGGTTTTAATTCCTAGAAAAAAAAGTCAATGACCAAAGAAAAAACCTTTGAAGAAGGTTGTGGCTTTGACATTTAAAAATACACAACAGTTCAGAACAAAAAAATGGACTTTTGCTTTTCTTTTCCTTTTAAAAATCGTATCTTGTCAGACTTTTTTGTTCGTACGAAAATAGTTTCCCTATTTATTTATTAAATTCACTTTCCTGTTATTTTATATTTTTTAAATAGAATTTAGAAGAAAACAATGAAATCGCCATAAAAATAAAAGTAAAAAAACCTACTGTACTGTGTTTGACCAATGGAATGGATTTTTTTTTAACAAGCCAAATTGTCTTTAGTTTTTTGTTTGTACTTTTAAATCAGTGTTGATTATTAACTTTTAAATTTAGTTTATATTAAATTGAAGTAGATTCTTTTTACAAATCTAAAAAAAAATTGGAAACGAAAAATTTTAAAAAATTTTTTAATTTTTTTTTTTTTTTTCTTTTTTAAGAGTAAAAAAAGTATGGATTGTTTGATTATTTTTTTTAAAATAATTACATATTTTGCTTATTTATCTTGAAAAAACTGTCTCTAAATGTTTCCTTTGGATTTTTTCAAGATTTTTTGTGGGAGGGGGTATTTGTTTTCTTTTTCTTTTTTTATCCGCGTGTTTTTATTTTCGGAAAAATGGTTACTTTTTAGTTTAAAAATTCCTTTTATAATTTTAAATTTAAAAAGAAAAAAAAATCTTTTCTGTCGTTTTTTTTTTCTCTATTTCTTCTTCTTAACAATTGAAAAATTTACATTTTTAACTGGAAATTACATTTGAATTCTTCTTTCCTTATCTTCACAAAATTTCTCGCCTACGCAAATTCTGCACCTTTTTTTCTTTCGTTTCTTCTCGGAATTACCTGTAAAAATAGTAATGAATTCCAATTCAAATTAAAAGCAATTTTCTTTAAGTCTGGCTTCTTTTATATCTTTCCTCTGCTATTCATTTTTATTTTTATTGTAATTTAAATTAATCGTGGCGATTACAAGCTTTACTTAAAATCTCCCTCCATCAATCCAGTCAGGTAGATTCTAGTAGGAGACAAAATTCGCACAAAAACACAGACAATGTCACAATATGAATAGACTTTTTACTTTTTCTTTCTTTTTTTGACACTACAAGATTCCATGACATGATCAAATTATTTATTTGCGTTAAAAACAGAGTATAATATTTCCTCTTTAAAAGCTTATTTTATATTTATTATGACATTTACAAGGTCGAAAACTTTGTTTTACGTAATTTAAAATTGGTAAATTTTGTACCTTTTTGATCTCTCTGTTTTCTGTCTATTATATATTTCTGATTGTTTAAAGCCAAGTAACACCTATAGCTGTTTGATTTTTAGCTCCTTACCTTTTTTATTCAACTGCTGTCTTTTTTATCCTCTGTAAAGGCGGGAAGCTTCCAAAAACACCCACTTGGTGTTTTTTACTATTGTTCATCGTGTGGTTGAAAATATGTTTTTAATCTTCAAAATTGAATTAAACTTATTTTAACAGCATTAAAATTTAATTTGGTTCCTTTAAATCCTAGAGAAACTCATCTTCATGAATTAAAAATAATTTTCAATTCATGCTTACTTTCTTTTTAAGTTCGTTCGTTCGTTGTAATCAATATTGATAATTTAAAAAAAAATTGATTCAACATGTTCACCTCCTAAGTCAATATTTTGACAAACACGTCGCAAGCCCGCATATTCCTAGCTTCTGTTATTCAAACGAATAATATGATTGTTAAAGAAAAAACAACAATACTGACCCAAAGTTTCATTCAAATGAATAAAGTTCTTGACACGACGCCTACATAAAAAAATAATCTTAATTGAAGCTTATTGGCTGGTTGAGACAACACCCAGTTAAAGACACGGCTAACTGAATCTCTCTTCTTAACGCCACTGTCTTCTATTTTTTTTATTACAGTTTTTTGATAATTTATTCGCTTTAATTTTTAAAAATTAGTTGTCTTAATCAGAGGTCTTTACTTTGAATTAACATAAGATTTTTCTCAAAACTAGGTGTATATGAAAATTAAATATCAAAATCTTTGTACATTTTGAAAGATTTAAAAATTTTATTGAACAAATGATGTTATCTACATACTACATAGTGAAAAAAAATTATTTTCTAAAAAGCAAAAATAAGGTCAATTTGATGTTAGATAAGAGAAAGGAATGTTAATTAAACTTTCGTTTTTCTCGTTAAATGAATAAAATTAGTTGTTCACATATTTTTATTTTATTTTATTTTTTTTTTGCTGTTTGAAATTTTCATAATGAAAAAAAAATCAAGAATGCATTCATTTTTACATAGGTAATAAGCAAGTAACAAAAAAAAAACTATCATCACAAAAATATCAGCAAGTCACATTCAACTTCTGACATAGTCACCTTGCACTAATGCCCTTGGGAAAGGCAGGAATACGTTTCTACTCCCTCTCCAAACATATAGGTTGCATATCAGCGTACAGGGTGCGATTGATAAATTGTCTAAATTATGCAAAAATTAAAATAACACTGACATCTCATTTTAACAGATATATTTACCAAAATTACACAAAAATATCTTGAAATGCTAAAGAGGAAATTTATTCAATAAAATCGCCATTGGCTTCAACCACGGTCTTAAGACGACTTTGGAATCTCCTCCATCTCTTCTGGATGGTCTCCTTGTTTAAATTGGTGAATGCTGCCATAATCCTTGCCTTCAGTTCATCTTTGGTGTTACAAGGAGTTTTGTCGGTCTCTTGCTGATATAGTAATCAAGGGGGTTGCAGTCTGGGGGGTTAGGTGAACAGATGTAAGGGGTGATGTGGTCACAGAAATTGACTGCCATGACTGGTTTCTCCTGCTTGTATGGCTTGGTGCAGAATCCTGTTGCCAGAGCAGGCACCCTCTTCATCCAGGGCAGCACTACCTCTTCAAGGCACTTGTTGAAGGCCTCTCTGTTGAATCACGTCCTGGGTATGACAATAAACTACGCCCAGCAGCAAGGCCTCCGATCAGGAGGTTTTGAGGAGCATGGAACCACCTCTTAATTGCTGATGTTCTCAGGTCCACTCTGCACTATAAAAGTGAAAAAAATGTTTTAATACCAGAAATACTTTGTAAAAAATATTACCAGCAATACATTTTTGAAGAAAAATAGATTTTTTTGACAAAAAAAAATATTACCAGAAATGCATTTTTGAAAACAAAAAAAAAATATTACCAGCAATAAAAATTTTGTCGGCATTAAATAACCCATTGAGGTGTTGATATGCCGTAAAACAAATCAAACCAGACCAAACCAATCTCTGTTGAGTCTGAGGCCTTCGGGAGTTTTTTTCTTATCAGAATGATCAGAATGAGTTTTCTGAGCTGCCGTACCTTCGTAATCACCATTAGACTCCTTCAACTCTTTCTGAATCCTCTGCACTGACCTCAGATTAACATCCAAACGCTCTGAAATGTTCATATTGGAGCTTCCGGCATGAATGCCAATTAGTACAGTATGCCTATTCCTAATTTCTGGCAGAGTGAATTGCATCATGGTGCTCTTTTTCTCACAGACAGTATCCAATTGATACTAATATACTGTACAGTCAACAAAACCAAGAACAAACAATGTGCATACACAAAATTAGCGATGTAAAATGGTGAAAATTTACCAATCACAACCTGTATAATTACAGAATGTCTAATTTTTACTGCAAATATTGCATTGTAGTTGATTACATATTTTGATAATTTTTCAATAAAATATTTCTTTTCAAATTCATTTCTTTATAAAATGGTAAATAAAGGAAGAGACTATTTTACAGGTCCCAGTAAAATCGACAAACATGGTTTAAAACTTATTTTACTGGTCTCAGTAAAATAAACCCCTGGCTATTTTGCTGGTAAATATTTGCATTATTATGAAAGCAGGTAATTTAAAAAATAGCAACACACAGATTTAACACAGTAATTTATTTATTTTCGCCATCAATTTCTAAGACAATTTAAAATCTTTTCCGCCATCAATTGTTAAAACACAAGTTAAAATCATTTATTCATCATCAATTATTAAAAGAAATATAGAAATCTCTGAATATTTTAAGCACTTCAGATAAAACTGTCTCTGCAAATCCAAAATTTGCCCTTCGGCATGGCGCTCTTGCCAATACACTTCAAGTGCACCCACTGAAGACAACTGTCACAGGCCACAGAATTCATGGTAAATGTAGGAGGAGGAGATTAGTGCATTCTGAGTGCAAGATATTTATATATCTATCTAAAATATATATATATATATATATATATATATATATATATATATAGTCATCCAGACAAACTGTTTTGCTGTATCACAGCTCACCAGTGTAACTAGATATCCAACTGTCTCAAGCCAGGATCAAAACCTGACTGATCTGACATCACTCAGAGATTTTTTTTTCTCCCCTAAGCTATCAGCTCCCGGCAGAAAGGAAGGTAAATTTTTCCATATTTATTTTTGAATAAACACTCCAGTGACTCAGAGTGCTCAATTCATGGAAGAGCTTTGCAGTATCAGCAGCAGCAGTCACTGTTTTCAAATTCGTTCTTTCCCTCTAAAGTGCTCGACCGAATTTTATTTTTTCGGGGCATATATATATATATATATATATATATATATATATATTTCATTGAATAAAAGACATATGTCAATTTATTTTGATGATAATCGTTTGTTTTTAAAATAATTATAACACCATCTCCACGTATGTTTACAAAAATTACCATCACAATGATCACAATTACATTAAATTTGTCTTCGCAATTCACCCCTGAGGATGATCTCGGGGGAGATTGAAAATACTTGGGTTAGCAAGAACTACAAAGGATTATTATAAATAAAAATAATATATCTATATTATTCAATGAAACATGGAATATATGCTGTCTATACACACACATCCTGATGAATCCTCTTCTCCGCTCAGCTACGGGAGGACAGACCAGGTCCATAGACATGGATGGCAACTGGGCTACTACAGAAAGAAATGGCAACCTACTGCGGGAAAAAAAATCTGCCTCGTCAGTCATGTATCAAAAGATACATGATTGCCTATACATGTATCACTCATGGCACATAACTGACTGACTAATACAGACACACACATATATATATATATATATAATATATATATATATATATATATATATATAAATATATAGATATATATA
>OZ038510.1:73919944-73954944 GCA_964036315.1 Acanthosepion esculentum
GTATATTTATTTTCATCCACCAGCTTGAATATTCGAGAAATCTTATTAAAGAAAAATATATGCTCTCCAGTAGGATTCGAACCTGTGTCCCCCTGGGCAGAAGAAACTGTTGTTAGATCCAATATGCTACTAAGCTAGGAAGAACTTAGCTGATTGGGTAAGGTTGGATAGCTTTGTTTATATTTGGATACAAAACTGAGCAGATATGAAACATTCGAGAATATATGGCAAGCAGGATTTTGTTTAAAGTCACTATTAAAATGATAAAATCTGTTGGATAAATATATAAAATATCCATTACTTCTTTAGAAAATTGCTATGGTTTTCTATTTGAATGAGCGTACCCACCACCAAGATGGCCACACTGGTTTAAATAGCAGAGCATGTTTCCTAGCATAAAACAATGGCGAGTTGGTCTAGTTCTGTGGTTCCCAACATGGGGCGCACACCCCACAGGGTTGGCGATTTGAGAATGAGTTATTAATAGTGAATTTTTTTTCTAATGATTCTGTGTGAGTATGAGTGTGTGCAAGTTAATACATATGGTGCATACACAATAAGCATACATGAAAATATTTGTGCATTTGTATGTATATGTGTAATTATGTATGTACTATATATATATATATATATATATATATATGTAACGTAAATCATTCAAACGAAAAACAAATACTGAAGCTAGTTATATGGCGAGAATCACTCTCACAAACAATATTTAATAATAAATTACAACCAACTTCGAATCTGTTAATGAATGGTGTGATCCTTGTTCATAAATTCCGGGTTTATCTGGTCTTATTTTTTTGTACGAGCCGGCTTTCAATCGCTTCGAACGACCATCCTCAGGTAGACATATTAGTGTGTTTTTGTTAAACTCCGAATAGTAATGCGACATCGAAAGATATTGTGGTCCGAAAGAGTGCTTTTTTAGTAATGAGATATTGTTAAATGTAAGAATAATTTTGGAGCGCTGCAGACACAACGCTGAGGTTGAATTTTTTTAAATTTGAAAAATGTGCGTTCTTGTACTGGAGAAAAGTGGCATGAACTAAATTGTTCAATAATAATAGTATTGTCACAATTATTATCAGGAATTTCGCACTTAGGATCAGGTTATTTTAATATCGGTTTTGTAGTGCGTATTCAATTTATGTAACGTAAATCATTCAAACGAAAAACAAATACTGAAGCTAGTTATATGGCGAGAATCACTCTCACAAACAATATTTAATAATAAATTACAACCAACTTCGAATCTGTTAATGAATGTTAACAAAAAACACACTAATATGTCTACCTGAGGATGGTCGTTCGAAACGACTGAAAGCCGGCTCGTACAAAAAAATAAGACCAGGTAAACCCGGAATTTATGAACAAGGATCACACCATTCATTAACAGATTCGAAGTTTGTTGTAATTTATTATTAAATATTGTTTGTGAGAGTGATTCTCGCCATATAACTAGCTTCAGTATTTGTTTTTCGTTTGAATGATTTACGTTACATAAATTGAATACGCACTACAAAACCGATATATATATATATATATATATATATATATATATATATATATATATATCTATCGGACGGAAAATAGTTATAACTGTTATATAACGATAAAAAAATTAATAAATAATATACTGCGGTACTTAAAAATCGAAAACCAAAAAGAGAAATATACAGTGTAACAAATAAATAACAAGTATAATAAATTGATCTAAATAGATCCAAATATATAAATAAACTAACAACCGATACCGATAAACTAGCCGTTTAGAAAAAAACAAATAAAGATAATCAACCCAAATAAATAAATTAAAAACTGTTCCCACCAAAATAGTAGTCAGAACAAACCACAGCATTCGACCCCAAAATTCAACAAATAGCTTTAATCAATGACAAATAAACAAATATATAAGATAAAAAATAAAAATGAAAAATAAATAAAAACAAGCAAAACGATTTGACCCAAATAAATAAGCAAATAAACGACTTCCGGTACATGAGCACCATAATAGACTACCAACAATAAGCTATATAAACATATTTTTACTACATTAATAAAAAACACCGATCAAAACAAAAAATAAATATATAAGATAAATAAAAAAAAAAAAAACAAGCAAAATAATTTGACATAAATAAATAAATAAAAAAAAAAGCGACTTCCAGTAAAAGTAACCGCCAAAATAGATTACCCACAATGCACCACTGACCCTTATATATAAATAGCCAAGAAAAATAACAGCACTAGCTGCCTGACGATTGCACTAGCATGAAACAGACTGTCACCTCTAAGTGTTAACTTCTATGTTCACTTTTATATTTACACACGCTCTATCTCTGATATTGAGCACTTTATCCCATAAATATAGCACACTTTAAGACTATATTTCTTTATATATATATATATATATATATATATATATATATATATATATATAAATTCCCAAGATGATAGAAGCCAGGTAGAACTCAATGTCCAGAACAGAGTAAAAATATAATATAAAAGGCTCAAACACTAATATTCCATGGTTATAATTTATTACATTGGAATCGTAATCACGATCCAAATCATCAGACCTACAAATTCAAAAAGGTCTGATGATTTGGATCATGATTACGATTCCAATGTAATAAATTATAACCATGGAATATTAATGTTTGTGCCTTTTATCATATATATATATATATATATATATATATATATATATATGTACAGGGGGAGGCTGTCACACATCATAGTGATAATTTATTAAAAGTAGAATTACACAAGAAAATTTTATTTGCTAGTTATTTAATATTTTATTATGTGTGCTGTTCAAAATGCCCTTATTTTTCAAAACACATGTTGATTCTGTACCTGCATATTTCGTTAACATATCAGATTTTCCTCTGTCATTTTACTGCATTCATATTTAATTCTTTCTTTAAGTTCCTCAATATTTCTTGGGTGTGTCTGATAAAGAGCTGATTTCAAATGACTCCATAAAAAAAATTCAAGGGTGTGAGGTCTGGTGACCCCTCAGCATGACCTCTTTGACCTTATATGTTATTTTTTTTATTTTTAACAATTTCTTAGTAATATCTTCCTCACTACTTCACCTGTCTTTACATTCTTTTCTTTGTTCTTTGGTAGCATTTTTAGACCAAGTTAATGGCCTTTTAGGCTTCCTCCATGTGAATAAGAGTCCACTTTTTGAATAATAGGAATTATATATCACAGGGGGATATCAGAATTTTAGAAATGCTTAGGTAGGGCGTGACCAAAAAATGGTTGGGCACCACTGGTCTAATCTGTACTTGAGTTGCAGCTGTAAGTATAAAAGTATGTAAGAATTTGCCTATAGATGTAAAACTTGGGTGGAAGTACAGGGGTAACATCGTAATTGTAGATGATTTTTATTTTCATTAATGATGATAAAAATATAACGCAAATAATGTTTTATTTTTATCTTTGTCCTTGAATATTATTTAAGCTGAGGCAAGAATGAAAACTAGGAGAAAATATGCATTGAGTGAATGTGCACAGAAATTAAGTGTTTCTATTCTTAGAATGTGTGCATTATGAAATAACTGTTTCTACATTACATTCACTTACATGCTAATACCATTAGGAAAGGTATGAATCCCCCAGCTGTGGGTAAATAGCAGGACAGACCAGGTTCTATAGCCTGGGATGGCAACTGGTCTACTGCAGAAAGAAATGGAAACCTAGTGCAAGAAGTCATGTATTGGAAGATACATGATCGCCTAAGCGTGTATCACGCTTTGCACATAACTGACTTATATATGGGAGCTATTTCTTCTCTCTGCTGAGCCGAGTTCGAATTCCAGTCGAATCCATTACATTCACTAATGTGCTAATACCCTTGGGAAAGTTATGAATCCTCTTCTTCTCACCCCAGCTATGGGTAAATAGCAGGACAGACCAGTTTCTATAGCCTGGGATGGCAACTGGTCTACCGCAGAAAGAAATGGCAACCTACTGCAAGAAGTCATGTATTGGAAGATACATGATCGCCTAAGCGTGTATCACGCTTTGCACATAACTGACATATATGGGAGCTATTTCTTCTCTCTGCTGAGCCGAGTTCGAATTCCAGTCAAATCCGAAAGAAATGGCAACCTACTGCGGGGAAAAAATCTGCCTTGTCAGTTATGTATCGAAAGATACATGATCGCTTAAGCATGTATCATGTATGGCACATAACTGACTGACTGTTTCTACAATAATCGCAAACACTTTAGTAATCGATTTTAAAAGTTTGGATACGTAGCATTTTTATAGAAGATTGAAATTCTGAAACCATTCACAACTGATACTTTTTTTTCTTTTTTTTCCAGTTACAAATATATAAAATCACGCTTTTATTATTTATGTTTATTAAATCAAACTGGCATTTATTGAGCCGAAATTGTGGCCAGATATGTTATAGTGAACTACCAGTGCATTCAAAGTGTTATTTTTTCCATACTAAGGTTCACCTAATATAATGCTTAAGAGCCACTCAAAGTAGAGGGTTACAAACCAATGCTTTAATCTACAAGGCTATTGTCCTAGTAAATTATTGAGTTTATTTATAAGCCTAGCATTCATTCACAATCTTTGTTAAATGCCAGGATTTTATAACACTTTAAATTTTTGGGCTCACACCTCATTTCAGTTTTAATCATCTAAGAGAACCCTTTTCACCTTCCATCAGCATGGCTGATGCTAACCTCCAGGACAGTGACCCATTGCACCTTCTTGGCCTAAGGTTTTCCGTTCACTTGAAGTGAAAACATTATATTGAATCAATTGCTAAGTTTGCTGCTCTGAAAGTTGGTTCACTGTGTCATGCTAATGATTTTTTTCTAGCCTGATTATATTTTATATATTTGTAAGTCTATCATTCACCATGCTTTGAAAATTGCTACCCCATATGGTCTGGTACACCTGAAAGATGCTTGATAAAATCCAAAGAAGAATCTGCAATGTTATTGGTCCTGACCTGGCATCCCAGCTTCACTTTCCCACCAACATAACATAGCTTCCCTTGGCCTTTTCTATAAATACTTTCATGGTAATTGTTCAGATGAACTTTCCTCTTTTGTACTTAGACCTTATGAATTTAAGCGCCGTACTAGATTGGCAGCTAGGTCTCATCATTTTACATTTGAAATGGCTAGATGTAACAGTAAGTTCTATGCTAATAGTTTTTTCTGTTGCACTTCTCGCTTGTGGACCTCTCTTTCACCCTCTTGCTTTCCAGTCAAATTTGATCTTCAAAATTTAAATGCATTGTTGCTATCTTCTGTCTTAATTCTTATTCTTTTCTCTCTCTCTCCCCCCCCCTTAATGATGTTTTTCTTTTTATTTATATTCTCTAACAATCACTAACCCATGGTGTCTTAGGGGCTTTATTGCCTTGTTTTGGGTGAAAGGATTTTTTTAAAAATAAGAAGAAACTGAGCTAGCAATAATTGAGTAGAACAAGGGATATTCCTAGACATGGTCAGCCAAAAAAGAATAATCTGCTCCCATTGATTAAATAAAGGGCTCAATTTGAACTTTCCTCACGGTTACTCAGATCAAAAAAACACTTGAATGCCAGAGGTCCCACCAACTGAAATATTGTGATAATGAAGATGAGGATATTAGTCCAGATATAAATAATGATAACTCCTCATCACAGAAATCCAGTCAGAAACTACAAATATTATATTCACAAGAGTAATTTAACTTCTTTAACAAGGAGACCGTTAGGAACAAACTCCTATTTCTACAGAAGGATACTGAGAATGTGTGAGCAATGATGAAGTTCTAGAAAAGATTGGAAACAAAACACGCACTTATACTTAATACACTTACCTTTCTTGAATTGGATAGTTTCAAAATTATGTTAACCTCAAGCCCCCAGGGAAGCATCCCTTCAGGCAATACCCCTCCTTCAGGAGGGGGCTGGAATCACTGCCCGATGACTGAGGTGTCCCCCAAAAAGGGGACATGTCGAGGGGCCTTGAGCAAATTTTCCACAGTATTGTCATTAAACACTTTAAACCTCGACATTGTGTCACATTCAGTAACAACGTGGGCACACTAAAAAATTCATTTCTACTTAACATTGAGAAGAGACAGTTGAAATTTCTGGGGCACATAATTATGAAATTTCGGCTTGGAGAATTTGATACTCACAGGACAGATTGAAGGTAAGAGAGACAAAAACAGTTCAAATTTTCAGGGTACATAATGACGAAAGAGGTCTGTTGTCTTCTAAGTCGTGATGGTTGACTTTTTGTGAAGGACTTCATCTCTAGCACTGCTATTAGATCTATCCAATGTAGCTCTACATTCATCAGTAAAAATTACAGTTGAGTCATTTTAATGTATTTTTTGTTCAACATTTTGCAACAAATATTAATTTATAAATAAATACCAGTCATTAGCAATATGTATTAACTTAACACAATATTTCATCTGACTAATGTTTTATTTTACATTTTAATATTGGCTCCTTGACATCTTCATCAATCTTTCGACTGTTGAATTTAACTTTTCTACTCTTTCGATTTTAACATTTCCATATAATATATTTCATTGATTTACATTTTAATGTCTGCTCCTTGACATTCTATAACCTTCAACAATCTTTCAACCATTGAGTTGAACTTTTCTACTGTTTTTATAGCAATTCTTTTGCCTTCCATAGATAATCTTTGCTTGAATGTTGTTTGTTTTCATTCTCCTACACATCTGTTTTAATGACCGCATTTTCTATTAGATTTATTATCTAGAGAGGCGGGAGGAGATTCTTTTTAATTAATTGTTGTGATGTTTTTTGGTAAGATGGGCAAGGGAATCTTTGCAGAAGTTGAAGGAACATTGTCTTGAAATTACAATAATGTTCTCTTTTATGCTTGAAACATCTTTGTTATAAAACCTTTACCACTAAATACAAAAAAAAAATGTCTTGTCCAAGAACTTCCAATAATTCTCTGCATTTAACTTGGCACCATTATCAGCATTGAAGGAACCTGCAATTTTTCTGTCTAAAAATACATGTCCAAAATGCGACTCCACTATGTCCCTGTTGTCTTCAAAGTTCTGTTGGATTTTTCCATGAAGAACTCAACCATTAACCTAGAAATCAAATTGACTGACTGATTTGTTTTCTACAGCCTATCAATGCTTTACAGGTTATTTAAAGCCATAAAATATTTTTAGATAATTAGAATTTTTTTTTTTTTTTCGATAATAATGATTTAGTGATACAAGTCTTACTAATTAACTTCTCCTGGGGGGAGAAGAGCTGGATTCATGCCTTTCCCAAAGGTATTTGTGTGTAAGTGAATGAGTTGGAAATGAATATTGCTTGGAGAACAAATAGGAAACACTTATCTAACATGTTAGCCTAACTGAAAAACTATAAATATTGCTTAAGGTATATAAGTGTATAATTCTAGTTTGTTTATGTAGTGTAAGTGAATATAATGAACCCAATGGGAATTGGAACTCAGCTCTCCAATTTATAGTTCCAAGCTATTATTCTTTACACCACCCATACATCCAAGCTTATAGCTCTCAGCAATCACTTCCCTCAAATGTAACTCTACTTTTGTCCCTAAAATTACTGTTAAAAAAATCAGTTTTCATGGACTTGCCATATATATGCAATGTTTACTTAAAAGTGGTTGTTTGTTTCCATATCTTTAGCCCAGTGATTCTAGTGTATCACGCGATATTGTCACGACATACATACATATATATGTGTGTGTGTAAGTAGTGATGGTACAGCATTAGTATTTGAATAAATAAGTATTAATTTTTTTTAAATAATTCTTTTCACTATTCTTTGATTATGTTATTTTAAATCAGTCAGTTATGTGCCATTCGTGATACACGCTTAGGCGATCATGTATCTTTCTATACATGACTGACAAGGCAGATTTTTTTTCCCCGCAGTAGGTTGACATTTCTTTCTGGGGTAGACCAGTTGCATTCAAAGCTATAGAACCTGGTCTGTCCGGCTAATTACCCATAGCTTGGTGGAGAAGAAGAGGATTCATACCTTTCCCACATGGCCACAATTTTGTATTATATACAGAATAAATACTCATACCTTTCCCACATGTATTAGCACATAAGTGAATGTAATGGTTTTGACTGGAATTTGAACTCGCTTCTCCGATTCCTCAATCCAAACCGCTATTCATTACTCCACCGTGTGTTTGTGTATTTTAAATACTTTGTTTTAAAATTCTTTTTTTTTTTAAAGTATTTTTATTTTTTTAATTTAACTTTGTAAAAATTTCATTTATTTGAATAAATGAATAACCTTTTTATCTTTTTTCATATAATTCTATTCAACATTCTTTGTTTAATTCAAAATTTAAGGTTTTATTTCATAACATTTAAATGTATAGTCTTTAAAAATGTTGCTAAGTGTTCTATGATATTTTCATTTTGCTTTTAGGTGTGCCATTGCTTAAAAAGTTTGAGAAACACTGGTTTAGCCAATACACTTAATATTCTTTTCCTTTTACTTTCTATCTACATTATGCAACACTTTTTCAAATATTTTCTGAATTCATCTATCTTTTTTATTACCCTTTCAAGTTTTGCAAATATTTTTTGATTACATCTTTCTTGACAACTCATGGTGTCCAAAACAAGGTCATTCATACAATGGCTTTAATCTGAATTTTTTTGTAGCAGTGGTACAAATTTTAATAATAGTGATAACAACATACATGTTCAAACAAGAAAAAATAACTGAAATGTTTCCTCTCTTTTTTTTATTATTGCTTTTTTTTCTTACTTTAACATGTCTGTCCTAGTCCTTGGTATGACAATAAACTGCATCCGGCAGCAAGGTTTCTGATTGGGAGGTTGGAGGTTTTGAGGAACATGGAACAACCTTGTAACCGCTGTTATTCCCAAGTCCACTCCATTAGGGTCCCAGCTATGGAAAAATAGTGAAGCCCAAACAAAAGTCAACAGTACATTTTTATAATAAAATGAACAATACATTTTATAGCAAAATGACAATCAATGCAACATTAAAAAAATATAAAAAATACATTTTTATAGTAAAATTACCAACAGCACATTTTATAAACTATATATCTAAAAACATACCTTTACTCTGAGAGCATAAAATTACATACAAAATATTTAGACTTTAGTATTAAATGACCCATAGAGATTAACTGATGTCCACTTGGCATAGTTGCAGTATAAACCTCAGGTGGGCTCTGTGGTTGTTGAAGAAACACAAATGTGCCTGGGTGGGTGTCTGCAGTGGGGATTGCCAACAACACCTCATTATAGCAGAATTGCCAACAGCACCTACTTATAGCAGAATTGCCAACAACACCAACTTATAGCAGAATTGCCAACAACACCAACTTATAGCAGAATTGCCAACAACACCAACTTATAGCAGAATTGCCAACAACACCAACTTATAGCAGAATTGCCAACAACACCAACTTATAGCAGAATTGCCAACAACACCAACTTATAGCAGAATTGCCAACAACACCAACTTATAGCAGAATTGCCAACAATACCTACTTATAGCAGAAATGCCAACAATACCTACTTATAGCAGAAATGCCAACAATATCTACTTATAGCAGAAATGCCAACAATACCTACTTATACAGAAATGCCAACAATACCTACTTATAGCAGAAATGCCAACAATACCTACTTATACAGAAATGCCAACAATACCTACTTATAGCAGAAATGCCAACAATACCTACTTATACAGAAATGCCAACAATACCTACTTATAGCAGAAATGCCAACAATACCTACTTATACAGAAATGCCAACAATACCTACTTATAGCAGAAATGCCAACAATACCTACTTATAGCAGAAATGCCAACAATACCTACTTATACAGAAATGCCAACAATACCTACTTATAGCAGAAATGCCAACAATACCTACTTATAGCAGAAATGCCAACAATACCTACTTATAGCAGAAATGCCAACAATACCTACTTATACAGAAATGCCAACAGTACCTACTTATATCAGAATTGCCAACAGTACCTACTTATATCAGAATTGCCAACAGTACCTACTTATAGCAGAATTGCCAACAGTACCTACTTATAGCAGAATTGCCAACAGTACCTACTTATAGCAGAATTTCCAAAAATATATTTTATCTGTAGTTGAAGCTATAAGATTGTTCCAGCTATTTAGATTTCAGCATTATATAATCCATAGAGATTGATATTCCTCTAAGGAAAATCAGCCAAGCAACATGTCTATTTTTACTATTTTTGCTATATATCTTTGTTATGATGAACAACATCCAAATTGCATAAATAAAATCTTAAACTGCCAAATAAGTTATTTTAAATATTTTTTTTCATTTTAAATATAAATAAGCTGAAATTCATATATATTTATCATATTAATATATTAACTATAAACATGGGTACAATATCTTGACCATGTTTTGAAAATGAAAACGTATAAATACATACATAGCACAAGCTATTTCTTGTTAACTAGTTAACAGTTAATATATTTCTACCTTGAAAATGGCTAAATGTATAGCCGAAAGTGTTTGGAAAAAGAAAAGAACTATTGGACAGTTTTTTGTATGATTTATCATCCCAAAAAAAAATTATTAGATCACATGAGAAATTGTATAAAAAACTAAAAGCACCTTGTCTGGCGTATTCAATGAAATATGTATATTAATATCAGTATAATCTGAAAATTATATCTGCTTACACCTGTATCACATTAGAACACCGGTTCTCATACACTCACCAAAGTTAAGCAACATCAAGCTGAGTCAGTACTTAGATGGGTGACCACTTAGGAATACCAGGTTATGTAAGCTTGGAGATGCAGCTGGTGTAATGGATAACAGCTTAGAATTGGAAACCGTAGAGCCAAGTTCCACTTCCAGTCGGGTTTCATTATATTCACTTACGTGCAAATACTCTTGGGGAAGGTATGAATCTGTTGGTCCCAATCTTCATTGGGTAATGACTGCAAAACACTTTCCCTACTCCAATTTATAGGTAAAACCACACAGATGCATGCTGGGATTTCTTCTTAGCCAAGAAGATAGGCCACTTCTTGGTCTCATCTGACTTCATCCCAGTCTGCCTTGTGTTGAAGCCTCAATTTCTTCTTGTTCTCCTCCTCCTCTTGTTCATGTTCTTCTCCTCCTCCACCACTTGTACTTGTTCACCTCCTCCGCCACGTGTACTTGTTCACCTCCTCCGCCACGTGTACTTGTTCACCTCCTCCGCCACTTGTACTTGTTCACCTCCTCCCCCATTTTTACTTGTTCTCCTCCTTTGCCACTTTTTCTTGTTCTCCTCCTCCGCCACTTGTTCTTGTTCTCCTTCTCCCCCACTTGTTCTTGTTCTCTTCCTCTGCCACTTGTTCTCCTCCTCCACTTGTTCTTGTTCTCCTCCTCCACTTGTTCTTGTTCTCCTCCGCCGCCCCCACTTGTTCTCCTCCTCCGCCCCCACTTGTTCTTGTTCTCCTCCTCCGCCCCCACTTGTTCTTGTTCTCCTCCTCCGCCCCCACTTGTTCTTGTTCTCCTCCTCCGCCCCCACTTGTTCTTGTTCTCCTCCTCCGTCCCTTGTTCTTGTTCTCCTCCTCCGCCCCCACTTGTTCTTGTTCTCCTCCTCCTCTACTTGTTCTTGTTCTCCTCCTCCGCCCCTTGTTCTTGTTCTCCTCCTCCACTTGTTCTTGTTCTCCTCCTCCACTTGTTCTTGTTCTCCTCCGCCGCCCCCACTTGTTCTCCTCCTCCGCCCCCACTTGTTCTTGTTCTCCTCCTCCGTCCCTTGTTCTTGTTCTCCTCCTCCGCCCCCACTTGTTCTTGTTCTCCTCCTCCTCTACTTGTTCTTGTTCTCCTCCTCCGCCCCTTGTACTTGTTCACCTCCTCCGCCACGTGTACTTGTTCACCTCCTCCGCCACGTGTACTTGTTCACCTCCTCCGCCACTTGTACTTGTTCACCTCCTCCCCCATTTTTACTTGTTCTCCTCCTTTGCCACTTTTTCTTGTTCTCCTCCTCCGCCACTTGTTCTTGTTCTCCTTCTCCCCCACTTGTTCTTGTTCTCTTCCTCTGCCACTTGTTCTCCTCCTCCACTTGTTCTTGTTCTCCTCCTCCACTTGTTCTTGTTCTCCTCCGCCGCCCCCACTTGTTCTCCTCCTCCGCCCCCACTTGTTCTTGTTCTCCTCCTCCGCCCCCACTTGTTCTTGTTCTCCTCCTCCGCCCCCACTTGTTCTTGTTCTCCTCCTCCGTCCCTTGTTCTTGTTCTCCTCCTCCGCCCCCACTTGTTCTTGTTCTCCTCCTCCTCTACTTGTTCTTGTTCTCCTCCTCCGCCCCTTGTTCTTGTTCTCCTCCTCCACTTGTTCTTGTTCTCCTCCTCCACTTGTTCTTGTTCTCCTCCGCCGCCCCCACTTGTTCTCCTCCTCCGCCCCCACTTGTTCTTGTTCTCCTCCTCCGTCCCTTGTTCTTGTTCTCCTCCTCCGCCCCTTGTTCTTGTTCTCCTCCTCCGCCACTTGTTCTTGTTCTCCTCCTCCTCTTTCCACTCACCATTGTCCACCATAGAAAACCTACACTTGACTATGCAATGATTGTAAGATCTTAAACAGTTTTTTTTTTCTCTGGATATCTTTACATTCAATTCATGTTTAAAGTCTTTGTGTTGGCAGTCAGTAATTTTTTTTCTTTAATTGCTTTTTTCATCAGTTCTTCAACCACACTACTTTAATTAAAGAAGTAATTTACTAAAGTGGAAACCTATAGAAAGTTTACTGATTTCTGAAGTTAATTTGTATTTAGGTTTTTAACCTGATATAAAAAAAAAGTATTTTTTTTTGTTTTCTATTTGTTTTTTCAAACTTATTAATTTCAATTTATTTTAATAGTTATAATATTGTTAATAATCACTTGAGCACTACTTACCAAACTAGTATTGTGCCTAAATTCATAAAGTTTAGGTATCATAGCGACGAGCTCACCCAGACAGTTTTTTTAGTGCGTACACGTATTTGATTTGCTATCAGTAATTCAAACCTTGCTCAATCAAGATGGCTTTTCATAGCCTCACTGGTAGTGACATGTTTCAGTTATAGAAGTAGTTTCCCCGATTGAAAATATTATAAAACTTTGATTCTTTTCAGGTGGAACATTTCTTTCTTTAGTGGAACTTATCGATCTAGGATAGTTATTAATTTTTATGTTTAAGAAAACAAAAAAACTACAGAATAACAACTCAAATGCATGTATCTACTAAAAATAACGTTTATAGTAATAAGAGACAGTCAGATTAAAAAATCCATTAAAAAATATCGAATTGTATATAAAGGAATGTGTTACGTATCGAGCGACAAGGGATCTGCTTCAGGTAGGTGGCTAGCCTCATGGAAATACTGGGAACGACAATGTTACATATCGGCAATGCAGAACCGATAGAAATTAAGTGGATTCCTGTGGTCGTGGATTTATTTTTATACTAAATTTCACAGAATATAAAAAAGCCACTCAAAGTAGAGTTACTGTTAAAATGATGATGAAGAATAAAGACAAAGTGACAATGTGGATAATCATGATTTAAGAATTTACTGATTCAAGGCCACCTGGTTCCGCAATTTTGGACAACACTCAGTGAATATTTCTTATCTTATTTACTATAAGCGTGTTTTTTTTTAGTGGGTATACGTGTTTGATTTGCTAATTCAAAACTTGTTTGATGAAGATGGCCTTCTGTAGCCAAACTGGTAGTGTCCTGTTTTGGCTATAGAAGCAGTTTTCCTGATGGAAAATATTATACAACTTTTTTCATCACTTCTCCAACCACACTAATTAAAGATGTGATTTACTAAGGTGGAAACCTATAGAAAGTGTACTGATTTCTGAAGTTAATTTGTATTCAGTCTTTTAACCTGATATAAAAGAGTGTGTATTTTTTTAGTTTTCTATTTGTTTCTAATCTCTTGGGCACGACTTGCCAATCTAGTACTGTGCTTAAATTCATAAAGTCCAGGTGCCATAGCAAAGAGCTTACCTGAACAATTTTTTTAGTGGGTACACATCTTTGATTTGCTAATTCAAACCTTGCTCGAGCAAGATGGCCTTCTGTAGCCAAACTGGTAATGGCATGTTTCAGCTATAGAAGTAGTTCCCTTGATGGAAAATATTATACAACTTTGATTCCTGTCGGGTGGAACATTTCTTTCTTTTGTAGGACTTATTGATCTAGGCCGCTTGTTATTAATTTTTCTGTTTAAGAAAACAAAAAACCAGAATAACAATTCAAAAGCATGTATCCACTAAAAGTAACGTTTATAGTAAAAGATATTTGAGGCATGGACGAATGGTATTGGGGGAGGGCGTCATTTTTGTAGATTAGTATTCATTAGATCCTCCTTTACTCATGACTTTTTAACTAACCGAGAAATATATATATATTTTTTTTTTTATCATTTTAGACGATCGTGAAATCATTTCCCTTGCTTTTATAGAGTTATCGGTACTTTGTTTTTATTTACAAATTGTGTTTACATCATTGATAACTGCATGCCAGTGATGATGTCCTTTTTTCCCAATTTCTAATTGTACACAGTTATCAATAACATAAGTACAGTTTCAAACTTGTTTGAAATTCTTTAAGAAGTCGGGGCTTGATTTGACATTGTATTCATATTATGAGCAGGAACCCACTTTTAAAATAATAAAAAAGAAAATCTATATTTCAATTCTGACAAACAAGGCTAGAGGAAAGTCTAAAGCAGGGGGTCCCCAAACTTTTTTTTTCTCTGGGCTGCATTTTCGGAATTAAAATTTGCTTGCGTCCCACCAAATTTCATGTGATCAAAAGTACGTTTAAAAATAAAAAAAATCAGATAGTGTTAAAGGGAGATAACTGCAAAGTCGGGACATTATCAATGACAATTCTCTCTTCCAACTTGCGGACCCTAATTACTATATTCTTGATACTTATAATGCAGACATATCACAATGATAAAATTGGTCAATAATTGTTTATAACTATACTGTAAATGATGCGTGCAGTTACAAGTAATCCATAATGATATTTTAAATTTTGAGATCATATTTATTTTTGGCATATGAATTTTTTAAAACTGATTCTAAATCTTTGTCTTTCAATCCTTCCACCTCACCTGCTATCCTCTTCCACTGCACACCGCACTGCTTGGGAAACACTGCTCTAAAGAGATGTTAATCTGCAAAAATTATTCCAAAAAGAAATTTTACTGATTTTTTTTTTTTTTTTTTTTTTTTTTTTTACAAGCAGACAAGGCTCTTTAAGTAATGCCATTTATTGACAGATCCCGAAATCTATCGGAGAGATGAAATTTGAATTTTAATTATTATAATTAACATTATTACTATTATTATAATTAAATATCAGCAGATAGCTAATAATGTCAACAACTGAGCGCATGTAGTTATTAATTAAAAAAATTAGTAATTAATGTATACAAAAACCAGTGCTGGGAGTGGCCTTGCTTTGAAAAACAACCCATGGCAAACACTCAGCCCCCCCATGTCTGACCACAACCACACACACACAGATAATTTCACTTATTTTCCCACAATATAGCTATTTGTGCGATGTTATAATGCTTATTACCTAAACAATAATAATACTGAATAATTTTTTTTTAAAGTACATTTAATCACATCTCCCTAATATTTGTTGCAATCTGTGAAAAATTATTATTTCTTCAATTGTTAAACATTTTTTAAAAAATTTTTTCTTTTCTTTTTTTTTTCAAGGATTCTGAGAGTCATGCGAAAAATTCTTGGCAAAACTCTGTTTGAAAAGGTGATGAAGCTCTCGTTTTATGGCCATTTTGTCGCAGGGGAGGATCAAAATTCTATTCGTCCTACAGTGGAGAAGAACATGTCCTATGGGGTGAAATCTATTTTGGATTACAGTGTTGAAAAGGATCTTTCAACAGAAGAAGCCAAAAAGGCAGAGATGATGTAAGTAAATTATAAGCCCAAATTCAGTTTAAACAACCTTTTAAATTACACTTTTACACTTTCTTTCTTTTTTAATTACACTTTCTTTCTTTTTTAATTACACTTTCTTTCTTTTTTTAATTACACTTTCTTCTTCTCTTTTAAATTACACTTTCTTCCCTCATCCGCTGGGAATCTAGATGAAAAAAACCCTCTAAATAGTTCATTTTGATAAAACATGATAACTAAGCCTATGACATTGTAAATTAATAGAAACATTCATATGCTAAGTCATCATTGGTTCTGAAGATAAGCATTATGTTTTAAAGATATCTTATGTGCATTTCTTTTTTTTTTTTATAATTGAATTCACAACATGTAAGGCAGTAAAGCCACTAAGGCACAATGGGTTACTTGGTGTGAGACAATTCGAAATTATTGAGTGGCAAAAACAAAAGGAGAGTAATCAGGAAGACAAGATAACAATTGACATTGCAGTTAAATTTTTGACAATCAAAGTTGTCTTGAAAGCAAGAAGCTGGAAGAGAATTCCATAATTGAGAAGTGTGAGAAAAGAAACTGTGACTTACAGTTACATCTAACCAATCCAACTGTAAACTGGTTGGACCGTGTTACTAATCTAGTCCTGCACTGAAGTTCATAAAGTCTAGGTACCATAGTGAAGAGCCCATCTGAACAATTTCCACGAAAGTATTTATAAAAAAAAGGCATGGGGAGGGAACTTTATGGCATAGAGTAAGTGACTGAAATGAAGATGCCAGGTCAGGACCAATAATATTGCTGATTCATCTTTGAATTTTGTTAAGAATCTCTAAATATAAAGCAGGAGCGCCAGACCATATGTGGCAGCAATATTCAAGACGTGAACAAATGATAGACTTATAGATATGTAAGATAGATTCTAGAGAGAAAAATTGTCCAGCATGACACAGTTAACCAATTTTCTTAGCAGCTGACCTAGTAATGGATTTGGTGTAGTCTTTCCACTTCATGTCAGCGGAAAATGTTAACCTGAGAAGGCACAATGTGTCACTTGCCTGGAGGTTAGCATCAGCCTTGCTGATGGAATATAGGAAAAGGTCTCTCAGATGATTAATAGAGAGCAGTTTATTTTTTGAGGTGTTAAAATTAACAAGCCATTCTCTGCCCCAGCTAACAACAGACTAGTTTTTTTTGTTGTTTTTTTTTTAAATAAACCACCAATTTGATTTTATTAATCTGATCAGACATTTTTGTTTTCTTCTTTTTCCTTAACATCTGAAAATCCTATGAATTGGTGGGGTGAAAAGTTCTTGGGTTAACATAGTCCTTGATTTGTTTTGTCTAAAAAAAAAAAAAAATGACCAAAAAATTAATTAACTTACTTTTGCAATCTCAAACCACTATTAATTTTCTATTTTTATTTTTCTTCTTTTTTTTTTTTTAGTTATCATTTTCTTTCTCTTCTTTTTCTTCTTTCTCTTCTTTTTCTTCTTTCTCTTCTTTTTCTTCTTTCTCTTCTTTTTCTTCTTTCTATCTCTTTTTTACTTTCTATCTCTTTTTTTTCTTTCTATCTCTTTTTTTCTTTCTATCTCTTTTTTTCTTTCTATCTCTTTTTTCTTTCTATCTCTTTTTTTTCTTTCTATCTCTTTTTTCTTCTTTCTATCTCTTTTTTCTTCTTTCTATCTCTTTTTTCTTCTTTCTTTCTCTTTTTCTTCTTTCTTTCTCTTTTTTCTTCTGTCTTTCTCTTTTTTCTTCTGTCTTTCTCTTTTTTCTTCTGTCTTTCTCTTTTTTCTTCTGTCTTTCTCTTTTTTCTTCTTTCTTTCTCTTTTTTCTTCTTTCTTTCTCTTTTTTCTTCTTTCTTTCTCTTTTTTCTTCTTTCTTTCTCTTTTTTCTTCTTTCTTTCTCTTTTTTCTTCTTTCTTTCTCTTTTTTCTTCTTTCTTTCTCTTTTTTCTTCCTTCTTTCTCTTTTTTCTTCCTTCTTTCTCTTTTTTCTTCCTTCTTTCTCTTTTTTCTTCCTTCTTTCTCTTTTTCTTCCTTCTTCATTTCTTTTCCCTTCGTCTTCTCTTTTTCTTCTATTCACAGTCCTTATATGTATGTTATTTGCTTGAAATGCCAGAGTTGTTACCATGAATCTTTTCTCTAAATGCCCTATTTGCCACCCTCTCTCTGCACATACCCACCCACCCCCTGTTCAAAATAATACATGAATTCTAGTTCCCATATTTATTTTACTTTTCCCATCCAGTACAAAAAAGTCCCTATCTTTCTCACAAATGCTTGCTAATAGTTAATGTGGAGAGACCTCATTATTACCCTGGCGTAAATTTAAAACATAGTCAAGTTGACACTTATTGGAAGGGTCAATATTTTGACTTCCAACTCTTAACATTGAATCAACAAACATTGCGTGATGAGCTGCAAGTGTCTATTTTTGTCTTCTTCTTCTCTTCATGTCAAACTTAAAGAATTTCATTCTTTATTCCATTTATAAAGTGATCGGTCATTATACGTGTCAAATCATATTCCTCCCCACTTTATGGATGTATGGCAATTCACCCCCAAAATTTCAGTTGCTTCTAATTCATCCCTGACCCCCTTTATATTCCCCCCCCACATGGGTCATATGTGGCACAAGGCCGAGTTTATTGTGGGTTCTCCAAGCCCGTAGGCTCAGCCCAAAATATTCCCATAGAACCCATACAAATAGGTTCAGGGTCCATCTACAACCCCGGACGAAACTTTGCCCTTTGGTAAAGCCTTGTCCGGGTTCCTCTCTGCTGAGGCAAAGAGTTCGACATTTGAACAGTTTGGAGCACCATTCATCCCTGACCTGTCATAGTTATTTGAAGATACACATATATTAACTGATTGAGATTAACATGCGGTTAAGAAAAAATTTTAATTGCCAGTGTCTGCAATCTATGATGGACAATGTGTTCCATAATTTGTGATGTTTTAGTTGGTTCCTTTTCTTTCTGCTATGGTGAACCCACTTTAAAGTCTCTACTTGTGTTTGCATCACAGAACCAGTCCTCTCACAAGAAGTGTCTACATAGACAGCACATCATCTTAGATTGGATACCCTACCAAGGTTAAAGATCCTAGTTTGCCCTATTATTTTACCCATAGCTAGTAAAGGCTATTTGTATAAAGGGATTACAAACCACCATGTCTGGTACCAATTCTATTTTCCATTCTATTAATTATTATATCAATGGTCCTTTTACTAATTTTTACTAATCCTTACTAATTTTTAAATCTCTGTTAATAGAGTGGGCTGTTTGAAAACGTCCCTATAAAATCAGTATCTGTCTATATTTCTGAGATGAGGTATTATGTACACTATTTACATTATTCGGACTATTGTCCTCATCTTTGTTGCCATATTTATTAAAACGTTTCGGCCTTTCAGTATCTGTCTATATTTCTGAGATGCGGTATTATGTACACTATTTACATTATTCGAACTATTGTCCTCATCTTTGTCGCCATATTTATTACAACGTTTCGGCCTTTCAGTATCTGTCTATATTTCTGAGATGAGGTATTATTTACATTATTCAGACTATTGTCCTCATCTTTGTCGCCATATTTCTTACAACGTTTCGGCCATTGTACACTCTGGCCTGCTTAACACGTGACACGGTGGATAATGGCGTTGATTAGATCCAGTGACAGGACCCAAAGAGTGTGAGTTCAATACCTGGTTAAGGCAGTGGAGAACATGGAGAGGGGAATTAACAGGAGATAACTGAAATTCATTAGACATGGCATGTGGAACTAGAAAAGTCTACCCCAGTGAGTGAAATAAAGGGTTCAGTTCGACATTCCAACCACCTGAAGAAGGCTGGAGTGTACAAAAGATGAAATATTGTAATAAATATGGCGACAAAGATGAGGACAATAGTTCAAATAATGTAAATAGTGTCCCTATAAAATGTTTTTCCTTAATATTTAGCAAGTGGCAAATCAAATTTTCATGATTAGTCAAGTAGTTTTCTGAATTCCTCTGTCAAGTAACAAGAGATTTCTTGATTTAGACATAAAATTTGGGTGAAGTACATGCAGCTTATTTGTTTAAGGCTACAAAAATATGCCGTCATATTTTTCCTAATTTTTTCAAGTTTTCAGGCATAAAATCAGTTTTAATTAGTTTAATTATACAATAATGTATGATTCATCTTTTATTCATCTATTTGTTGCTTGTTTACACCTTGTCATATCAGATATAAGTTATCCAAATTTCTTAGATAAAGCAGTGTCATTGTTATTCATTTTTGAGTGAGTTTTTTTTTTCTTTATCATTGCTTTTTGTTGTAACACTAATAACTTAGATAAAAGAAAAAAGTTGGTGTATCTTGGTGATAAAAAAGAAATGCTTAGTACTATGGGGTGTTTGAATACCACCCAAAATATTTTCCACAAAAAGATGATAAGCTAAGTTTTCATAGTCAAGTAGCTTTCTGAATATTTCTGTCATATAACTACAAGAAGATTCTAGTTTTAGTTAATAATAGGCACTGACTCTTTTCAAATATTTAATTTCATGAAATTGTTGGATGTTGATCGAGAGGGATTACATGTGGGGGGTACCTAGTTAAATGTAATTGGCAGAACTGCCCAACAAACAGAATTGACAAGGACGCATGGCACAGTGGATAAAGGCGTTAGATCCAGTGACAGGACCCAAAGAGTGTGAGTTCAATACCTGGTTAAGGCAGTGGAGAACTTGGAGAGGGGAATTAACAGGAGATAACTGAAATTCATTAGACATGGCACGTGGAACTAGAAAAGTCTACCCCAGTGAGCGAAATAAAGGGTTCAGTTCGACATTCCAAGCACCTGAAGAAGGCCAGAGCATACAACAGCCAAAACGTTGTAATAAATATGACGACAGTTTGCTATAAATAATAACAAACGAAAGAAAAGAACAGAAAAAATAATACTAAACAAATTGTATATATGCAAAAGAAAAGTAGGCAAAGCAACAATAATAAAACTAAAAGGTTCACAAAGTATGGTGTTGACATACAAAACAGAAACAGACAAGTGATTGCAGCATTCTGACTTCAAGACAAGAAAGAACAAAAATATGGCAGATGAGACCGAGAAATAGCTGATCTTATTGTCTATGAAAAAATCCCAGCATGCATCTGTATGTTTTGTCTACAAATTTGGTGAGGGATGTGTTTGCAGTCATTCCAAGAAGGATTGGAACTAAAAATTGTAAAAATATTCTAGGCTAAACTTGTACAACTGTGGCTAATTTCAAGAAATCTACAAGCCAGACTAAGTGTGTCTCTGACTAACCTTTCATTTAAACTGGTTAAACTAATTAAGTAAAATGTTACTCATCCTTGTGTCTTGATTGGGTTGGGAAGTTTCATTTACTAAGTTCTGCTTTCTTAACAATAGTGTTTCTCCCGCTGGGTTTCAGAATGAAAAGTTGTTTGGGGAGCTAAACCCTAAGACAACTGCCATAGAACTGGTAATAGGAAGTGTATGAAGAAGTTGAGACCAGCAATTATATCGGTTTATTGTTGGTCTTGTATAGCATTTGTGAAGAAAAAGAAACTTTAAAAATATATATAAATTAAAATTTGATAAAATATGACATATTCAAATTATGGCAAATATATTATTAGAATTTTTTTTTTTTTTTTAAGTATTTCACCCCAAGCAATCGGGAGTGCCACTAGCACACAACGGGTTACAGAAAGTGGGAGCAAGAGTAAAGAGGCATGATTGAGGAAAGGATGAAGAGAAGGATGGGGGATAGAACAAGGCATATGGAAATGTCAATTGATATTGCATTTGAAAATTTGGAGATTATAGCTAACCGGGAAGCAATTAAGAGGAAGGGAGTTCCACAGACGTGAAGTGCAAGACATGAAGTTATTGGAGTAGAAGAGATGGATACATTTCAGTCTCAGACAAAATACAAATGTCTTTTTATTAAAAATTATTAAGATGTGGTATCCTGACTGAGTGGATACCAACTTAAAATTTAATTAACTTATAATTTAAGAGAAAGATAAAATTTACTCAGCATTTGCGACACACATGAAATCAATCTGCAAACATTTTAAGCTTGTATAGTTATTGAAAATTCTATACAGTCAAGTAATAGGCATTTTTTTTTTTTCTGTGTCTTCTTGTGTTCCTGATTTTAGATTTTAATTAGAGCGGTAATAACATCAACGGAGCTGTATTTTAATGACCAAGTAGAATTTTTTTTTTCATGAAAATGATTTAATTTCCCAGATGTAGAATATAAAATACATTAGGTCAAATAGCAACTGAATAGTTGCCTCAAAAATTTAATTTTTTTGATTTGAATTGGAATATATGAGTGTGTGTCTGTGTGTCTGTGTGTATCTATGTGTGTGTGTCTGTGTGTATCTATGTGTGTGTGTCTGTGTGTATCTATGTGTGTGTGTCTGTGTGTATCTATGTGTGTCTGTGTGTCTGTGTGTATCTATGTGTGTATGTGTAGAAAACTAAAACAATGACTTATTAATAAGCTCTCAAACTTGTTAAATAATGTTCCAAATAAATTACATAACAAAAATTAGTGACATGTTTGAAAATTTTTATAAAAAATGGCAGAAGATGGTGTATTAGCATTTGTGAAGAAAAACTTTAAAAATTTGTAAAAATTAAGATTTCATAAAACAACCAAATTAGACAGTTTCAAATTATAGCAGATGCATTATTAAAACCTGTTCTATTAAGTCGTCAGTTTTAGACAAAATAAAAACCTCTTTTTATTTGAAATTATTAAGACACTTTGGAGTGGGTACCAACTTAAAAGGAATTTAATTCATTTATATTTTATGGAGAAAGATAAAATTTACACAGCATTTAAGAATGGATATTTAATAAGTAATTACCATATAAATACTCAAGTATTGTGAAAGATTTTGTGATTAGTTTTTATGAAAAAAATAGTACTATAAACAGTTTTTTTTAGTTTTTTTTTTTTTTGTTTTTTGAAGAGGTAAAAATTCATGTATTTTTGGTGATCACTTGCACTATACATAGTAAAATTCTTTTTCTGGAGGGGTTAAAATTCATGTATTTTTGGTGACCACTTGCACTATACATAGTAAAATTCTTTTTCTGGAGGGGTTAAAATTCATGTATTTTTGGTGACCACTTGCACTATACATAGTAAAATTCTTTTTCTGGAGGGGTTAAAATTCATGTATTTTTGGTGACCACTTGCACTATACATAGTAAAATTCTTTTTCTGGAGGGGTTAAAATTCATGTATTTTTGGTGACCACTTGCACTATACATAGTAAAATTCTTTTTCTGGAGGGGTTAAAATTCATGTATTTTTGGTGACCACTTGCACTATACATAGTAAAATTCTTTTTCTGGAGGGGTTAAAATTCATGTATTTTTGGTGACCACTTGCACTATACATAGTTAAATTCTTTTTCTGGAGGGGTTAAAATTCATGTATTTTTGGTGACCACTTGCACTATACATAGTAAAATTCTTTTTCTGGAGGGGTTAAAATTCATGTATTTTTGGTGACCACTTGCACTATACATAGTAAAATTCTTTTTCTGGAGGGGTTAAAATTCATGTATTTTTGGTGACCACTTGCACTATACATAGTAAAATTCTTTTTCTGGAGGGGTTAAAATTCATGTATTTTTGGTGACCACTTGCACTATACATAGTAAAATTCTTTTTCTGGAGGGGTTAAAATTCATGTATTTTTGGTGACCACTTGCACTATACATAGTTAAATTCTTTTTCTGGAGGGGTTAAAATTCATGTATTTTTGGTGACCACTTGCACTATACATAGTAAAATTCTTTTTCTGGAGGGGTTAAAATTCATGTATTTTTGGTGACCACTTGCACTATACATAGTTAAATTCTTTTTCTGGAGGGGTTAAAATTCATGTATTTTTGGTGACCACTTGCACTATACATAGTTAAATTCTTTTTCTGGATGGGTTAAAATTCATGCAAAAAAAAATTCAGGAGTCGCATTATACATGAAGTGGGCTTATACACAAGTATATATGGTAGAAATTTTATACTCTTCACTTTAGAATACAGACAAGCATTTTCTGTTAAATTTTTGTGTGTATTTTGTGCTGACTACTACATCTGCCTGCAAAGTATAAATAAAAGGACCTTGTAGCTCATTGCGACTTCTCTGGATAACATTCTCGGCTAACATGAAGTGGAAAGATTATATTGAATCAATTGCTAGGCTTGCTGCTAGGAAAGTTGGTTTACAGTTGTGCTAAACATTTTTCTCTGCTGAATCTGTCTTACATATTCATAAGTCTACCATTCATCCATGCTTCGAATATTGCTGCCGCATATGATTCAGTGCTCCTGCTATATATCTAGAGATTCCTGATAAAATCCAAAGAAGAATCTACAATGTTATTGGTCCTGACCTGGCATCTAGGCTTCAGTCACTTTCCCACCGCTGTAATGTCACTTCCCTGTATCTTTCCTATAAATACTTTCATGGTAATTGTTCTGAGAAACTTTGCTTGATGGTACCTAAATTTTGTGAATTTAAATGCAGTACTAGATTGGCAACTAGGTCTCATCATTTTGTAGTTGAAATTGCTAGATGCAACCGTAAGTTCTGTTTTAGCAGTTTTTCTTGCACTTCTTGCTTGTGGAACTCACTTCCAGCTTCTTGATTTCTAGTCAACTTTGACACTCAAAAATTTAAATGCAACGTCAATTGTTATCTACTGTCTTCTTGATTACTCTTTTATTGTTCTCACTACTTAATAATATTTGTCTTTTTCTTATTCTTTCACACTCAGTAACCCCTTGTGTCTTAGTGGCTTTATTACCTTGCTTGGGGTTAATTGCTTAAAAAAATTGTATCAAATAGTTTGTGCGATAGTACAAGTAGCAGACAGATGTAACAGTTTGAGTCAACATAGTAAAAGAAGTAATTAAGAAATATTCCTGTCTCTTCTATTTCCTGTTATATAAGAACTATCTTCATAAGAAACTGGATTAAAAACAAAAATTGATCTTTGTAAGTCACCAACTATTTTTAGATTATAAAATTTTTACATTTACACTGCTTTCTTCTTTTCCGTTTCATTTTCTTTGTGGACAAATTGGATATTTTTGTTCTGCCCTCAAGTGCACAACCATCTTGTACACGTGCACATCTCAAGACAGCCAGATAAACCCCTTAAGGTAATTAAGACACTGAAGACGAAGTCCTGTTCATCAGCAGGTTTCTTCATCATCATCATCATCAAGTCAAGAATTCTTAGATTCTCCTGACTCATTCCTTCTAACTATCTCTGTCAGCCATCGGCAGGTTCTTCAGATGGCACCCAGAGTCATCTACAAGTTGGTCAATGTGATGGGGTCTTCCAACAGATCTTTTGCCGTGCAATGGGTTCCATTGGTGGGTTTATTAAAAGCTAAAAGAGTAAAAATAGAAAAAGGAAATAAATACACATCTAAAAATAATTTAGTCTGAATAATACAGAAACAAAAGGGTAACAAGGAACATGACAAAAGGAGTCGGAGGCTTGAACCTAGAAGTAAGATCATTTGTATAAATGGGTAAAGGAAGGTGCAAATACTTTGTTTACATGAATATGTATAAAGTTTGCTACATGAATACATTTCAGTGTTGCAGTGAGTTCACAAAAAAGGGAGTTACGTGTGTGGACTAGTGATGGGACAATACCAATATTTTTACTGATACAATTGCCGATACTGTTCTAAATTTCTGATTCCAATACCTACAATGATTAAAATTCATTATTTTCAGTCCCTACAGTTGGTTTGGGAGACTAAATGAACAAAGCACATTTATTAATAAAACATTTAATAGAAAAATGAATACAAAAGCTTATGAAATAAAGTCAAATATTTTTATTTAAAATAATGGGTAAGAGTCTAAACAATAAAGAGAACAGTTTCTTTAAGTAAATCACTTAAGTACCTAGCTACTCGTATATAAGTCCTAAAATTATTAATTATAATGTAAGAAGATTATCATCTCTCCTGTTTCACTTTTCAGTCGATTTCTGTTTGATAAATAAATATTACCTCCAATACTAAATAACCGTTCACTTTCAACAGAAGATGGAGGTGCTGATAGATATTTCCTGGCTAAAATCGGCATGATGGGAAATTCATTTTTATTTGAATTCCACCAATGAAAAACATTATCATCACTTTTTATATTTTTTAATGCAATATATTTTGGCATTTCATGTTTTATGCTTGTTTCACTGACTGCTTGATCCTGTATTCTCGTATACATTAGCTCCTCTTTTCCGTGAGGTACTTGATAATTCAGTGAGGTACTTGATAAAACTGAAATTAAATCATTATGAATATTACTTTTCTCTTCATACATGTCAGACGAGTTATTCTCTATTTCTTGTGATACTTTGGATGAGGTGTCTGTTTTTCCTTTGGTTATAGAATTGATATCTTGAATGAACCATTCTTCAAAAGCCTTGTCGTTAGGCAGGTCACTAGTTATTTTCAAGGAAACCTGGGATTAAGATATATTGCTAGAATAAGGTTTTCATCTTCCACATAGATGTTAAATCTAGCATTAAAAGAAGCTTTCCATGCTGAAAGGGTTGAACCTAACCCCCCATCAAACAGTCCATTTTCTTCTCCCCTTTTAAAAAAGTGATAAATGACTTTAATGTGTGGTGTAATAAGCATTTGCTTCTCTATTACTTAATAAACTTGTAGAATCAATGAATTTTTTCAAGTATTTTCCGTAATTTCTCTAAAATCTTCCATTGGTTGGATTCTAAACAATCACTGCAAGAGCATTTTTGTTCAAATATTTTGTACATCATATAATACTGACCGTTCTATCTTGTCTGGATATCCTGAATAAATTTATGATCTAGCAAATTAATTTTTTTTTGGTATTCCTGGTACTTTGCAAAAGCTGCAGGTGAGTGACTGAAATGCCCAACTATTTGTTTACAAATAGAAAGCATATCCCTCACGTACTTTTGTGCAAAGATGATATCATTAATGGTCAACCGCAAGAAATATTAAATTGCTGTCCTGTCTCTGTGATACATTCACTTATATTTATTGCAGTGTGGGATACTTCTAATGGAGTAATTCTTAGAAATGCACTTTTTGTTCACAATTTGCAGTAATTGATTGAGATGCTAGATTTAAAAAGGATAAATTTGCTCATCTAGTAGTGCAGTCATCACAAGTCAGAGATAAATGAGCAGCAGTGTTGATTTCCTCCTGTATTTTATTTCTAACCTTCTTATATATATATACATATACACATACACACACACACACACACACACACACACACACACACACACACACACATATATATATATATATATATATATATATATATATATATAAATTTCCAAGAGGATAGAATCCAAGTAGAACTCACTGTCCAGGACAGAGTAAGAATCATATATATATATATATATATATATATATATATATATATATATATATATATATATATATATGTATATGTGTGTGTGTATATGTATATATATATAAGAAGGTTAGAAATAAAATACAGGAGGAAATCAACACTGCTGCTCATTTATCTCTGGACTTGTGATGACTGCACTACTATAAGTATATATATATATATATATATATATATATATATATATATATATACTTATTATAAAACCCAGGTTGTGTGTATGTCTGTTCGTTTATATATGGGATTGGATTTCCTACATTTTTCAACCGATTTCAACAAAACTTCACAGAACTCCATAAAATTACCCGGCGGTGGTTCAGACAGCGCCAAAAATTGGAAAAACACAATTGTTTTTGCACAAAATCAATTTGAAAGCACGGGTAAGGGCCATTTATGCAGATTTTTCGCAGTCTTTGGACGATGTTTTGTTACCGAGCCACCAAAACAAAGCAAATGGTCCAGTATCTGATAGCACTAACGCTTGGCTATCTAACAAGTACCAAATTGTTTGCAAGACTGTCAAAGCCGCTTGACCAGGGAACCATAAACGGGGGTACCAAGGGACAGGATTTAACCCTCTGAACACACATTCACTGGCACAGTATGTACAGTTTTGGTTTGATTCAAATGAAATTTACAACACACTTGCGGCTTACTATCGCATTTATGTGTGTCAAATTTCAGAATTTTTCGGCAAAAATAACCATAGCTGCACGCGGATCAATCTTTTTTGTAACTTCCTTACACACATACAGCTGCGTACAACCGAGTCCGCGTTTCGATACCGACAATGCTGCAAGCCCATTGGTCGCTTTCACAGAGCTTGAACTTGGGGGCTGTCCAATCACCTCGCAGGATTTCTCACACGTTATAGCGCCCACGTGATCATGCGTCAGCTTATGTGTGAGTGCGCTCAAGGTCAACCACCTCTATTGCATGACTCAGGTGTGCTTTCACACTTTTGTGTTTATTGTTGCCCGCGGGCACGCACTTGACTTACTTTAATCGCCTACTTCAGACACCGCAAGTTGTTGATTACATGTTCTAGCTGCTTTTTGGTTTTATAGTTCCAACCCAACCCCACACACGTTAGCCAACTGTACTAAAAACCCATTTCCATTTGGATTTACCCTTGGTTTACCTTTTTAAATTTCCACTTTTTTAGTTTCGAGTTCCCCTTTAGTAACATCTGAACTCATTTTACTGGGTGTTCTCCTTTTTGTGTCTACGTTAGCAGTGCACGTTTTTTCGTTTTGGATTTGTCAAAATCTCTTTTTAAGCTTTACTCTCTTTGATGTTTTTACTGTTTGGATGCCACCTAAAAGGAGGAAACTTTTGGGACGGCGCACAGCAGCTGCCTCCGCTGCTAGAGCAGTGAGGACAAGTGAAACCCCTGAACAGACATCTTTGTGTCTTTCTGCTTGCTTATCTATGAAAGGTTGGCTTCAGTGGCTTCAACCATGTCCGCACACCGCACCAGGCTTTCAGTTGAAGAACATTCACTTCAGAATTCACAGGACGCAGTCCGCATGGCTAGGTTTTGGGCTTCACAGTCCCCAGCACAGAAAACCCTTCGTCATTTGCTGGATGCCACTGCCAAAGCTTGCTCCAGGGGTTTAGAAAGCCCCGAACAAACAACTTCACGTCGTCTTAGGAATACTAGGGCTACAGCTGCCTCTAGAGCTTCGGAACAACCCCAAGAAACCGTTCATCGTCGCTTTAGAAATGCCCTATCCACCACGTCTGCCAGAGCCTTAGAAGCCCTGCACAGACCACTGTTTGACGCGTTAGAAATGCCTGCTCCACCGTGTCTGCCAGAGCCTTAGAAAGCTCTGCACAGACCACTGTTCGTTGCGTTAGAAATGCCCGCTCCACTGCATCTGCTAGAGCCCTAGAAAGCTGTCTGCGTCATTTTGGTCAAATGCCGCATACAATTATGACTGCACTGTCAACTATTCCGCTAGGAGAAACGTACAAATAGGAGCCATGGATAAAGTTTGCACTTTTTGCAACACAAAAAAGTGGGCCGGCGTGCAACCTGGGCCTCGTTGCTCTGGGGGAAAAATCAAACTCCATTCTTTAGACGAACCTCCCCAGCCGCTTAGGGTTCTCCTTCTGGGTACAACTTCGGAGTTAACTCATTTTCTTGAAGCAATACAGAAGTACAACTGTTGCTTCCAGATGACATCTTTTGGTGCAAAGGCTATTAGTGAGGGGGGATGGATGCCTACTTTCAAAGTGCAAGGCCAGGTTTACCACTTAATGGGATCACTTTTGGCTGATCAGGGAGAGCCACCTCAGTTCCTACTAATTTACTTTCTCGCTGACTACAATGAGCAGGTTGATGCACGTCTCGGCATTCTGCCTAGCAATATTTCTGTCGGTCCCCGTAGAGACATTCTGTTCCGTCTACAAGACATGCTTCATGAAACTAACAGTTACATCCGAAGCTTAAAGTTTGCGTTGCAAAACAACTCTTTGCCCTCTTTCAGTGTTGTCATCGATGCAGACAGACGGCCTCATGGTGAGCATGAGCGTCGCTTCAATGCTCCTGCATGTAATGAAGTCACCGCAGTCATCCACAGTGAGAAGCATAACAGCTGTGACATTGTCATAAGGTACCAGGGCGGTGGTCTGCACCGCATCAGTGAAACCCACCGTTCATACGACTGTCTCCAGTACCCCCTTCTTTTTCCATACGGTAGCGATGGGTTCCACTTCAAAATCCCAATATACCAGGCAAGCAGTGATTCCATGTCGACCTCAAAGACGGTCTCCTGTAGGGTTTACTACGCCTACATGTTTATGGTTAGGGAGGGTGAATTTAACCACTTGCACAGGTGCCGTCAACTATTTCTTCAATTTGCTGTTGACATGGCTGCAAAAATGGAGTCGGATAGGTTAGCATTCATCAAGTTAAACCAATCCAAACTTAGAACCGACTCCCACATTCACCTTCGTGATGGTCTGCGTTCTGATGGTGACCCACACAATCTCGGCAAACCGTGCATTTTGCCTTCCTCTTACACTGGTGGCCCTCGATACATGCATGAAAGGACACAAGGTTTTTCCAGGTCAGCAGTACTCACACCGCCCTGACCTAATTGCCTGCGTTTTCCGGTTACAGCTGTGTAAGCTTATGGATTTAATCCTTAAAGGGCAAGTCTTCGGACTCGTTAAGTGTCATGTGTATACAGTGGAATGGCAGAAACACGGGTTGCCTCATGCCCACATTCTGCTGTGGCTCAATGATAAGGTTGACGCAAACAAAATAAACGATTTTATTTCTGCTGAAATTCCGGATCCTGCACTGGATCCCTTGCTCCACGAAATCATTAAAAACAATATGATACACTGCCCCTGTGGCGCAAATTACGAAAAGAGGGCGGCAGAACTGTGACAGTTAAGGGGCAAACTCTGGACAATCGTTGGGTGGTGCCTTATTGCCTGCTGCTGTCCAAGACTTTTGGAGCCTATATAAACATTGAATACTGCCACTCGGTTAAGTCAAAGTACATCTGCAAGTACGTTAATAAAGGCAGCGGTGCTGCCATTTTCGGTATCCGGCGTGACAATTGCGTTGACGAGGTGACCGATTACGTGGCTGGACACTACCTCAGCAGTAGCAAGGCCTTTTGCCGAATTTTCGGATTACCCATACACCAAAGGGCTCCAGCCATTGTACAGCTTGCTGTTCACTTAGAAAATGGACAGAGGATGTACTTCACCGAACAAAATGCCCAGCAGGTTGCAGAAAACCCTAACGGCTTTCTTTAAATTATGCTCAACAGATGCTTTTGCCAAAACATTGATATACCCCCAAGTCTCGTCCTACTACATGTGGTCAAACAACCGGTGAGTTCGAGCCGAGGGTTATCCCGATGTAAGGTCTAACTCTTGCTTTGGACGCATTTATACTGTGCAGGAGTGCTTTTACCTCCGCCTTCTACTTAATGAAATTGCTGGGCCAACGAGTTTCACAGATATTCGCACTGTCAACGGCACTTCTCCATTGCAATTACAATGCTCGACCTTACGGCTACCCCCGTTGCGGTTTTAAGGGCTCTCAGCCATGATGTAGATAGTGACAGATCAGAATAAAGGAAGTCATATCATAGAAATTTTCTTACCATGACACCCCGTCACTGTTTGCTCTTTTCTCGTTTTTACGGTTCTGCTTTGTGGTCGTGACAGCGCCATCTTTTGTGCATAAGACGTGTCTTTTAGTTAGACAAGCGGTTTGTTTGTGATTGCGCACGGCACATACTTTATGTCTACGGCTTCCTCACGGCACGTTTTCCCTTCAATCCCTATGTATGTTGGAACTGAATCGTGGTTTCTTGACTACTTACCACAAGTGCTTCCAGTAATGCTTAACGGTCCAAATGGTTAAAGCAGTAACTGCTGCCAGCTTTTACTCACAGATGTCTTAGTAATGGCAAATGACTGATGCTACAACGGTTTTCTGTTACTTCTTTCGATACCTTTGAATACTTGGGCCTGCATGATCTCTGCTTAAACTTTGTGTGCATTGCGTTTCAACGTTTTGTAGAAACTTAGTTCCTGTCGACTTACAAAGCACATCTTTCAAAGCAACAGCCATCCCCAACTCTTACTGTTACATCCCCAGCCAACGCCGGGCTCTACTGCTAGTATAATATAAAAGGCTCAAACACTAACATTCCATGGTTATAATTTATTACATTGGAATCATAATCACAATCCAATTCATTCCAATGTAATAAATTATAACCATGGAATATTAGTGTTTGAGCCTTTTATATTATATATATATATATTGCACAATATTTTCTTTTATTTACTTTCGAGAGGGAATTTGATAATTGGGACTTATGTGGTTCAATAGTCTTCTAAAACAGAAAAAGGTTTCAGGTTAATTGCAGTCATTTCTCCAAAACCTTTATGAATTTTGGTGTCATTTATATCCCAAGTTTTACTTTGATCAATAACTTCATGTAAAGGTTGTTGCTTAAAAGACTCTCTGACAAATTTTTTCAATTTAATTATAGTTGAACAGTCAATAGGCAATGTTCTTTTCATCTCTCTTTTCCTTTTTTCTGCCTTTTCATTTTGGAGTTTCTTTGCCATGCTTTGCATTTAAGTGTTTCAACCTATTTATTGTGGTGAAGAAGGCAGCTTTTGCTCTCCTCTAGCTGTTTGCATATCACACAATTAACATATTGCTTTACTTTGGTTATCATGAGAAACACTTCCAAACTCCACTTTTCTACTTGGCATTCAATCCACTTGCCATAATTGGGGTCTGGAAATAATAAACACCAATTAATATTTAAATTTTTCACTGTTAGATAAAAAATGTTTCTAGTTTTCTAATGTGTATAATTTGTAAAGATTCAACTAATAATGGTTTGCTATTAATTGTAAAATAAAAAAGGGTCTATTTGTTTGTCCACCTTTTATATATTTTAAGTTTTAACAAATGAGGGTGCCCTCTAAATATTATGCAATCTCCTTAAAATTTGATGTCGCATTTTTTCAATGACTGGAACAAATTTAGGGGTGACAATTCTATTTCAGCATACACTTAAAAAATAAGAGATATCCTAATATATGTATATATATATTTGAAGAAATATAGTTTTAAGGTGTGCTATATTTATGGGATAAAGTGCTCAATATCAGAGATAGAACATGTGTAAATATAAAAGTGTACATTGAAATCAACACTTAGAGGTGACAGGCTGTTTCATGCTAGACACAATCAGTGGCCTGACGATTGCACCTAGCATGAAACATATATATATGTATAGTGGTGGAATTAAGTATAAGACACCCCCCCATGAAATTGTTAATAATTTTCTTATTACTGCACAAATTACTCTGAAAATTTGTGTGTGGTACCTAGATCTGATGGTATTAGTATACATATTTGATTTTATAACAACTTTCCACCAAAAAATGTTATTAAGTAAGTTATTAAGAAAAATACCTTTTCGAAGGTGGAAATAATTATAAGACAGTTTTGAAAATTTGTATTTAACAGCAAAATTGTAAAAAATTCAATATTTACATTTATTCCCTTTCAATTGTAATACTTCAACACACCTGTTTTGCATCGAATCAATAAGTTTTCTGAGAGTTTCAAACAGCAATTTCATATTGACGTTTATTTTTGTATACTCTTCTTGACAAAATTCCCCACAAATTTTCTATTGGGTTTAAATCTGTAGACTTAGTGGGCCAGTTCAAAACTTGAATATTTTTTGTTTTGTGAGCTTAGAAGTGTATATGGCTGTGTTGTCCTGTTGAACAATGGCATTATTGGTGTCTAGACGATTCATAAATGGGACAAGACTTTTTTCCAACACATTGATATATCAAGCAGAGTTCTGTTTCCCTTCCATCACTACTAAATTAGCTTTTCCAGACATAGAAAAAGCTCCCCAAGCCATAACAGATCCTCCTCCAAATGGTCTTTTTGAAAACAGCTGCTTCTCCTTTTTTAAATCATGCCAATAACTCTGGTAGCTGTTGGACCCATCCAAATTAAACTTTTTCTCATCAGAAAACACTATGGTTTCCTCATTTCTCCTTTGTTCATGTTAATTTTTTCTTTACCCAATCTACGCGCATCTTGTGTTTAGCAGTTAAAGCAGGGGCTGTCTTCCTGTTTCGATACACAAGATTTGGCAATTCATGGAGAAGTTGACAAACTCTTCTTGGAGTGATGGATAAATTCTGAGATTTTTACAGATCTCTTGAGTTTGATTGTCCTTTAGAAGCTTCTTGAAAAAGTCGACATCTGACTGCATTTATAATTTTAGGTGGACGACCTCAACGTTTTCTGGTACCATACGATTCAGGGTCCTTTAGATAATTTCCCACAACTGTTCGGGACCTCAACAGTTCTCTTGCAATGTAACTTATAGATTTTCCTTCCAGTTTATAGGCAGAAATTTGCCCTTTTTCATTTTCAGTTCCTAGGCATTTTGCAGTAACAGTATTCAATTATGAAATGTTTAAATAGGACTCCCGTGGCTTAAAATCATAAGTTTTTTTATAATCTGTGCATGCACTATTCTTCCTTTGGCATTCTGAAGTGAACAAGATATGCAAATTTTCAAAACTGTCTTATAATTATTTCCACCCTTGAAAACAAATTATGTCAATTGACTTGTACTGGTGGGTCTATTTGGGAATTTGTTGCAAGAGCTCTGAGTTTGTATTTTTGATTACATCACAGAACCACTTATGGTTTTTGCAATTTGAGGCCATTTTGTACATCTAAAACAGTTTAAAAAAAAAAAAAAAGTCAAGTTATAAAATTTCAAATGTTTTTGTCTGAAAATATTTCCAGGCTCACACATATTACCAAAAGAAAAATTGGTCATTGCGACTGAAAAAATATTTTAACCCAAAATTTACCTCTGTTGATTTTAAATGACCTTACAGGTCAGCACCACCTATCCTATCATTTTTGTTCTGCCCAAGTTACCCCAAATATACAGCCTGTCTGAAGTTATTATGCAAGTCAAATAAACCTCAATAACTTAAAAAGTTTTGA
>OZ038510.1:73972444-73979944 GCA_964036315.1 Acanthosepion esculentum
GTACGCACTTGGTGTGATATAAATATTTTATTGCTATTTTCACCTTCTTGGATAACTTTTTAGTAAATAAGTATATTTGTTGTCTTTATTTTTTGCATTCAGTGTATTGAACAAAATGGTTATCTGGTGACCCCTGCACTAGAACTTAAAAAGATAAGAACAAAGACCTCATCACTTCTCCTTTCTCTGACCAATCCCAATTGTTTTATTGCCCCTTAAGCAAAGGAACATTCTTCCATCATTCAAAGATGAATTTGGATTACTACTACACACAAAAGACAATAGTCAAAAGACTCGATATAAGAAAAATTTAATTCCTTTATAAATAATATATGGAAATAACCATTCTCTGCCTGATGAAGATCACAATGTGACAATATTTAACATGGTGTACGGACGAAAAGGGTTAAAAAAACGATTTATTTTTATTTTTTTTTATCAGAGACTCCTTTTCAGGGCATTGAGAACAGATGTACGAATTCTATTGAAAGAATACAAAATACAATTGTTACTGTCTGGCGAGACACAGCTGGCAGATTCAGAGGCCAGGGGCTTAAGTCGATTGTTGAAAGGTGTCAATGTCTACGTGCTGAGAAAATTATCAACCAAAATTTCACTGACAGAAAAATTATAATTGTGAAAACAGAATGAGCAATTGTGAAGGCAGAGGAAGATGTCAGGAAGACTGACGTTATATAATGGCTCCTCCCGATATATATATACACATACATATACACATGCATATATATATATATATATATATTTCTGAATTTAATTCATAAACACTTTAACCATTCACCAACACTAAATAAAGATTTTTAACAAAGATAATTTTAATATCAGCTGTAGCTGCATAAATAACATAGACACATCCATCTCCCATCATAATAACATAAGCAAACATATTTCAAAGAAAGACAACGTAGATACTTCTAAAAATAAATGCAACTGCTAAAAAAATATGATCTGTCTCTTAAACAGTCAATGTATGACCGATAATATTGTATACCAAGAAAGCGTAAATTCTGGTAACTATGTTAAATTTTATTTGGGTTCCACGGAAAATCCTTGGAAATGTTGTTTTCGCCATCATCAAATGACCTTAAGTAATTTAAAATACTAAAACAGCACTGCTCTCTCCAAATATTTCTGTTAATTAAAGAATGATATCATCTCACTATCGATCAACTATGAAATTATATTTAGAGCTAAAGCTTATAACAGTAAAGGAAATAAATGTAACTTATGTCTTGTTGAAAAATTGGTTATTTTAAACCGCTTAAATAACCCTAACTTATTAAACAAGAAAAATGAATTTATGGTTAGATGTAGGCATAAAAATAGATATCTGCTTAAATACATTGACCCAAATTGACCTTTTATTTTTTTAATTTTTAATGTAAATTACCATTTATTTTGTATATAAAAATTTTTATTTTTTGTTAAGTAAGAATAAATAATCTCCCTTTAATTAAAAATTTTTTAACAAATGAATAATTTTTTAATTTTCTTTGCTTTTTTATAAAAAATTCCCACTTATTTTAATTGCCAAATATAATTTTAAAATTTAAAAAAACTGTAATCCCAGCAGAATATATAACTATGTCAATATTGTGATAACCAGATATATTTAAATTAAAATTTCATAACAGCCAGTCCATACTCAGCGCCTGAAGATTGCATTGTGCATGAAACTCCAAGTCGTGCTAGTGGTGATAATATGTATATTTATTATATGTATATACTTAATAGCTCTGTTATATTACATCGAGCACTTTTATTAACGGCAGCACTATATGTGTGATATGTTGTAATTAATTATATATATGAGAGAGAGGGAAAAAATAAACAGTCTTGAATACTTTATATACTATAACAGGTCATTTGCAAATTCTTTACTAAGAAGGTATTTGAAAGTTATAACCTTGTATTCTGAATACACTGTATTTTCCAGCTTACAACATGCTGCAACTTGGAAGACGCACCCTAATATTGGAAAGAAATTTCTAAGAAAAAAAATAAGGTCATTCTCATACAGCAACACATTCACCGTGCGTCCCTCACATACTGGCACCACATATTGTTTACATTAATCACTTGTCCGATTTTGTTTGTATGGCAATGACTTACTAGTCAAGAGCAGAAAGGCTCCCACCACTGCTAGTAAACAGAACATGTTTAAGCTTGTGGCTCGGCTGCAAGAAAGTTTATAGTCTTGTTAATACAGCTAAGTACTGAGGTTGCATCATATAAATTAGATAGATAGAACATTATAGTGTAATGACTCAACATATAAATCCACGTCCCTATCAGTCAAGACAATTGGGTGACCATCCAAGCTTACTAGAGCCTGGGCATTGCCTTACATTTGTCTTGGAAGATGCACACATTTTTTTTTTTAGTAAAAAAAAAATGCATCTTGTAAGCCGGAAAATATGGTACCCTTTTTTTAACCCCTTTGGAAGTGTGGTAGTAAGTCCTCATGGTTGGTTATTTTGAAAAATAACATTTTTCCGTTACTCATATTCTGTTTTATTTCAATTTATTTATTTTTTTGTTGCTTTTATCACATTTTAATTGGTGCATTCATAACTCCTGTTCCTGTTTGATGGTTCATTGGTTGCAATGTTGACAGTAATATGAATGCAGCTATGGAAAACAAAAAGAAGTCATTATGACACCTTGTTGCTTTTGTTTTTTGGGGGGTGGGGGGTCAGTGATAATTCAATAAACTATTTAATTTTAATCCAAGTTATATTAATTAAAAGCAGTTTTCAATGTTATCTTTCTTTAATCTAGTATTTTGAAAAAAAATATGTAATATATATATATATTACTTATATCATTTTAAATTTTCAGGAGCTGTGTATCTGATTTACCGTCCGCAGAACTGAAGGGTAAGTGAGTTTTGCTAATTTATTAAAAAGCTAAAACAAGGACTGGCTTCCATTTTAAAAGAGAAAAATCCTTGGTTTGGTGTAAAAATGAACAGAAAATGACTTCAATATTTCACACTTGATATTTCTCACGCGATATTTCACTTGATATTTCTCACGCGATATTTCACTTTGTGATATCTCTAACACACGATATTTCACTTTGTGATATCTCTAACACGCGTTATTTCACTTTGTGATATCTCTAACACGCGATATTTCACTTCTTGTTTCATGCATCACTTTGTTGCATTGCATCAAATGTAACAGCAGCATATTCGCGATCATCATTCTTCCTGAAGGTGATTGTGCAAGAAGAGAACACCTATGTAATGAAAATAAATGCATGTCAAGCAGTCACACGAGTAAAAATAACGCCTGTTATGAAAATGGTGACTGCAACCTAGAAGAAAAAAATAATAACTAAGATGTCTCAAGTTTTATTTTGGATCAACTGAAAGAAGACCCCTTGAACTTAAAACACAAAATGGCTGGAGTAAATGCATGAGGGACCAATTTGTCTTTCCTTTGCTATCTCTGCTATCACTATGACCCATCTACAATCCCCTCCGTGATCATCTTTCCAGATATGGCTACTGTCATCCTCTCTGTTTCCCGGGCTCGATCATAGCGACTTTTCAATTCAAAATTTGAATTCTAAATCCTCCAAAAATTTTCTAAAAAAAAAAAAGAGCATACCATGGTGAAAAAAGGCCCCACACTTAAGTTTTATCATCAAAATGTATATTAAGAAGAAATGCCAAAGTATTTTTAGATTATTTTATTAAATTTTTAAATCCTTTCTAGCACATAGAAAATTTTGGTTAAAAAATTTATTTTTTAAGTATGGGGCACTCAGTGAGGATCGAACCCACTATTCAGTCATAACAGATCTAGCTTGCTCACCATTACACCATGTCTAGGTGCCTTTTCATTTTCTAAACGTAACTTAGATATGGCACAAGGCCAAATGTGTAGAGCACCCAGTTGAATTCCTCACTCAGTCATAATAGATCTAGTCGAACAAGCTTACGAACCATTATAACACATCAAAGTGCTCAACTTCTTATCCCTTGTGGTCCTTAGAAGTTTTTTCTCCTTTTGCTAAGGTTACTGCTACTCCACCATCCATTTGTATAAGTTCGTCAGACAGGTGGCTCACTGCTTTCCCCCCTCTCTCTCTCTCTCTCTCTTGCCCTCAATATGCCCTGTGGGCAAGAGAGCTACAAAAGTTTAAATGCAATGTCAATTGTCATCTTCTGTCTTCTTGAATCCTGTCTTTTTTTTTTAAATAATGCATTTTCTCCTCCGTAATATTTTAAAAGTTTCTTTTACTCTATTGTCTTTCATGCCTAGTTACTTCTTGTGTCTTTGTGGCTTTATCACCTTGATTGGGGTGAAAGGATTGAAAAAAAACCCAATATAGTATAACAACTGGTTTCGCTCAGTGGTGGTTGTTGTCTGCTGCTAGTATCCTAAGTAGGAGGGTGGCAGTAATTAACTAATACATATGAAATGGAATGACGGTATACAGACTAAAGGGGTAAGGGAATACAAAACAAAAGTCCATTCATGCCACCCAAAAGAGATAATGATCACTTTATTGTAAAATTTTGATCTGCATTTTCGGACAATTAGTGCTGTCTGCTGACCGACTAACCTGCTAATTTTGTGACCTCCTTTTCTTGCGGGTAATATACACAGTAACTATTTACACTATTTGGAAATAATTACAATACATCTCAAAAATATAGACAGATGTAGTAACTACTTATGGTATTTCTTGTTTGTTTAACTTTTGTCATCATCCACTTTTCAGGTTCCTTTGTTTTATCAGGTGCTTTAAGCTGAAGTACATGTAGTGGACTTTGGTAGTTTTGGCTTAGTTACTGTCTTTGCTATATCACAATAATTATTTAATTTGTGAATTGGGAAAACAGAAAAAAGTAATACAAAAAGTGTATTTTTGTATAGCCACCTTGTGAATATGTACTTTTTATTTAAATTTTTGTTATTTTGTTGTATGTTCACTATAAAAGTGAAGCACTTATATTTCAATGTATATGTACATTAACAGCAGTATAGATTTCTGCTGAAGATGGTGCAAATGTACACCGAAATATCTTTTTTTCTTTAAATTTTAATATCTTAAAATTTTTTACTCAGAGTAATTTTATTTTTTTAATTTCTAGAATTCAATTTAGGGGAATTAATAAATTTTGTAGTCCAACTTCTAAAGTTCACTGTTTTGCATACATTTTTATTTGCTGTTGGTAGACCAGTGCTATACACGGTCAAATTGGAACAAAATTTGTATTATACTTGTTACAAGATGGTTGCTTTGATTGGTCATGAGTGATGACCTTTTGAACACAGATTGACAGTCTGCAACATTTGGTGCCATTGAATGCTGGCCATTTCAGGGAATTAATTGTCTTCTCTGTTAACCTGTTAATTCTGACTCACTGGACACTGCCATTTTGGTAACTTGGTTGATTAATCATGGCGAGCCAACCAGCTACCTGGCTCAATCATGTGGCCAGGCTAGAGCAAACATAAACATTGTGGGCTGAAGAGTCTGTACATTTAGCATAGGATAGAATAGTTTTGGGTTTTTTTTTACAGTAAAGTTCACCCTGTACAAGACCTGGGGGCCACTTTGTTATGTTAAGGGGTATAGGACGAGAGGGGGAGATAACGAGTAACTCTAGACTTGAACAGATTAAGATTGTAATGATCAAGGAAACATCCTCTTGGGAGTCAGTTCCACAGAGCGAGGGAAAAAGCTGTTCAAGTGGAACTTATTTCTCACGAGTGCTTTGTTACAATGTAAGTGGCATGGCAGGACCTAACCATGAAGGTTAAACCTGGCAAAATCAAGGTAGTTCATCTGAGCACTTTCCATAGAAGTAGCAATAGAGCAGTGATAAACTCGCCAAATCCCACCTGTGAGAGTTTGGAGAATGTATTATTTTACTCTTGTTAAGTCACTATATAACTTAATTATACTGATTGCCTGGATAGGAGATATTTTTTTTACTTCGCCACATTCCATTTACTAATAATTTTTTAATCATTTCACTCCAAGTAAGGTAATAAAGCCACTAAGATGCAAAAGGTTACTGGTTTTTAGAGAACATGAGAAAAAAAATCACTTAAGGACAGAGAACAATAAAAGAACAAGAATTAAGAAGACAGTAGATAATGATTGACATTGCATTTAAATGTTTGAAGATTAAACTTGACTGGGAAGCAAGAAGCCAGAAGATTGTTCCACAAGCGAGAAGTGTAATAGAAGAAACTATTAGCATAGAACTTACAGTTACTTCTAGCCATTTCAACTGTAAAATGATGAAACCTTACTATTTATCTAATACAGCATTTAAATTCTTAATGTCTAGGTACCATAGAGGAAAGTTCACCAGAACAATTACCATAAAAGTATTACTTAAAACATATTTAGTGTTATTATTTAATAAATATTGCTAATTCTAATATATATATATATATATATATATATATATATATATATATATTATAAAAAACAACTAATTTTTATTTTTTTAATCATTTTACCACAAGTAAGGTAATAAAGTCACTAAGACTCAAAGGGTTACAGAGTGTTAGAGAATATGAGAAAAAAACAACTATTAAGGAGAGAACAATAAAAGAACAGGAATTAAGAAGGCAGAAGATAACAATTGACATTGTATTTAAATTTTTCAAGATCAAAGTTGACTGAGATGGGAAGCAAGAAACCAAAATAGTTCCACAAGCCAGAAGTATGAGAGAAGAAACGGTTAACCTAGAACTCACCGTTAAATCTAGCCATTTCAACTACAAAATGAGACCTAGCTGCCAATTTAGTACTGAATTTAAATTCATAAAGTAGGGGTACCATCAAGCAAAGTTCATCAGAACAATTACCCTGAAAGTATTTATAGAAAAGGCACAGGGAAGTAACTTTATGGCAATGGGGAAGTGACCGAAGATGATATGTCAGGACCAATAACATTGCAAATTCTTCTTTGGATTTTATTAAGAATCTCTAGATATATAACAGACACACGAGACCAGATGTAGCAGCAGCAGTCAGTGCATGGATGAATGGTAGATATATTTTTAAGATAGAATCAGGTGAGAAAAATTGTCCAGCAAATGAGCAGCATAGATATTGACTCTATTATAATGCTACTATTCTATGACTATTGTTATAACCCACTTTTACTTATATAACATACCTTGTATAAAGATTCTCTATACATAATGCTGTGGCTACTTTACCATGCTGCCTGTATTAGTCTTAAGACTAACTCCAAACAGCTACCACTCTTACCTCTGACATGTAGCTCTTTATAGTAATGGACTAGTTCGTATAGTCACCAGGGTATACTATTTACTCCATAACCAGCACTTAACTTATGCATATTATGTACATAAATTTGATAGTAATTAGCCAGTCCTAAAAAAGCTAGTAACATAGTCACATTTGTTTTTAATTACAGTTGTCCTCAATGGATCTGGTTGCCTACCATTTTTAAATCCTTTCTAGCACATTGAAAAT
>OZ038510.1:73984944-74044944 GCA_964036315.1 Acanthosepion esculentum
TTCACCCAACACTACAAATTGATACAAAAGCCAAAAAAAAAAACTCTATATTTATTTGCGTGTGGATTATTATTTAACCTGTCAGATTTTATTTTACAATCAAAGTTTCCACTTCACGCCAAGCAATTGAAGTTTGATATTGCACATGTAATAGGAGGGAGCTAAATGTTTATTCTCCTATTTGTATTTCCCCCATTATGGGCATTATTATATTCATGATATAATAACATCATATTTCATGGATGGAATGGCTGAAAGGAAAAGGATTGAGAAACATGCTTTGTTTCTACAAAGACTATTATACCACTAAGATATACGCAAAAAAATTATATACATATATACACATGTACCACACAGGAAATGATATATCACATATATCTACATAGCAAAACGGAGTGTAATGAGAAATGAAAAGGAAGTCTTACATATAATAAGGAGATACTCCTGTGTCTGGAGAAGCCATGTTTAGAACACCAGATTCAAACAAACTGGATTCACCTACTATATCTTGGGCAAGGAAATATTCCACAAACAGGAAATAGCAATTTTTGGGTGTTCCCATATTGAGGACTGCCTGCTGGAATTTCTTTTTATATCTAAGAAAGATATGTTGGCAAAGCAAAACGTCACATTGGACTTGTAAGCTGCTGGGGAGGTAGATTTATATTCTGCCCATGCCATAAGGAGCCCAGGCTAAAGAAAGTAACCTCTAGGTTTGGCTACTGTAAACAAACTCCAATTAACTGACTCTTTTGTCACTGTATGGAGTGATGCTATTAAGCAGCATCATGTGACCCATCAAAGGGAGATAATCGCCTTCTGTATGCCTAAACATGTTTTCCTTTATTTTCTTTTTTCCATAAAATTTTCTGTGTAAAGAAAGAAGAGAAAAAATAAGTGTTTTTAATTATTTTTAATAGATAAAAGACATTATTTTTTTGTTTGTGGTCATGCCAGAACAAACAAATATACAAAATTAAGTGAACCTGGCTTTGGTTCAATGGAGGGAAATAAAAAAGTTCCTGCTTTTACTTGGAGTAAAATTCCATTTTTGAAATATTAAGTTTTCTCCCTTTCTTTTTACAATTATTTTTTTACATTTTTAATTCATTCTACAAGTTATATTTATTTATTTTTTTAATAACCTTCACATATTAAACTCAATTAGAACAACAAAAACTAAATCTGACATTTTCTTTGGAATTTATTACATTTTAGCAAGATGGCTTTAAAGTTTAAAATCTATCACCGCTTCGACACCTTTTTCTTAGATGTTTATACCACATCATGCCATTCACCCACACTATTCTATAGGAATGTTTTTAAAAACTGTCACCATTTCTTAGATTTGATTTGATTTTTTTAAATCATTTCACCCCAAGCAAGGTGATAATACCACTAAGACACAAGGGGTTACTGGAAGTGAAAGAAATTGAAAAGACTTTAGAATAAGTATCTCCAATTTTTGTGGAAAACAGCATAGCTTAATGAAAAAGGCCACAAACTTAATAAAAATAAAGTTTTATTGTCAAAATTATTGTTATTATTAAGATGAAAGAGCAAAGTAGTTTTTGATTATTCTCTTTTTAAATTTGTAATCCTTTCTAACATGTTCATAATTTTGGTTAAAATCTTGTTTTGTTTATCTCCTTGGGGTGGCATAATAATTACATTAACTTTTTTTAGCTTTATCCATTGAAAACACATTGATTTGGAAATTCTTGTAAAATTCAAATAATTGTTCAATTTTAATGAAATTTCAGGACTTATTTGCAAATGAATTAAATTATTTTGGAAATTTTTTTTTTTTTTTTTTTTTTTTTTTTTAGAAATATATGTTAAAACACACACACACACACACACACACACACACACACACACACACACACACTTAATTAATTTCATGAAATTTTGCAAAAAACCTTTCTATTTCCTGAATTTTTTTATTTGTTAAAAGTAGGACTCCTTGGAGCCACCTGATCTTTTTTTTTTTTTTTTTCACTATTGTAACTGAAAATCTGCTCTGAATTGTAAAATAATAAATCCAATAAACCTATGACATTATTTGATTAGAAAAGCTTTTAATTGCTTTTGTAAATAAGTTATATTAAGGACACTATTGTCTGAAGAAATAAAATTTTTCCGATGAATAATGAATTTTTACAAGAATTTTTTCTTTTTTTTCTTTTTCCTTTTTTCCTTTTTTCTTTTTTTTCTTTTTTCTTTTTTCTTTTTTCCTTTTCTCTTTTCTTTTTTCTTTTTTCCTTTTCTCTTTTCTTTTTTCTTTTTTTCCTTTTTTCTTTTCTTTTTTCTTTTTTTCCTTTTTTCTTTTCTTTTTTTTTCTTTTTTTTTCTTTTTTTTTTTCTTTTTTGTTTTTTGTTTTTTTTTCTTTTTTCTTTTTTTTTTCTTTTTTTTTTAATTTTAAAAATAATTCATTAAAATCATGTAAAATTCTGTATTGGGCTATTTCCTGGATGTGATATAGTAATTAAGTGGAAACAAAATTTATGAATCCAAAATTGAAAAGATTAATAAACATAGTTACACCATTCTATTTCTAAAATTATTTTTTATTTTTTTACTTAATTTGTTCCCTTTTTTTCATTTATGAAAGGCTAAATGTGACATTATTATGAAAAGGTCAGGTGATCTCAAGAGTTTTCTCTCTTTACAGAGAAATTAACTTAAGAAAATTTTATAGTATTTTGAATTTTTTTGAATTTTTGCATAAAGCATCTTTGTAAGGTAAATAAAAGTCAATAAATTATTAGATAATTGCAGAAAATATGTTCATTTGTAAAAAATTACAAGGTAGTTAAAAACCAAAAAAATGCATTCTCTTAGATTTCGAAAATTTATGTCAATTCTAGTCAGCCATACTAGCTGTGCTTCATCACTCAATCATCACTTCAGATAAACAGGACCAATCATTAACAAATGGTTGTATATTACTTTTTTATGCTATAAGTAATATTTATTTCAAATCAGATTAATTTAACTTTAAATTTAATTTTACTCAAATAACGTGTCAGATATATATATATATATATATTTTTGGAAGAGTATTAAAATTGATAAATTTGTTTTGTTTACAAATTTCTTAAAATTAAAAAAATGGCCGATTTAAGAAAATTTTAAGAAATCTAAATTAAATTTGACATTCCAGTCTATGCAATTTCTATCTGAAATACACCAGAATATTTTACTTACTGGAAATAATAATTTTAATCATTTAGCTTTCAATTAAAGCTAAAATGAAATCTTCAAGAATGCTTTTTCATTTTTAAAAATTCATTTTAAGCCTTAGGTATCAAAAATTTATGCCAAAAAAGTGGAGGAACCTGCTTTAGAAGGAACCGGAAACCGAATCCTAAACAGGAAACTAGAGATAAACCTCTACTTCTGTTCAAAAGACCAAGGAGGAGTGTGAACTGGACAATAGGAAAACCTATCTACTCCTTATATTTTGTTGACGCAAGGGTTACTGAGAGTAAAAAAAAACTGTTAAAATGTTATTAATTAGAAAGGGCAATAAAAAGAACAAGATTTAAAGAAACAATTGACAACTCACTTTTACTATCCCAATGGGTTCTCAGTTTCATCTTCACACCATGAAACCACATTGAAATTAGTTTTGAAACTAAAATCGTTAGATTTTTTTTGTGCTATCTTTACTGAGTGACCATATGCAAAGAAGCACTATTGAAAAAGACTTTCAGATCTTAATGAAATTTAATTTTATCAACATTTATACCATCGTAAGAGAATAAGATTGAACAAAAATATGTTAAAAACATTTAATTGTCTAGCTTTAGGAAATAAATGTGAAATCTATTTGTTTACAAAAGAAATGAAGAAGAAAAAAAGAAATACGATACGATGTCTGAATTATATTTGATTCAGTTTTTTTTTTTTTTAAATTAAAATTAAGTTAGTAACAAGTAAAAAGCAAGTAAAAATAAAAAATAGTTGCCAGTTTGGCCGTAATGTTTAAAATATAAGAAGTTAGATTTTTTCTCAGGGTAATTGTTTTCTCTAGTAAGCCAGTACAACATTCATGAAATAAATGAATGAAGATTTTTTTTTTTATAAATAAACTTGTTTTTTATCTAGGGAATGCACCTAAATTAGATATTAAGAATAATTAAAATAGTTCTTAATTTCACTTTTAAAATGTGTATATTTCCAGATATGCGAGTCTCTAGTCTGAAATTGTTTTCTACAAATAAAATTATGCTTCTATCTAGTGAATACACCAAAAATTACATATTAAAAAAGTAAAGTAAGTTTTAAAATGTGTATATTTTCAAAACTGCAAGTCATTTTTTTTAAACCCAAAGTAAAAAAAATTTTTTTCTTACTTTATAATTTTTGAAGGAATTTGCTTCCTCACGTCAAAGAAGAAATAAACATCTTCCTGGTTGTAGTTTGAGGTGTCTTCTAATTGAGTTTACAATTTCAAGAATATTGATAAAGATTGGTCACTTACAAAGTAACGTGTAAAATTTAATCTAAAAAGAAAATTAATATTTCACATTTTCAACTGGTTGAAGCAAAATACCATTTTCTGTAAAAAAAATATAATAATAATAAAAATAATTCAATGAAAAAGCACATACAAATTACATATTTAGTATTTACATTTTATTTTCTTTCCCACCATATGAATGTTTTTAAGTTTGGATCATAAATGCACGAGAAATTGCAAGTTGGACGGACTAAGTTGCAAATTTATCAATCTCAAACAAAATCAGATATTGACTGGAAATGCTATCATTACACAAGAAAATGAATGGCTTCCTTAGAAAGCAAAAATACTAAATTAAAAACTGAAAAACCAAATCGAAAACTGTGGTATCAAGTTAAAAAAAAAAAACAAAAAAAAAACGGAAACCGATACCGAAACATAAATTGCCAAACTGATCAACTCTAATCTTGGATTTGTAATTTGCATTTTGGGCTGTTCCTTTTGTTAACAACCATGCATTCGTCTTCTTGCGATTAAGGTTTAGTTTTCCTTCACTACCTTCTGTAAGTGTTCACCTGCGTCTCTTATGTTAAGATTATGGGTGTCAGTAATGAATCCTGGTCGGACTTTTAATTCTCTCAGAATCACAGTATAGGTTGAATAAGTCCGGTGAGAAGAGACATCCTCTTATCTTACACTCATTTCTAATTTTATGTATTTTCTGAGCACATTTTCTATCCCTACGCAGGTCGTTTTGCTGCCAGTATAAGTTCTGCATTATTCTAATCTCCTTTCTAAATATATTGAGGTTGCCAAACAGTTCCAGTAGCTTTGTGACAGACTTTGTCAAATGTTTTATAATTTTATAATCTACAAAAACACAAGTACACATCCTTCTCCATTTGTATTGCTCTTTCTGATATTCTGAGAATAAATATTGCATTCCTTGTTCCAGTGTCTTTAATGAACCCGCACTGTTCTTGTCCTATTCTCAGTCTGATTCTGCTGCACACTTTGTTCATCAGAATTTGGATAAATTTTGTTATATGGATTATTAGACTGATTGTCCAATGGAGTTCACATTCATGTACTCCTGGTTTCTTAAGCAGTGCTATTAAAATAGATCTACTTAAATATTTGGTGTAAAGTAAAAAATAATATGATAACAAAGATACTAGTCAACACATAATAATTGTCAATGCTTCATTTAAGAAATTCAGACAACCTAAAACTATTACTACTTAATATAAAAGCAAAAGAAATAAAATCAACAAAATACTAGTCGAAAAGGAATAATAATTGACAATTTTTTATCAAAGAAATTCAAACTTAAGACTATGACAACTTAGTATAGTGATTTTTTAAGCATAGCTTAGATGTAGCACAAGGTCGAAAGTATGGGGCACCAAGTGAGGATCAAACTCACTATTCAGTCATAACTGTTTTTTAGCAAGACAAGCTTGCTAATGATTACACCTTGCAGAGATGCCCTATGACAACTTAGTATAAAAGCAAGAGAAATAAGTTGAAAAGAAATACTATTTCATAGCTTGGTTAGTTGTTGTTTTTGTTTAGTGGCCTATCAACATCTATATAGACATACTAGTCAAAGGAGGTATAATAATTGACAATTCTTCATCAAAGAAATTCAAACAACTTAAGACTATTACTACTTAGTATAAAAGCAAGAGAAATAAGTTGAAAAATACTATTTCATAGCTTGGTTATTTGTTGTTTTTGTTTAGTGGCCTATCAACGTCTATATAGACATACTAGTCAAAGAGGTATAATAATTGACAATTCTTCATCAAAGAAATTCAAACAACTTAAGACTATTACTACTTAGTATAAAAGCAAGAGAAATAAGTTCAAAAGAAATACTAGTTAAAAATTAATACTAGAAGTAAAATTAATAATATATTCTGTATTGCTTGTATTTTGAATTATAAAATTGGAGGAATTGTCGTAAAATATTTTTTCAGTGTAAGAGCATTTTTTTTTTTTTTTTTTTTTTAATATTTTCTTAATATCCATGTCAAGATAATTGCTGTATCCAGGCAGTCATCAATTTCCTGCCCTCTTTTTTTTCTTTTTTTTTCCCCCCCTCCTTCGCTAGCAATTCCATATTTTTCTTCCAGTCTTTGAATTCCTCCTGATTCTGTTATGATGGATCTTCAGTTACCTGAACTTTTTCTCTGGATCCTAATTCATCTTGCAAGAAAATGGAACATTTGCCTTTGTGCCTGTCATTAGTGCTGTCAAGAAGTTCATATCGGTCAAATCACTTACACCTGTTTTTCCATCTTTTCATTCTTTCTCTGTATTCAAATAAAACTAACAACATCCATAACTTTTAAAAAAATTTTATAACACAACAAGCAGAAAGGAAAGGAACTCCTGTTTAGAATTTCATATTCTATTCTTATAAGGGTTGATTGTTAAGTAAGGTCTCCAATTCTATAAAACTAGTCTTAGATACAATAATGAAACTGGTATCAAAATGAAGGAAATTTATTTCTCTTCAAAATTACGAGGGTGAATTGATATGCAAGGTCTCCAATCTTAAAAAAAAAACAAGTTTTAGACCAGATACAATAATGAAACTGGTATGAAAATCAAGGAAATTTATTTCTCTTCAAAATGAGGAATGTTGATTGATATGCAAGGTCTCCAATCCGATAAATTCTGTTTCAAGTTTCATAATGCATTCTTATGAGGATTGATAAGGTCTTCAGTCCTATAAAACAAGTTTTAGACCAGATTTCTATCTAGTCTAAAATTTGTTTTATAGAATTAGAGAACTTACTTATGAATCCACCCTCGTAATTTTAAAGAGAAATAAATTGGCTTCATTTTGATACCAGTTTCATTATTCTATCTGATCTAAAACTTGTTTAATGAAACTGGTGCCAAAAAGAAATTGGTTTATTTCTGTTCAAAATTAAGTTTGTTTTTCAATATAATCACCATTTGATGCTGCATATTCTTCTAAAACTTTATAACTATATTTTCATTCCATTCATGACAAAAGTTTCTAGTTTACTTTTGACCAAAATGCATGCAGAAACTGCATTGAACCTTCAACCTCTTTGAAGACTGAATGGAAGTGCAGATGATATTCAACATCTGCAAATTTCAAGTTTTTCACCATTTGCACAATTTGTTGATTGCAATGCAGTCTTGTATTGTTATGATGCAAAAAAAATCTTCTAAACTCTTTTTTCGGAGTTTATTCTACAGTGTATTCCACAGGTGTATTTTTTTGGTGCACACAAGTCTTCATTGTTTTTAATCAGACATTAATTGCGATTGGCAAGTAAGTTTCTAGTACAAAAATTTGTATCACTAATCTCCGATTCGTACCTGCATCATGACTAACAAGTATTTTTACTCAAGAGCAACACACAACAAACTAAGTAAGTTTGAAAAGTACTTAGTATACTAGTGAATACATGTTCCAACAAGTTTCTATATCCACACTTAATGACATTAGGCTCTAGGAGACCTTACTTATTAATTATTCTTTGTATTACTCAATCCTGTTTGTACAGTGAATTTGTACTAAGTATAATGGACAGGACCTCTTAAATTGCTGAATTCCAAAAAATTAATTTGAAATAGATGTCAATCCAAAACACCAAGAGCACTTATCTTGCTTTGGCCACAAAAATGGCAAGTTTAAATTTTGAGAACACCCAATTTTTTTTTTTTTTTTTTTTTTTTTTTGTTACTTTATTTCATTTTTTTAGCTACCCCCCCACCATATAATTGGTTGATTTATTTCATCCTTAATTGAAGCGTTTAATTTAGTTTAACATTATCTTCTTAAGTCGCTACCCTTCTCCTTCTTGATTAGCTACTTCTGATAAATTTGCTAAGTAAGAGCTAATTCTTTTGATGGCCATAGCATTCGATATTTCAAAGGTCTTTGACAAGGTGTGGCACAAGGGATTGCTGCACAAGCTCTCTAGTAATGGAATCACTGGACGAGTCTTCTCAATAATAAAGTCCTTCTTACTGTATAGGTCCCTGAAGTTAGTTGTTAACAGCCAGTCCTCTGGGTCCCTTGCAATCAACACAGGTGTCCACCAGAGATCATTTTTCAGACCAACCCTCTTTTTGCTTTAGAAAAATGATCTGCTTAAATACTCCAATCATTTGCGAATATCTATGCTGATGATACGGTATATGGGTGCACTTCCAAAACTTGAGATTAGCAGCTGATCTCTACTCTGATTTAGCTCTAACATCTCAGTGGGAGATGAACTGGCTGGTTACATTCAATGCTTTGAAAACCAAATTAGTTATATTCCATCATTTCCGATTGGACACTGAAGTACTACTTGTCCTGATGAATGGACGTTACCTCAGGGAAGCCTAGCATCTATTGGGCCTCAAACTCAACTCGAACCTCAAGTGGAACTCGTATATATGATCCATTGCTAAAGATGCAGGAAAAAAAGTGTTGCTTCCCTGTACCGCTCCAGTAAGTACCTGACTCCTCAGGCTATCCTCTACCTTCACAAGAGTCAGATCAGCCCTAAAATGGAGTACTGCTGTTATATTTTGACAGGAGCTGCCCAGTCCTCACTTTTCAGTCTCATTAGAGTCAAAAAGCGTCTCCGTATTCTTGTGGGTGACAAATTATTTTCCACCCTGCAAACCCCTCTTACACAGACAAGATGTTGCAAGCCTCTTGCTACTCTATTGCTACTTCAATGGAAAAATGCTCAGATGAGTTACATTTCCTTAGTTCCACCAGTTCTAACCTTTACGGCTAAGACCCACCACACCACACACATTTGTAATGAACCACCCTCATTGTCTCCGTATTCCATTCAGTAAGTTCCATTCAAGCAGCTTCTTTCCATGAAGCACTACTTTGTGGAGCCAACTCCCAAGAGGATGCTTCCCTGATCAATACAATCTTTCAAGGCTAGTGCTGTTATTTTCCAGACATATCTGCATAAAATGTGACTGTTATTCTGTAATCCTCTACCTCGAGTGGCTCTCAGGCCTTGTACAAAGTGATCCTCAATGTAAAAGAAGAAGAAGAAAAAAACAATGTAAAAACGTATTTCTATTTCTGTTATTGACACCTTGTCGTAAGAAGTACTTACCGGTTAGCACTTAGACATAGCGGAATATTTTCGTAAATCAATGCCAGTTCCCATACAATCACCAAAGTTAAGCCATGTTGAGCCTGGTCAGTACCTAGATTGATAGCTACTTACGAATGCCAGGTGTTGTAAGCTTTGATGTGCAGGTGGTTTAATGGCTATTGGCTTGGAATTTGGAAAGGTATGATTCCATTTTATCTCCTTCCAGCTATGGATTAATTAGTATGAGTTGTATAAGTAAATCATTATCTCCCAAAAAATTCCTACGATGTAAAAACATTTTTCTATCTTCAAATGACCTGCAAAAGGTTGACAGACTGGGCAAAAACCAATCAATTCTAAATCAATGGTTAGTTTTTCATTTTAAATTTAAAATTTAAATTGTTATGACTTTTAATTTAAATTATTTGATTTTAATTTTTTTTTTGATTTGCGATAGTAATAGTTATCTGTAAAAATAAATAAAATGAAAATTACACACACACACACACACACACACACACACACACACACACACAATTAACAAATCGGAGACTTCAGAAAACCATGGTAATATTTTATTTCGCAAGACCAATAAAATTTGATTTCGCTTCGTTAGACCTTGCGGTTTCAAAACAATGAATGGATTAAAAAATTCTTCCAGGAATCAACTGAAAAACGAAATTAAAAACAAGATTAGCAGAAGTTGTGTTTTAAGTTAATCTTCTTTAAAACTGATGTTATTTTAGAAATCCGAAGTGTTTTTTATGTCTCATCGATTAAGTAGTTTGTTGGTGTTTTCATGTTTGATTATTAGGATTTTTCCTTGATGCATAAATCACTTCTGTCTCTGAAATTGTTGGGAGTTTGGGCCTTACATATGATCCTCCATTTTAATTGTGAGTTGAAGCCTCCATCAATAAGGTCCCAATAGTGTTTTGATAGGGCCATCTGCTGTCTTAGAGATTCATTATTGAAGGAATGCCGGTGACTGTAGAAACATTGTTTCCATTACAGACATTATGTCTGCTAATTTCTAACAAAATCCGTTCAAATTCACAAATAACCTTCCATGTATTGATATTAAATGAGAAATGTGCTAACTATTTTAACCTCTTTTATTTTCCATTTCCCATGTATTTTCAATCTTCATCCAAGATCATGTTCAGGGGTGCAAGTAGTACAAAACTATGTGTTCTTCAGGGATACAAGTAGTTTTACAAAGCTGTGTGTTGCTATTCATTACTGTAATTTTTCATGATGTTTTTAAATGCAAAGGTTGACAGTTGGGCTTAGTGTTCATTAGAATATGAAAAAATAATTAATTATGGAATATTTTTCTTCGACGTTATAATGTCATGGTCATGCGCATATTAAAGCATGAAAAAAACTGTTCTTTTATAGGCATTTCAGAACATTACTGCAGTATTCATAGCTAATTCTGTTCAGTGCTGGCTTTAATTTTTTAATGTAGATTGCTTCGAGGATCTGTAGATTGAATTTGTTATTTTCTTGGTGTAGGATAGTTGTGTTGTCCATCAGAAATTTTTTATATTGTGAATGTGGAAAGGAATATTGTTGTAGATGTCTCGCAATGGATGAGACTTTGTATAACTACTTGTACCCCTGAACCGCACACAGTTTTATACTACTTGCACGCCTGAAGATGATCTTGGAAGAAGATCAAAAGTATTTGGGAAATGGAAAATAAAAGTGATTTAAACAGTTATAGCACATTTCTTACATCATTTAATATCAATACACGGAAGGTTATTTGTAAGTATGAACGGTTTTGTTAAAAATTAGCAGACATAATGTCTGTAATTTATTTAATCAGACCAGCCTAAAAGAGAATTTGCTGCCTAATTGCAAATATATGTGTGTGTATCTATGTGTGTGTGTCTATATGTGTGTATATCATATATGTATATATGTGTATATATAATTATATATATGTGTATATATAATTATGTGTGTGTATATATAATTATGTGTGTGTATATATATGTGTATATATAATTATGTGTGTGTATATATATGTGTGTGTTTGTGTGTATATATATGTGTATATATATATATGTGTGTGTTTGTGTGTATATATATGTGTATATATATATATATGTGTGTGTTTGTGTGTATATATATGTGTATATATATATATATGTGTGTGTTTGTGTGTATATGTGTGTATATATATATGTGTGTGTTTGTGTGTATATATATGTGTATATATATATATTTGTGTGTTTGTGTGTATATATATGTGTGTGTGTTTGTGTGTATATATATGTGTATATATATGTGTGTGTTTGTGTGTGTATATATATGTGTATATATATATGTGTGTGTTTGTGTGTATATGTATATATAATTATGTGTGTGTATATATATGTGTGTGTTTGTGTGTATATATATGTGTATGTATATATGTGTGTGTGTGTGTGTGTTTGTGTGTATATATATGTGTGTGTATATATATATGTGTGTGTTTGTGTGTATATATATGTGTGTGTTTGTGTGTATATATATGTGTGTATATATATATATATGTGTGTGTGTTTGTGTGTATATATATGTGTGTGTATATATATATGTGTGTGTGTTTGTGTGTATATATATGTGTGTATATATATATGTGTGTGTGTTTGTGTGTATATATATGTGTGTATATATATGTGTGTGTGTTTGTGTGTATATATATATGTGTGTGTGTTTGTGTGTATATATATGTGTGTATATATATATGTGTGTGTGTTTGTGTGTATATATATGTGTGTATATATGTGTGTGTGTTTGTGTGTATATATATGTGTGTATATATATGTGTGTGTTTGTGTGTATATATATGTGTGTATATATATGTGTGTGTTTGTGTGTATATATATGATTGTATATATATATGTGTGTGTTTGTGTGTATATGTATGTCTATATATATATATATGTGTGTGTCTTTGTGTTTATATGTGTGTATACATGTGTCTGTATATATGTGTGCATATATCAAAAATAAAAAGTGCAGTGTGTGTGTGTGTGTATATATATATATATATATATATATATATACACACACACACACACACATACATATGTGTGTGTGTGTGTGTGTGTGTGTGTATATACTGTTGTTCTACAAAGGGCCAATTCACTTTCTATGGAAGCAATTATACACAAATACTGATTGCGATGGACAGGCCATGTTATTCGTATAGCAGATGACAGAATGGCAAAACAATTAATGTATGGAGAATTGGAAATGGGAAAAAGGCCTCAGCACAAGCCAAAAAATTGGTAAAAAGATTGTCTTAAAGAGTCACTATACAAGTGCAATATTGGTCTGGATAACTGAGAGACTCGAGCTGAAGACTGCGTTTCTAGCAGAGCTGGTATTGCTGATGGCATCAAGATATCTTACATGAGGCATCACAAAAATATGCAGAACTGAAGTTCAGAAGTGATCCCTGAGAAGCCATAAGGTGCCAATCTGGCCATGTGCCCAATGCAATCGGATATGTCTGTCCAAGAGAGGTCTGCTTTGTCACCAGAAATCACATCAACAGTCTATTGCATATGATGATTTCATATTGGCATGCTTTGAATGCCCAACCTGCACTAGAGTGTGCAAGTCCAGGTCGGGCCTGACAAGGCGTATAAAAAGACACATTGGAAGTGATGATGTTCAAAGTCAACTTCCACCACCTGTACATGATTTGACATGTCATATATGTAACAAGAAATGCAGATAGACGGCTGGCTTTCTGAGCCACTGTCATTCACACAACCAATGAATGCAGTGTTGTGGTGTGGAACTTAACTGATGTACAGGACATGTCAGTGATGGTTATACTCGCTTTGTGAGTTGCCAGCCACTATATATGTGTGTGTGTGTGTGTGTGTATATGTTTGCGTATGTGTGTGTATATATGTTTGCGTATGTGTGTGTGTGGATATGTGTGTGTGTGTATATATATACGTGTGTATATGTGTATATATATCTGTGTGTATATATATATATATATATATATATTGTGTGTTTGTGTGTGTGTGTGTATATATATATATATATTTATCTGTGTATGTGTGTGTGTATATATATATATATATATATATATATATATATATATATATTTACGTGTTTATATGTGTGTGTGTGTCTAAAGCATGCCGGAGTGCACAATGGCCGAAACGTTGTGATAACAACAACAAAGATGAGGACAACAGTCTGAATATAAATAGTGTAAATAATGATAACTCCTCATCCCAGAAATTCAGGCACAAATCACATTTTCCCTGTTTGTCATAAAGTGTAGATGAGCCCATGCTACATAAATAACAAAAGCTTAGCTCAGACACGCCACTGTCAATTTTTTCAGAAATTTAAACTTACCTATTATGGGCAACATCAGGTGTTTGTAGTTCACTTCACAAGGATCACTTCCTGCATTCATTGGAGCAATGACTGAGGATAAATAATTTATAATAAAAATATGCAAAAGACAATTAGAAAAGTTTTTTTTTCCAGCATTTGAAAATACTCAAAAACAGTAGATGTAGCAGGAATTCTGAAATTGCTCTTGCAGAAAATAGCACTTATATTATAACCTACTGATGTTCATCCCCACTCATGGTTCCAATGAATACAAAATTGATTTTTTTTTTTTTTTTTTTTTTTTTTTCAGTTTATCAACTCTTTGTGGATTATTTAAATCTGACACATATTTGGGATTGTAAGGTGGTCACTTGTAAATAATGATAAATCCTCATCTCAGAAATTTAAACAGAATTCACTTTTTTCCTGTTTATCATAAACTGTAAAAGAGCTAATGCTTAAGCATCATACGGACATGCCACCATCATGTTTTTTTCATAAGTTCTTCCTCATTTGTTCTGGTCAATGTAAGGAGTTTGTGCCTCATATCAGAAGTGATTACTGTATTTGTTGGAGCGATGACGGAGAATAAACCACACCAGGTTTTAAAATAAAAAAACGCAGATAAAAAAGTAGAAATTCCTTAACAGTGTTTGAGAGTGCTTAAAAAGTAGCTGATGCAACAGGTAGTAATACCAAATTGCCATGGCAGGTCTGTGCAGCAACCCAGGAAATCTGAAATTGTTCTCATGGAAATTAGTAACAGATTACTAAATTGCTAAATTTAATAAAATATATTGGTATCAGTACTTTAAAGCTCAAATTGATTCTACTTCATTCCACTAGGATCATATGAATGTGTTAATAAAAGTATTTTAAGGCTCAAATTGATTCTACTTCATTCCACTAGGATCAGATAAAATAAATGATATTGGTAGAATATAAATTTATTTCTCATTTCATTTTTCAGATCCTGAAATAAAGCGTTACCGTGCCCATGAAGAATTTGGAGACAGAAGAGATAAAGTTTTTGAGGCCCGTACCTATTTTTACAAAGATGAAGAGGCTTGTGATGAAAATATGAATATTTTTCTTGATTGCATTGATGCAGTCTCAGGTAATATTTTGTTTCATCAATTACTTCTTTACCTATTTTGCCGAATTTCATTTTATTTGATGGTCTTAAATGATGGTGACCCCTGATTCAGATTATAAATTCTTATTGCTTTTTCTGCCTATTCATATAAGACCTTTTTTAACATATCATTTTTCTGTATAGGTGCAACAGATGGATCTGGATTTGCTGCTATTAAATTGACTGCACTTGGACGTCCACAATTATTGGTAAATGCCAAGATTTTATGACACTTTAAATTTCTGAGCTCACTCCTAGTTTCAGTTTTAATCACCTGAGTGAACCGTTTTTTACTTTCCATCAGCATGGCTGATGCTAACCTCCAGGACAGTGACTCATTGCATCTTCCTGGACTAATGTTTTCTACCTGAAGTGGAAAGATTATATTGAATTAATTTCTAAGTTTGCTGCTAAGAAAATTGGTTTACTGTGTCATGCTAATGTTTTTTTTCTGGACAGAATATATCTTAAGTATTTATAAACCTACCTTTTTATATTGCTGCCACATCTGGTCTGGTGCTTCTGCTATATATTTAGAGATTCTTGATAAAATCCAAAGAAGAATCTGCAATGTAATTGGTCCTGACCTGGCATCCTGGCTTCAGTCACTTTCCCACAACCATAACATAGATTCTCTGTAACTTTTCTATAGATACTTTCATGGCAATTGTTCAGATGAGCTTTGGTACATAGACTTTATGAATTTAAGTGTAGTACTAGATTGGTGGTAAGGCCTAATGATTTTACAGTTGCATTGGCTAGATGCAACCATAAGTTCTATGCTAATAGTTTCTTCTCTCACACTTCTTGCTTGTGAAACTCTCTTCTTGCTTCTTGCTTTCCAGTCAATTTTGATCTTCAAAAACTTAAATGCAATGTCAGTCATTATCTTTTGTTTTCTTAATTCCTGTTCTTTTAGCGTTTTCTCTCCTTAATATTTTTTTTTCTCATATTCTCTTACACTCAATAACCACCTTGCATGTTAGTGGCTTTATTGCCTTGCTTGGAATGAAATTATTTTAAAAAATACACACACTCACATACACACACACACATACATATATATACTTTAAAAATCAGGAGGTTAGTTGAATCAGCTACCTTGGTTTCAACCTGATGGTATCCTCAGTCAATTTTTATAAAAAAAAATTTGATAAAAATCGCCTGAGGATACCGTAAAGTCAAAACCAACGTAACGGTTTCAACTGACCTCCTGATTTTTAAAGTTAAAAGCTCTACATGTCATTTTATTTTTTTTTACATGTATCTTTTTAATACTACTGTTTCCTGGTCTGATTCAACTCTGACCCTTAACCTTTCATGTATTTATATATATATATATATATATATATATATATTATTCAGACTATTGTCCTCGTCTTTGTTGCCATATTTATCACAGCGTTTTGGCCATTGTACACTCCAACCTTCTTCAGATGGTTGGAATGTCGAACGGAACCCTTTATTTTACTCACTGGGGTAGACTGTTGTATTTCCACCTGCCATGTCTAATTGATGTCAGTTAATAGTTATCTCCTGTTAATTCCCCTCAAAGAGTGTGAGTTCAATACCTGGTTAAGGCGGTGAAGAATTTTAAGAGTGGAATTAACAGGTGATAACTGATAACTGACATCCATTAAATGTGGAACTAGAACAGTCTACCCCAGTGGGTGAAATAAAGGGTTCAGTTTGACATTCCAACCACCTGAAGAAGGCCGGAGCGTACAACGGCTGAATCGTTGTGATAAATATGGCAACAAAGATGAAGACAATAGTCCGACTAATGTAAATAGTGATAAAAATATCATTAGTAACACTATACTCATTGTGTAAACGCATACAGCCATAAACATCCAAAGGAGAAACGGCTAAACATCTTATAAATGTAAACAATGGAAAAGATGCATATTTGCCCGTACTTTTTGACTACAGTAAATGGATATTATAGTTTGATCAATGGGCCATCAGTATATACACTAATTTTATATCTCGTGCGTGATGCAACTCCCTTAAAATTAGGTCTTCAAAAGTCGCATGATACGTGAGTATCTATCTTATTGTGTAGGGATATCTTGTCTAGTTCTTATTCTTATTAGTACTGCTCAGTTTCCACTGAGAGATTGAACTTAGAACTACTATGTCACCAAATTCACAAACCATCACTTTAATCCATTAGTCCATTGTCCTGTAGGACAATTCATTTTAGTGAACTTGGAGCCTTAAACCTAACCTGCCTGCTGATTAGAGTTGCTGCTGCTGCTGTCATGACTTGACTTCTGCTGCAATTGAAGACTTGCTGCCTTTTGTTTTTCTTTCTTTATTAGCGGCTACCATATTGTATTTATTTCTATGCTAGGCCTACTAAGGAGATCCTCATAGTCTAGCATATGAGCTGATTCTTTCAGGCATCTAACTCTCCAGAAACTGCAACTGAAATTAAGAATCACTAAAAATAATAATGATAATGATACAACTAAGAAAATACATGAAAATTATGAGAATTTAACATGTTTTTTACTGGTTAGCAGAACTTCTGCCAAAAAAAAACGCTCAATAGATAACCAGATCTATAATATTAATATTCAATAAATTATGAAAAAGTTCAAGTGACTTATCTGCTTAGCCGAATTAAACGTTGTACGTCGAAATACTCCTCAGGGCCAGGTGTTTAATAAATTACTGAAAAGATATGTCTATTTTGACAGATTAAAAAGAAAACAAATAAATGCCTGCTCATATGACAACTGTCATAATATGAAACACAAACAATATTCTTGAATTGTTCAAAAGTAAATATTCTTGAATTGTTCAATTTAATGTCAAAAAGCAAATTAAATTTTAAGCACACCCAGTACTAAACAAAGACTTGCTTTTTATTGCATCAAGTGTTTGAAGATTTTCACTATTAAGAAACACCAATAATTCAATGGTATTTTACTTTGACAAACTGTCACCTGTTTTTTTCATGAGCATAAACAAACTGTTTATACATATAAACAACATGAGAATAGAAACTAACACTCTCAGTTTCATGCTATGACGGATAATAAGGCCATGTTTTTTTTATGCAGGCTCTTTGAATAGACACCAGTGGGGCTTAAAGGGAAGTGAAAAAAGGGTCAAAGTTGACATCCTCCTACTCTCTTTCTGCTTTATATCAATGATCTGCCCAAGAACACTTTTAGATCTTTTTTTTTTTTTTTTTTTTATCAATTCACCCCAACTACAGTGATAATGCCACTAAGATGCAAAGGTCTATGGTTTAGTGAAAGAGAATGAGAAGACTTTAGAAGGAGCTGGAAACTTAATCCTAAACAGGAAACAAGGGGATAAACCTCTACTCCTGTTCAAAAAACCAAGGAAGAGTATGAACCAGACAATAGGCAAGCGTATCTACTCCTATTGAGGAGAAAAATAAATAAATAATTAGTAAATAAAATTTCAGAGTTCAGACGGAGACGTTAGAAGTATAAAGTTGCAGTACATTTTAGAAGGAACCAGAAACCCATTCATAAACAGGAAACAAGGGATAAACCTCTACTCCTGTTCAAAAGTCAAGGGAGGAGTGTAAACCAGATAATAGGCGAACCTATTTACTCCTACTGGGAGAGAAGAAAAAATAACTAGTGAATAAAATGTCAGTTCAGGCGGAGACGTTAGAAGTATAGGGTTGAAGTAGATTTTAGAAGGAACCAGAAACCCATTCCTAAGCAGGAAACAAGGGATAAACCTCTACTCTTGTTCAAAAGACCAAGGAGCATTGCAAACCGGACGCTGACACGGCCTTATGGGTGATGAATTATTCTACAACCTGCAATCCAAAATTTTGCCAGCCTTTCACTACAATATCACTATTACTCCTTAGTACTACAAGCTCAGACCTTCACAGCTAGTACTTGCCATACGACATTCACAGTGGCAAACCATCCCCATGTGTTCCTTTAATGAAAAGCAAATCCCACTCAAACAGCTTCTTCCCCCCAGACCTGTCAATTTATGGAACAAACTCTTGAGAGAATGCTCCCTTAACAACTACAATATTGTTCTCTTTAAGTCTAGCGTCAACATATATCTATCCTACTTGTCCTCATAATATTCTCTTATTCCCTCCCCTTCCTTACAATCTCACTCAGTACCCCTCTACCTTGAGTGACCCTCAGGTCTTGTATTGGGTGAATTATCATCTGGCCCTGAGAAGCATTTCGACATGCAATGTTTGATTCCGTTAACCAGATGAGTCACTTGAACTTTTTCATAATTCTCCAGTTTTTCTTTTTTTGTTGTTTGCACCTTTTGTGATGCCCATTTGTAGGAGAGACTTTGTAAATCACAGATACAATAATAGTAATGCCTTCGAACAATACTCTGTCAGACACCGCTAATTCCCATATATATATTTTTCCTTAACTGTCTCATGATCTAATTATTTCAAGATGAGGTCGACTGTGCTTGCTCTCTGGCAATCAGTGTTCAAATCCAAGTATCAGCAGCAATACTTTATTCCTATATGAAAACACCTTTTTTTAATATTTATAATCTTGAGTTCATTAATTATTTTATTTTTATATACTTTCTTCAGTTCAAAAGTTTTGTATTTGAAATAGTTTATAGGTTATTTTGTAATGTGGTTGTATGTAGTGAAGTAGGAATATGTTTTTATGTCTGTATTTGAAAATGAGTTCTGATGTTTTGTTTAGAAATTTGTATTTTGAGAGATGATTATTGATATTTTTTGCTCTTTAGCAATGATTAAAATATTTTGTTTTGAGTGTTTTGTGCCCATTTGATATGGAAATAAACTAAGGCAAGAACAAAATAAAATTAGTTCCTTTCTTTTTTCTTTTTTTTAAATCAAGGAAAGGTGATAAATAAATCCACTAAGTCACAAGAGGTTACTGAGTGCAAAAGAATATAAGAAAAAGAAAAACACTATTAAGGAGAGAGAACAATAAAAGAGGAATTAAGAAGTGAGAAGATAATGATTGACATTGCATTTAATCATTTCATCCCAAGCAAGGCAATAAATCTACTAAGACGCAAGGAGTTACTGAGTGTGAAAGAATATGAGAAAAAGAAAAACACTATTAAGGAGAGAAAAGAATAAAAGAAGAGGAATTAAGAAGACGGAAGATAACGATTGACATTGCATTTAATCATTTCATCCCAAGTAAGGCAATGAATCTACTAAGACGCAAGGGGTTACTAAGTGTGAAAGAATATGAGAAAAAGAAAACACTATTAAGGAGAGAGAAGAATAAAAGAAGAGGAATTAAGAAGACAGAAGATAACGATTGACATTGCATTTAATCATTTCATTCCAAGTAAGGCAATGAATCTACTAAGACGCAAGGAGTGACTGAGTGTGAAAGAATATGAGAAAAAGAAAAACACTATTAAGGAGAGAGAACAATAAAAGAAGAGGAATTAAGAAGACAGAAAATAACAAAGTTGACTGAAAAACAAGACTCAAGAAGAGTTTTTATTTATATATATATATATATATATATATATATATAAATGGGTGTTGCCAATAATCAAAAGAAAACTAGGCAAATGTAACAAATATTATGGTATGGAGGTAAGTTTACCATTCATCCATGCTTCGAATATTGCTGCCATAATTGGTCTAGTGCTCCTTCTATTTATTTAGAGATTCTTGTTAAAATCCAAAGAAGAATCTGCAATGTTATTGGTCCAGACATGTCATCTCGGCCTTAGTTATTTTTCCACTGCCATAATGTTGCTTCCCTCTGCCTTTTCTATTGGTCCAGACTTGGAGGTATTATGGTGGCTGTAGTAAGAATGGTAAGTAAAAATGTGTTGTTTTGGTGCAAGGAATACTGTGGTATGTTTGGGTCAGTAATCGTGGCTAGCTCAGTTGATGATAAGACAGACTGAAGACCAGCCTTCTCTATCCCCCCTTTTGGCCTTGTGCCACATTCTATTTTTCAAAATAAATATTGCTTTCTTCTATGGTACCTAGACTTTATGAATTTAAGCAGAGTACTAGATTGACAAAGTCTCATCATATTACATTTGAAATGGCTAGATGTAACTATAAGTTGTATGGTAACAGTTTCTTCTCTTGCACTTCTCGCTTGTGGAACTCTTCCAGCTTCTTGTTTTCCAGCCAACTTTGATCTTCAAAAGTTTAAATTCAATGTCAATTGTTATCTACTCTCTTCTTGATTCCACTTCTTTTATTGTTCTTGCTCCTTAATAATCTTTTTCTTTTTATTATTCTTTCACACTCAGTAACCCCTAATATCTTAGTAGCTTTATTGCCTCACTTCGAGTGAAATGATTTAAAAAAAAAACATAATAAGTAATAATCTGAAAAATTTTGCAATTTTTTTCTTATTTGTTCTGAGAAAAGGAACCCAACCATCGTATTTCCAGGATTTGTCCATTGAATGCCAAAGATCCGTATGACCTACAATTTGGTTGTTCCTGTTAGAAATGGAATTATACTCCAATAATAAATTGACTAATATAATAAATTGGTAGACAAAGCTTGAGATATCCTTGTTCTGTTTTTAATTTGCCCTTTCTCTTTTTTATTTTACTCAGCTGCAAATGTCCGAAGTGCTTGTGTCAACACGTGCCATGTTTGACCGGATTGCTGGTCATAATGATCAAGAAGTCGTTCTCAAAAGTTTTCGAGAAAAAGACTTCCGGAAATCCCTTAAGGGCATGGGCATCCCAATGAGTCGTGATGAAACGAAGAAATGGTTCACTTTCCTTGATATTGGGCAGGATGGGTAAGTAGAAGCACAGGGTGGTCATGCTATTTTGAGATTTGACTCTTCCAGTAACTATTCATTATGTGTAGGTTTTCAGAGGGGAGGGTGATTAGAGACAGATAAAATATGAAACATTTGTGGTTTATGTGACTCCCATGAATACCTGTTTGATAAATGATTGATATGAAATATCTGGACAAAATAAGAGGGTCACTAAAGAAAACATCTACACTTGCCTTGAAGAATTCCTCACGGAATGAAACTTGTTTACATAAAAAAAAATTTTCTCTTGTTTTTGTGTTTATTTATACATACACTCACACTCAAGTCCTGTAGACCCCTGAGGAGTATGGTGCCATAGCTCTCAAGTCCAGTAGACTTCCTGAGGAGTGTAAACACCCTAACATCAGACCTAGACAGCGATAACCAATTATGTCATCCAGTTGTTGGTCCTCAAATTCCTTCAGCCTACCATGGTTACCATTTAGCTGTCTCTTCACTCATTAGTGCATGACTTGTTTTGCTGCTGGTATTGTGTTGGTGTCACAGTTCCACTCGATTTAGCTAGCGTTTGTCTGTTCACGACTATCCACTCCATGGTCACGTATTTTTTTTATCTTAGAGGGTGAGAAGATCGCTGATGGAACAGATTGGAGTGAGGACAAATCATTTGGGAGTTACACAAAAAACAAGAATCCTTTGGAATAAAAAATTAAATCGGGTTAAAATGTAACAACGATTTGGTTTATATATGATTTGTTGTATGCAGTGGTTTTAACCCCTCCTACTTCTTGTTATAATCAAATGACGCTGGGACCCCCTTTGGAGTCTGCAGCTTGTTTTAGTAGTAACATAAATTTCAAAGTTCTAGTCTTCATGTCCGGCACAAGGTCTTTGATCAGGAGGTCTCAGCAAACAATACAGATTCTCCTGTTATTTTAACTGAGTCTCTGAGTCCAAAATCTCCAGCTTATATGGAGTCCTGTGTCCAGGGGTGAGGTTGACTAGGGTCTGGGTTTGGTTGGCTTCTACCCTAAGTATCAACCTTTTCTAAATTTCCATATGTAAAAATACATTTACTCAAGTGGTTTTCCAAATTTAGGAATATCCAGCCCCCTTTTGAGAGTGGTCAGAGGAATTAAGCCACCCCGTAACTCCTACTCTCTTTACACTTTGCTTCTATTTATCATTCTATATAGGCAGTGCTAATCTCGCTTGCTCGCTCGCTCTCTCACACACACGCACGCATGAACGCACACACACACACACACACAAAACGGCCAACCTCAGCTTGGTTTCCTAGGGCTGGAGTGAGGAATAAAACTTCCAGATGGCACAGCGAAGGCAAGAGATTTTCAGTCATTAATCTTTATCTATCAGCTTGTCCCATGCTGTGATTTCTCGATCAACCAGACCACTTAAGAATTGAAAAAAGAGAAACAAATTATTTCCACTCTCCTTAAAACGAAAGTTTATCTTTTCTCTGTCTATGCATTTTTTTATGATCAGCAGACCACACAGCCTTTTTTGTCCATGGTCACTTTAAAATAGAATTAATATTTTTTTTATCCAAGGGAATCCAAATTAATGTTTGGATATAAAATTTTCTATGGATGAATGTCTCCAAAATTATAATGGTGAATGCGTGCGGATATTTTCTTCTGGGTGGTTGATTTGAAACATATTTTTATTTTATCTAATCCAGGGGAATCATGAATTTTATTTCACTGACCACATGGATTTCTCTGTCGACAACATGTTTTTATTTTATCTAATCCTGGGGAATCATGAATGCTATATCACTGACCACCCGGATTTCTCTGTCGACAACATGTTTTTATTTTATCTAATCCAGGGGATCCATGAATGCTATATCACTGACCACCCGGATTTCTCTGTCGACAACATGTTTTTATTTTATCTAATCCTGGGGAATCATGAATGCTATATCACTGACCACCCGGATTTCTCTGTCGACAACATGTTTTTATTTTATCTAATCCAGGGGATCCATGAATGCTATATCACTGACCACCCGGATTTCTCTGTCGACAACATGTTTTTATTTTATCTAATCCTGGGGAATCATGAATGCTATATCACTGACCACCCGGATTTCTCTGTCGACAACATGTTTTTATTTTATCTAATCCTGGGGAATCATGAATGCTATATCACTGACCACCCGGATTTCTCTGTCGACAACATGTTTTTATTTTATCTAATCCAGGGGAATCATGAATGCTATATCACTGACCACCCGGATTTCTCTGTCGACAACATGTTTTTATTTTATCTAATCCTGGGGAATCATGAATGCTATATCACTGACCACCCGGATTTCTCTGTCGACAACATGTTTTTATTTTATCTAATCCTGGGGAATCATGAATGCTATATCACTGACCACCCGGATTTCTCTGTCGACAACATGTTTTTATTTTATCTAATCCTGGGGAATCATGAATGCTATATCACTGACCACCCGGATTTCTCTGTCGACAACATGTTTTTATTTTATCTAATCCTGGGGAATCATGAATGCTATATCACTGACCACCCGGATTTCTCTGTCGACAACATGTTTTTATTTTATCTAATCCTGGGGAATCATGAATGCTATATCACTGACCACCCGGATTTCTCTGTCGACAACATGTTTTTATTTTATCTAATCCAGGGGAATCATGAATGCTATATCACTGACCACCCGGATTTCTCTGTCGACAACATGTTTTTATTTTATCTAATCCTGGGGAATCATGAATGCTATATCACTGACCACCCGGATTTCTCTGTCGACAACATGTTTTTATTTTATCTAATCCAGGGGAATCATGAATGCTATATAACTGACCACCCGGATTTCTCTGTCGACAACATGTTTTTATTTTATCTAATCCGGGGGAATCATGAATGCTATATCACTGACCACCCGGATTTCTCTGTCGACAACATGTTTTTATTTTATCTAATCCTGGGGAATCATGAATGCTATATCACTGACCACCCGGATTTCTCTGTCGACAACATGTTTTTATTTTATCTAATCCTGGGGAATCATGAATGCTATATCACTGACCACCCGGATTTCTCTGTCGACAACATGTTTTTATTTTATCTAATCCAGGGGAATCATGAATGCTATATCACTGACCACCCGGATTTCTCTGTCGACAACATGTTTTTATTTTATCTAATCCAGGGGAATCATGAATGCTATATCACTGACCACCCGGATTTCTCTGTCGACAACATGTTTTTATTTTATCTAATCCTGGGGAATCATGAATGCTATATCACTGACCACCCGGATTTCTCAGTCGACAACATGTTTTATTTTATCTAATCCAGGGGAATCATGAATGCTATATCACTGGCCACCCGGATTTCTCTGTCGATAACATGTTTTTATTTTATCTAATCCAGGGGAATCATGAATGCTATATCACTGACCACCCGGATTTCTCTGTCGATAACATGTTTTATTTTATCTAATCCAGGGGAATAATGAATGCTATATCACTGACCACCCGGATTTCTCTGTCGATAACATGTTTTTATTTTATCTAATCCAGGGGAATCATGAATGCTATTACACTGATTAACCGTATTTCTCTGTCATCAACATGTTTTTATTTTATTTGACATCTTCATGGATATCTTAATGGCCTTCTTCTTATCAGTGGGATATGGGGAAGGACAGGCAGTCTTAGTTTTGTTCAATCTTACTGAATTTCATCTAGTTAAATCTGGGTTTGGTTTTGCTCAGAATTATCTCAAAACATGATTTTTCAACATATTTTGTTTTTAATTTTCTTAACTTTTTAATCCATCTTCCTGCAATTTCAACAATTATCATCCAGCTAAGAGACTCTCTCCCCCATTCCTTGTTTTTTTTCTCTTTTTGTTTGATTAACCTCTGGAGATCTACGTGTCATAGGAGTGTGAAGCCACAGTTCTTCAGCCCGGTAGGCTCCCTGAGGAGTATGGGGCCACATCTCTCAAGTCCCATAGGCTCCCTAAGGAGTATGGGGCCACATCTCTCAAGTCCCGTAGTCTCCCTAAGGAGTATGGGGCCACATCTCTCAAGTCCCATAGGCTCCCTGAGGAGTGTGAGGCCTCAGCTCTCAAGTCCTGAATGCTCCCTGATAAGTATGGGGCCCCAGCTCTCAAATTCCAGTAGACCTCCTGATAATTATGTGGCTACAGCTCTCAAGTCCCATAGGCCCCCTGAGAAATCTGAAGCCACAACTCTCAAATCATGTAGACCTGATAAATATGGGGCCACAGCTCTCTAGTTCAGTAGACTTCACTGGTTATCAACCATGGCTAAAAAGCCTATTGTATCCTATTATTGCTTAAGAGATCAATTCACAGCTTTTCCCAGGTTATTTTGTACATCAGAGAATGCAACAAACTCCACTGTAATTCAATCTCAGATCTCTGATTTCTTGTTGCAAGTGACTATTATCTGACTTGCATATCCTATTCATACACAGATGCACGTAAAAAATGTTTGTCTCATTATACAGATTTGTTTCTTTTCTTTTTTCTTTTTTTCTTTTTTCCTTTTTCTTTTTTTTTCCTTTTTCTTTTTTCTTTTCTTTTCCTTTTTCCTTTTTTTTTCCTTTTTCTTTTTTCCTTTTTCTTTTCCTTTTTCTTTTTTCCTTTTTCTTTTCCTTTTTCTTTTTTCCTTTTTCTTTTCCTTTTTCTTTTTTCCTTTTTCTTTTACTTTTTCTTTTCTTTTACTTTTTCTTTTCTTTTCCTTTTTCTTTTCTTTTCCTTTTTCCTTTTCTCTTTTTTCTTTTCTTTTACTTTTTCTTTTTTCCTTTTTCTTTTTTCCTTTTTTTTTTCCTTTTTCATTTTCTTTTACTTTTTCTTTTCCTTTTTCTTTTTTACTTTTTCTTTTTTACTTTTTCTTTTTTCCTTTTTCTTTTTTCTTTTCTTTTACTTTTTCTTTTTCTCTTTTTTCTTTTCTTTTCCTTTTTTCCTTTTCTCTTTTTTTTTTTCTTTTCCTTTTTCCTTTTCTCTTTTTTCTTTTCTTTTACTTTTTCTTTTTTCCTTTTTCTTTTACTTTTTCTTTTTTTTTCCTTTTCTCTTTTTTCTTTTCTTTTACTTTTTCTTTTTTCCTTTTTCTTTTTCTTTTTTCCTTTTTCTTTTTCCTTTTTCTTTTTTCCTTTTTCTTTTTCTTTTTCTTTTTTCTTTTTTCCTTTTTTCTTTTACTTTTTCTTTTTTCTTTTCTTTTTCTTTTTCTTTTTTCTACAGTATAAATAATTTACTTTTGATTAGTAAACAAATATCCATTTAATTCTATTCATAACAAAATAAGAAAATACTTTTATTATTAGTATCCTGTTAGTATCATTACTATTTGGCAATGTATGATTTTAGACAAATGTTAAAGCTCACCTCCATAGTATTGAGTTCCAAAGGACGCCTGAATATTCCTATAAAAAACTACCAAGTATTGAATGTTTCGATGGTGAGATTTTGGAAACATTGAAAGTACACCTTTATGATTGATTGGACCTGTGAACTGTCACACATTTCTGTCGGTGCACTTCTTGAGCACAAATGGAAATGACACCAAATTCTACTTTGTCATGTTTAATGATTATTCTTTGTTGTATTTATGCAAATATATTTGTATATGGTTAATTTGAAGTGTAACACCAGTACTCAGTTCGCATTAAAAACTTCCAAAATACTTACAATTATGTGTAATTGCACATGCTTCATTCAAATCTGGCTTGATATATTTGATAAAATCTACTGTTATGGAGTTATCAACAGTGAAAGTTCAGATTCAATTGCATTGTTGGCGGCAGCCATTATTCGCCTTGTGGGCATTTGCTCACGTGTGGATGACTGTGGAGCACAAGTATATATGCACATATTGACAAAAGCAAGGGACTACTCACGGTCACATGCGCAAAACCCCAAGTATATGTATGTGTGTGCATACTGATTCCTTGTAACTTAGGAAATATATGTATGTACATACGTATGTATGTATGTATGTATGTATGTATGTGTGAGTGTGTGTGGGCATATACTGATTCCTTGTAGGACAGTATGTGTAGGTAGAGAGGAAGCTGGTATATATATATATATATATATACACACACACACATATTGGCATAAACAACGGGCACACATGTGAATGCTACACAGCATAGGAAGTGTGCGTGTGTATGTGTGTGTGTGTACAAATGTGTTTACTAATTCCTCATAATGAGACAGTGCGTATGTATGGAGTGGGAATATACATATGCATTCTGACAAAAAGACTAATTAGAAATTTCAATGCTAATTAAACTGGTTATAAATTTTAAGAATATTTTTTCTCCTTAAATGAAATCCTCTTTTCAATTAGTTGCATTACTTTCTAATCTCTTTTATTTTTCTCTCAAAATGTTTGTCTCTGATTATTGGTAGATGTCTTCATTGCAAATGTCTCTGATTATTGACAAATGTCTTCATTGCAAATGTCTGATTATTGACAAATGTCTTCATTACAAATGTCTCTGATTATTGACAGATGACTTGTTTTCAGATGTAAATCCCATTCAAAGCTACACACTTCTTTAAAGATTATAAGTTTTTCTTCCATTTGATTTCAGTGAAATCGACCTTCTTGACTGGGACAACCTTCTGGAAGTAAGCATGAGTCTCCACAAAGTATTCAATCGTGTAAATGTTCAGGTAAGTATTGTTAGACTGAATCTTTCTAATACAAAGAATCCTATTAAACTTTAGCTGATTTGTTCATCTTGACACCTACAAAACAAAACTGCTATATTTTAATCATCTGAGAAACCCATTTTTACTTTTTGTCAGTATGGCTGATGCCAACCTCTAGGAGAGTGACTAATTGTACATATTCTGTTAACATGAAGTGAAATGATTATCTTGAATCAACTGCTAGGTCTACTGCTAAGAAAGTAGGTTAATGGTGTCATTTTAATCATTTTTTTCTTGCTAGAATCTAACAATGCATTTATAAGTTTGCCATTCATCCATGCATTGAATATTACTTCCACATATGGTCTAGTACTTCTGCTATATATTTAAAGAGTTTTGATAAAGTCCAAAGTAGAATCTGCAATGTTGTTGTCCCTGACCTGGCATTTTGGCTTCAGTCACTTTCTCACCACTGTAACATAGCTACCCCGTGGTTTTTCTATGAATATTTTTGTGGTAATAGTTCTGATGAGCTTTCCTCTATGGTACCCTGACCTTATGAATTTAAGTGCATTACTAGATTGGCAGCTAGGTCTCATCATTTTACAGTTGAAATGTCTAGATGTAACTGTAAGATCTATGATAACAGTTTCTTCTCTCACACTTCTTGCTTCTAGAACACTCTTCTAGCTTCCCACTTTCCAGTCAACTTAAATTTAAATGCAATGTCAATTGTTATCTTCTTAATTCCTGCACTTTTATTAGTAATGTTTTCTTGTTCTTATATTCCTTTACAGTCAGTAATCTCTTGCATCTTAGTGGCTTGATCACCTTGCTTGGGATGAAAAATCACTTACTTTTACTTTGCGGATTGAGGAATTGGAGAGCCGAGTTTGAATTCCAGTCGAATCCATTACATTCACTTATGTACTAATACCCTTGGAAAAGGTATGAATCCTCTTGAGCTACAAAGGACATGAAATCGTGGAGACCCATGATCGCTCACATCCTGAAGGGATCTGGCATGTAGAAGAATTAATAATAAATGAATGTGATTCAATTACAAATCTTAAACGCACAGACCGTCACTAGAAGACTTAAATAAAAATAAAATATGGCAGTCTCCTCACAGATGAAGAAGAGACTTGAGGTAACAGAAATGTAGTTCTACAGAAGGATGCTGAGAATACCATGGACTGAACATGTGAGTAACAAGGAAATTTTAAGGAAAATGGAAACAAAAAGGACACCTATAGAATCAGAAAGAGACATTTGAAATTTTTAGGATGCGTCATGAGGAAAGAGGACTTGGAGAATTTGATACTCACAGGACATTGAAGGCAGAAGGAAAAGAAATCAATGAATCATCATCGAGTTTGTCTAAATGGATAGCAGAACAGGGATTAGAAGGGATAGCTAACAGACACACTTTACTAAGAGCTACAATAGATAGGAAGTTGTGGAGAGCTATGATCACTCACGTCCAGAAGGGACACGCCACATAAAAAGTATTATGGGTGGGAGACTGTTATATAAGGGCCACAGATATTAGAAGGAGTCATTTGCAATAAATGAGAGAGATTACTTATAATGAACATTTTAAGATATTTTTCCCTCTTGAATTTCCCCCAAATCAGTGTAAATTTTGATTTGTTAATATTAAATTGCAAATCACCCAAACGTTTTGTTTTCTTTTCAAAATCTGACTTATTATCAATGCATGTGTCGAATTATCTTACATTGTTCACTGTCAAATATAGTCGTTGGACAAGATTTTATTAACATACATTCCATCACGGTCTTTTGAACAGGAGTAGAGGTTTATCCCTTGTTTCCTATTTAGGATTGGGTTTCCAGTTCTTTCTAAAGTCTACTTCAAATCTGTACTTTTAACATCTCTTAAATTGGAGTAGATAGGTTTGCCTACCATCCAGTTTACACTCCTCCTTGGTTTTTAGAGATTTATCCCTTGTTTTTTTGTCTAGAATTAGGTTTCCAGTTCCTTCTAAAGACTATTCATTCTCTTTCACTCCCAGTAGCCCCTTATATCTTAGGGGCATTATCACCTTGCTTGGAGTGAATGGATTTAAAAAAAAAATAATGTACCTATGGGTCAGGCTCATAGGATTATAAAATGACTTGCTACTTGTTTCTAAGACCACCATCTTTTCCCTGTTGCTCAGATGCATTTGTGTTTCCTTGAAACTCACAGAACCCACTTGGGGTTTATGTTGATCAGACCCTAGTCCCATTTTGTGGGGTGGGGGTTCACATAATCTGGCGTGATCAACCATTTGAACAACATTCAAAACTGCAGTCACAATAACGTGTGTCTTATCATTCACTTCCACTCTCAGTAACCCCTTACATCTTAATGGCATTAATGCCTTGCTTGGGGTGAGATGATTAAAAAATTAAAATAAAACAATATTTTGAAGGCTCATACGAGTCCTGGTAAAAAAATAAAAAAGTTATGAGAAAATGACACCATCCTTGGGACCAGTGCTCACGTGCTAAAATCATTTTGGATAATCGCTCCGTCATCAATATCTGTGTCTATTGAAATCTATTGTGTTTTTGTTTTTGCAGCTTTGGGGATGGGTGGGGGTACTGTAGCTTAATAGTAGAGCATGCTTTGCTTGAAAGCTGTTCCTCAGATTAAAAAGAGAATACTTCTTAAGTAAGACTTTCAATCTCTGGGCCGGTAGACATTAATTTCACTGTTAAAAGACCAATGATGTCTTCTCAAAGTTTTGTATCATTACAGCTTCAGTCCCACTTCATAGACAATATCAATGAAATACGATTTCTTTTTCTTATTCATTTTATTATATGAGAGGAACAAACATAGCATCAATTCTAGGATGTAGCAGGAGGATGAATTTCAGGAGAACACATGCCCACTCATTGGCTTACTATCCCAGCACATGTGGCCTTAGCTTGTCTATGGAATCTGGGTGTGGAAAGCATGTAGACACTTAAACATTCTTCGAGCCCTCTTCCAACTTTGCGCCATTTTGGTCTTATATCTGAAACTTAGACAAAGGCAATCCATCACAGTCAGAATCCCAAGCCTAGAAGGTTTTCTGACCAATCACTTGCCATCCTGGCCCAGGTTCCACATTCTGAAACAAAAGATGTCTGTACACTAAATTTAACTAAATATATATATATATATCCATACCTGTTGAAATGTATCATGTTTCTGTTTTAGACATAATATCTGTGTTTAATCATCTTTATACAGCTTTAAGTGGCTTAGTTTTGAATTTAGTTGTCCTTCTAGACTGGTTGCCAATCACAGCTAAAGAGCCCATTCTGCCCTACTATTTAACCCTTAGCAGGTGGGATAAAAGATGAATTCATACATTTTCCAGGATTATGTGTGTGAAAGTGAATGTAAAAACTCAACTGGAATTCAAACTTGGCTCCAGTCACTAATAATTATAATACCTGCACATCCACAAGTCATATATTTTAAACAAATGTATTGACAAAACATGTTTAAATAAAAAATAAATAAATGTATTTACAAAATATGTTTAAATAAAAAAAAATAAATGTATTTACAAAATATGTTTAAATAAAAAAATAAATGTATTTACAAAATATGTTTAAATAAAAAAAATAAATGTATTTACAAAATAGGTTTAAATAAAAAAAAAATAAATGTATTGGTGTTTGTCTTGCAGACTGGAGAGATTGAACCCTTGGTGACAGCTCTCACAGAGGAAGAAGAAAATCAGATGAAAAACATGTTGTACAGAGTCAACAAAATTGCAAAGGTAATTTTTCTCGTATAAATTTCTTCATGTTAAGTAGGACAATATGTAGCATCCTCATCAGATAACATTGATATGCAATGATAACAGATAACTTTCATATACACATACACAAACCGCTCTCATCTGAAAGACCCTTTTCTGCCTTCCATCAGCATGGCTGATGCTAACCTCCAAGAGAGTGACTCATGGCACCTTCTAGGGATAATATTCTCGGCTGATATGAAATGGAAAAACTATATTGAATCCATTGCTAGGTCTTCTGCTAAGAAAGTCGGTTTAACTGTCATGCTAAACAATTTTTCTCTCCTGAATCTATCTTACATATCTATAAGTCTACCATGTCGTCCATGCCTTATATATTGTTGCCACATATGGTCCAGTGTTCCTGCTATATATTTAGAGATCCTTGATGAAATTCAAAGGAAAATCAGCAACGTAATGTAACCCACCTGTGCTTTTCTATAAATACTTTCATGGTAATTGTTCAGATGAGCTCTTTGCTATGGTACTTAGACATTAATTGTACTAAGTATACTAATAATTTAAACAATTTCAAATAACTTGACCAACAGAAACAATTATCAAGATTAAAGAATTATTTTACTGTCATTACAACTAACCTCAATTCAAGTTTTGACTGTTTATCTGATGTAGTCAGGTACTTCAGTCAGTATTTATTGAAATTAATCATTAAAATCAAATTACAATTAAATTATGAGTCAGATTAAAACAAAAATGGAGTAATGTCACCAAATCTGGGGTAGAGGTGCTCAGTTTTCACTTTCCAACTCTCATGGATGTGCAGGTGGTGTAATGGGATAGTGGCTTGGAATGAGAAACCAGGAAGCTGAGTTCAAATTCCAATTGGGTTTCTTACATTCTCTTATGCACAAATAGTCTTGGAAAATACTATAGGTTAAATAGCAAGACTTGTATTTGAAAAAAAAATTGTTAATGCAATGTTTACTCACCAAAAAAAAGAAGAAAAAAAAAGGAATTATTTTTACAATTAAAAATATGTTTCGGCTTTAAATAACCCACAAAGGGTTGATAAGCCATAAAAAACAAGTTGCTTATGTAGGCTTGTGGTTGATGACTTGTCTTCTCCTCTAGAACCTCTTTTCCACATATGCAACATTGCAAGCTGAAAATGGAGGATTGCTGCTGATAAAAGTCCAGGCCTGGTTTGAAATGTCAGTAGTTCCTCCCGGCAAGTCCAAGTTCCAAGAGAGAAACTCACAGCAGTTTAAATATTATTTAATGGCCCAATCCACCCTGACAAAGAGGGAACACAAATCTATGCTCCTGCTGCTGCCACTGTTGATAGGAACAGTTCATTAAGTTGTGGAGGGGCAGATAACTGGTTATACTAGTTACAATAAACAATAGTTAACAGCTGCCATATCTGGGCTAGAGGTGATCAATCATCAATTTCCAGCCTTGATAGAGTTGAAAATCGTTTACATAGTCTTGTGGGGGATGACTTAGTTTCCACTCTACAGCTTCTCTTCTCACAGACACAACATCACAGAATCTATTGCTATTTCTATGGCAAATGTTCAGATGAGCGCTCCATTCTTTAGTCCCACCAGTACAGACATTTACAGCTATAACACATGTTGTTACAACCACAGAGTTGAAGAAAGTTCCACTCAGTTCTGTCATTTTGCGCAATATCCTCCCACGTTGCTCCTTTGAACATTTTAATCTTGACCTCTTCAGGTCAAGGGTCAATTGCTGTCTTTCTTCCTAATCTTCATTTCCAACCACCTTCACTTCCATTTATATCACACACCTCCACCTCCGCCATTTTGCTGATTGTAACCCTCAACATTGATTCTCGAGCCTTGTATTGAGTGAAATTTAGTATATAAAAACAAATGATACACATATAACATCTTTGAACTCCAGTTTTTAGATCCCCATGCATGCCTCTTGTAACCCATTGTAGGGTTGTTCAAGGCACCACATGCAATGCAGTTGTGGCAAAAATGGGGTATGTCCAGTAGAAGATAGCCTGATGGAACCCGTCCTTCTTTGGGCTGATTTTGAGTTTCACAGTTGTCTTTCTCCTAGATTGGTTGTCCTACTAAGATTAAAAAGCTTAGTTTTCCCTATTACTTCACCCTCACCTTAGAAAAGAAATGATGGGTTCATGCCTTTTCTTTTTTACTTAGAAAAAAAGAAAAGGGCATAAACCTAGGTCTGAGCGAAATAGTAGGGGAAAACTAGGATTTTAGCCAGACAAAGATTACAATATCAATTATTTAAAAAAAAAACTACCAAACAAGCACAATATAGAAATAATGATTTAAATTTGAAATATTTTTCAAGGTTTTTATAGGGGTGCAACAATTATTTTTTAACAGTTAAAAAATTAGACAATTTTTTTTTAAATTGCTATTTTTTACATATGCAAATCTGGCTGATGAGTAAATTCTCACAGGTGCATTATAATTTGTGACTATCTCCCTGAACACTTCAATTTTAACCTCTTCACAAGTCAAGGGTCAATTGTTATCTTTTTTCCTTATTCTTATAATCTTCACTTATCTACCACTTTCTTTTCCATTCATATCACACGCCTTAATTATCAATACATATGGGGCAGCAATATTCTAAGCATGGGCAAATGGTAGTCTCATAGATATGTAAGAGACTCTGAAGAGAAAAACCATCTAACATGAAACTGGGAACCACTCTTCCTTGCAGCTGACCTAGCAATGGATTCAATTTTATTTTTCTCATGAGAAATGACAACAAAGATGTTAAACACTATTTATTTATTAGCCTGTTTAATTACAATACAAGAATAGTGTTTAAATTGGTCTAGTTTCAAATTACCATTCATATTTTAATGAAAATGTAACAATTTCATTTATATTTAAGGCAATTGTTTTAATTTGCTATTTTTTACATATGCAAATCTGGCTGATAAGCAAATTCTCACAGGTGCATTATAATTTGTGACTGCCTCCCTGAACACTTCAATTTTAACCTCTTCACAAGTCAAGGGTCAATTGTTATCTTTTTTCCTTATTCTTATAATCTTCACTTATCTACCACTTTCTTTTCCATTCATATCACACGCCTTAATTATCAATACATATGGGGCAGCAATATTCTAAGCATGGGCAAATGGTAGTCTCATAGATATGTAAGAGACTCTGAAGAGAAAAACCATCTAACATGAAACTGGGAACCACTCTTCCTTGCAGCTGACCTAGCAATGGATTCAATTTTATTTTTCTCATGAGAAATGACAACAAAGATGTTAAACACTATTTATTTATTAGCCTGTTTAATTACAATACAAGAATAGTGTTTAAATTGGTCTAGTTTCCAATTACCATTCATATTTTAATGAAAATGTAACAATTTCATTTATATTTAAGGCAATTGTTTTAATTTGCTATTTTTTACATATGCAAATCTGGCTGATAAGCAAATTCTCACAGGTGCATTATAATTTGTGACTGCCTCCCTGAACACTTCAATTTTAACCTCTTCACAAGTCAAGGGTCAATTGTTATCTTTTTTCCTTATTCTTATAATCTTCACTTATCTACCACTTTCTTTTCCATTCATATCACACGCCTTAATTATCAATACATATGGGGCAGCAATATTCTAAGCATGGGCAAATGGTAGTCTCATAGATATGTAAGAGACTCTGAAGAGAAAAACCATCTAACATGAAACTGGGAACCACTCTTCCTTGCAGCTGACCTAGCAATGGATTCAATTTTATTTTTCTCATGAGAAATGACAACAAAGATGTTAAACACTATTTATTTATTAGCCTGTTTAATTACAATACAAGAATAGTGTTTAAATTGGTCTAGTTTCCAATTACCATTCATATTTTAATGAAAATGTAACAATTTCATTTATATTTAAGGCAATTGTTTTAATTTGCTATTTTTTACATATGCAAATCTGGCTGATAAGCAAATTCTCACAGGTGCATTATAATTTGTGACTGCCTCTCTGAACGCTTCGATTTTAACCTCTTCACAAGTCAAGGGTCAATTGTTATCTTTGTTATCCATATAATCTTCACTTTTCTACCACTTTCTCTTCTATTCATATCACAAGCTTTATTCAACATTACCATTTTGTTGACTGTAACCCTCTGCCTTGAGTGACTCTTGGAAGAAAAGCCTCCTAATTGATTTCTAAAAAAATATGTTTAATGTGTACATGGTAAAACGATGTGAAGCTAGATGCAAAAACTGCATGACTACATCAAAATTTATTGCTGTAATTTTAATATCTATGAGTCTTACATAATCTTGGATCTGCACTTGGAAAATCTTGCTTCAGTCTCATTTGGTAGACTAGCATCTGGAGGGCTGTACAGATCTACATGGAAGTTATAATCCCAGTTACAATGGGTGCACCTGAAGGCCCTATTTTCTGGTGTTTTAGTAGGGGTTTTTTTCATTGAGTGCACATTCCTTCAACAGTATGCCTCAGCCTCAACAATCACTTGATGTAATAGCAAATAAAAGGTGGCAACTGATACATCTTACTATATTTGTTAACTCTTCCAAGTTAGCTGACTTTATTATATAAGACTATGTTACAAATGAAAATAATTGACCATACTTTAGTTTATATTAACTAAATGTAAAAAAAAAATTAAATTTGTACTCTGTAGATGTAATATATTCAAAAACCTGACTTGGCAAATAGTTGGATGATGTGATCAAAGGATAGTTAGCAATATGTGGTCAGAGGAAGGCAAATCATGTAATTTGGTCATGTGATTTAAGTACATGTACTTTGGTCCTGGGAAGCTTTATTACATGACCAGTAAGGATGTTTCTATTTAAGCTATGAACAGGAAATAATTTTTATTTAATTTTTTTTCAGTATGCATCCCAACAAGGTGTACGAGTAATGATTGATGCTGAACAAACCTATTTCCAACCTGCAATTAGTCGTCTTGCCATGGAGATGATGAGGAAATTTAACAAAGACCGTGCTGTCATATTCAATACATACCAATGTTACCTCAAAGTAAGTGATATCTCTCTATTATTGTCAAGCAGCAATGTATCATACATCATCAATAAATAGACTTTGAATTTGTGACACAGTGGATCCTTGCTTGAATTAGCTTAGGACACTCGCAGGCTCAAAATCATTTTATCTGAGATTGAAGTGTTTGGTGTTTTATGACCAGTTGTAAAATTTAGAAGCAAGATCTTCAAAGCAACCACCTGCTGTACCAAAGTAAAAAAAAGGAAGTGAAGCAAATAAATAAAAACTTTGGAGGTCAAGTGCCACTTGGCCGGAAAATAAGGAGTTCCCTTTCTAGGTTTATATTGGCAGAGTTATAGTTAGAAATGTCATTTACAAGCAGCCCATAATGAGTGACAAGATGGGGGTCAGAAAGAAGCTAGATGTTAGGCGGTGAGGAGATGTCCATCAGGATGTAGAGACAGTTGCATTCAAAGGTAGGCACAGTGGCAGTTAATGTTCTCACTGACCAAAGGAAAGATCTGGTCCATTAGCTTGTTATAAGAGATGACAACCATGAAGATATCTCAAGTGTCAGCTAGCTACCTCCAGACCATGAAGATATCTCAAGTGTCAGCTAGCTACCTCCAGACCATGCCATGAAGATATCTCAAGTGTCAGCTAGCTACCTCCAGACCATGCCATGAAGATATCTCAAGTGTCAGCTAGCTACCTCCAGACCATGCCATGAAGATATCTCAAGTGTCAGCTAGCTACCTCCAGACCATGCCATGAAGATATCTCAAGTGTCAGCTAGCTACCTCCAGACCATGCCATGAAGATATCTCAAGTGTCAGCTACCTACCTCCAGACCATGCCATGTGAATCCATGAATGAATAAATCAATATAATGAAGACTGGACTTGTGTTTTCTGTTCTCATCATGGTGTTATTACACCTTTTGTTCCATTGTGAATGTACAACACTCCCTTTCCCAGTTTTTATGCACCCTGATGCAGATGAGAATCAAAAATACAATGTTGGGGTGGGTGACAAATTCTTAATGTCCTATTATCATAATTGTTTATTTTTGTTTTTTTGTTTCATTTTTCTAGTCTACATTAAACAACATCAAGATTGATCTTGACTTGGCCAGACGAGAAAACTTCTATTTTGGTGCCAAATTGGTTCGTGGCGCTTATATGGAACAGGTAAGCATTTTCATATTCTTATTTTTCAAGTAAATATTTTTGGAGAGCATTTATCTTCCTGACTGTGGTTGCACTTCAGAGTCAAAAAAAACTTTTTTAGTTTTCTGGATGCCTAAAAGACAACCTCAATCAAGGTGTTGATTTTTCCCTACACTATTAATTGAAAAAAAAATAAATAAATGCCTGTTTTGAAACACAAACTTTAAGATATCATAAATTGTCTTGAACACAACTTTTTATTTTATAGCAGGAGAGAGCTGCAGATGAAAGGATTTATTCTCCTATTTACATTTCCCCCATTATAGGCATTATTATATCTGTAATATAATAACACAGTAGTTCACAGGCGGAACAGAATGACTGAAAAGAAAAGGAATGACAAACACACATTGTTCTCAGAGAGGCTTTATACCACTAAGACATACACAAAACTATGTATACATATACAGTTGCAGCCAAAATGTTCAGAACGGCATTGTTTTTGTCAGAAAAGTAGGTATAATTTTTTATCAAAGTTGTTTTATATTCTATAATTTTCACAGACAATAAATACAATATTATTTGTTATTGTCTGAGATTTTAGTGTAATTTGAGAGGATAATACAAAAGTTATGGATGATTTAAAAAAAAAAACTTTCCTAAAAACTTATACCTACTGACGAAAACAATGCCGTTCAGAACATTTTGGCCGCAACTGTATACACATGTCCCACACAAAGAATAATATATCACATATGTCTACACAGCAGAATGTATGGAAAAACAAAAAGGGTGGATCTTACATATAATAGAGATTCTTCTGTTTCTGGAGAAGCTATGCTTAAGATTCAAACAGGCCAGATTCATTTATGTCCCAGTTGAGGATATATTCCACGAAGAGGAAATGCCTATTCTTGAGTTTTCCCTAATTGAAGACTGCGAGCCGGATTTTTTTTTATATATTTGGGAAAGATATATTCCCAAAGGGAAACAGCACCATGGGCTTGTAAGCTGTAGCATTTGCTGGAGACAGATTTAACCTCAGCCCCTTGGTTCACGCTAAAAAGTAACTGCTCAATTTGTCTGTTGTAAACAAACTGAATGATTTGCCACTGTATGAAGTGACATCACTAAGTGGTTGTCACATGACCCACATGTTTTATCTCCACCAAAGGGAGATAATTTCCATCTATATCTCTACAATTTTTTTATTGTTTTCAAAGTTAGCACAATTAAAATCAACACAGTTTTGCTAACAATCTAACAGTGAATTTATTCGATTACTATCCCAGAAGCCACCCTTTGAGTGGACTTTAGGCTAGCTCCTGCGGAGAGCTTTTGTGCCTTTGCCCTTTTACCATCATAGTCCTATGTACATAAAAGTTATAAAATTTTAGAAATAATAAAATTATTTTATCTTTATCTGACACCTTAATTCGGCATAATCTTTCTTCATATACACAACCAATCTCCGTAGTTTGTTTACATTTTGCGTGCAATTTTCATTTTCTTTTAAAATCACTACTCTTTATGATCCCTTCACATAAAGTCACTCTTAAAAGACATTAGAGAACCCAAACTAAGTAATATTTCAAATATATCACAGTACACGTGCTAGAAAAACGAAAAAATACATACGAGCAACGTACTGTGTCCTGCTTAGGTTTTAATTATGGTTTAATTAGATGATGTCAATTGCAAAGAAAAGTGAAATTAAAGTTTAACGTTTAATAAAGAATTGTTTTTTAAACCTTTCATTCTGTTTGATATTTAAATTTAACTTTAAATGAGTTATTTATTTAATTTTTAATCACGTGTAACTACAGGAGTTACTACCTGTTATTTCAGGGTGTTTATGATTCGGTGAGATCAAAAAATGGATGGATGGACAGACACACATACACTGCAATTTTTATTTTATTTTAAAATCACTACTCTTTATGTTCCCTTCACATAAAGTCACTCTTAAAAGACATTAGAGAACCCAAACTAAGTAATATTTCAAATATGTCACAGTACACGTGCTAGAAAAATGAAAAAATACATATGAGCAACGTACTGTGTCCTGCTTAAGGTTGTTTATGATTCGGTGAGATCAAAAAATGGATAGATGGACAGACACACATACACTGCACTTTATTTATATAGATGATAAAAACTAGGACCTCTAGAATCAAGAGAAGACGTTTTTGATCTCGTCAACATGCATAAAAATAATTAATCAGTAGGGGTAGTCCCAATGAATATGAAGAAAGAGGCGGGGTCTCAATGCTTAACTGCATCAGTTATTTTTTTCCCCTGTAGTTTAATGAAAGTGTGAGGTCTTGCGTCTTCCTGTGATAGAATAGGCCTCTTTCTATTATAACCCTACTTCCTGCATTGTCGTTACTGTTGTTGGTTGTGTTCATTTCAGCAACATGCTCTCCCCTGTCCAAACACTATGAAAAATGTAATATCTCTGAGATGAGGTATTATGATTACTTACATTATTCGGACAGTTGTCCTCATCTTCATTGCCATATTCACAACATTTCGGCCATTGTATGCTCCGGCCTTCTTCAGGCGATTGGAATTTCAAACTGAACTCTTTATTTCGTACACCGGGTTAGATTGTTCTAGTTCCACGCCTCTTCCAGATGTCGCAGTCATTTCCCTTGAACTCAACTCTCCAAACTTTTGGTTCACCACTGCTGTGGCCTGGTATTGAACTCACAACTCTTTGGGTGTAGTCACTGGATCTAACCAACATCTTTATCCACTGGGCCATGTGTCCTTGAGCTTAATGGTAATAAATTGAAGAATTTAAAAGTTTATAATGAGTAAAGAACACTGTAAAGCCATAACACAAGGGGAAATAGAAAAATCAGGTATGGCTGGCTATACACTGCATAAAGACATTGGAACTAGAACACTCTACCCCAGTGGACGAAATAAAGCGTTCAGTTCAAAATTCCAATCATCTGAAGAAGGCCAAAGCATACAACAGCCGAAATGTTGTGAATATGGCAATGAAGATGAGGATAACAGTCCGAATAATGTAAGTATAAATGTAATATACTAGACATCATGAATTGGTAGTGTATTTTATCTTCGTGGTCATTGTATGCCAATATCACCAAGTGGAGAGGTAGCCAAATTCTACAGGAATTTGGCCCAGTGACTCTGCAGACATGATAAGTTCTTAGCTAAAAACCAATTTCAAAGGACAAATCAACAAACTCTGTTGGCATCTTAACACTGGGTTTAATGATGACAAATTGAAGAATTTAAAAGTCTATAAGGAGTAAAGAACGCCGTAACACAAGGGGAAATAGAAAAATTAGGCATGGCTGGCCATACATTCCAGTTCAAAAGTTTGAAGCCACCACCAGAATTAGTCATGGGATGAACCTGACAGAAGAGTGAAACCTTTCCATCCAATAAATGAAAATGATCTCTTAGAGTCATTGAAAAAAAAATGGGTTCAGTTATCAAACTTATACTTTTAAAAACTTTTGCAATGGATGCCAAAAACGTGTGCTGCAGTAATCAAGGCGGATAATTTGATGAAAGGAAAATTTAATCATAAAATGCTTTTTTTCTTTTTGTCATCATAAAGTTTCTAATAAAAAATCATGTCTCACTTTTTTTTAACCATGTATAATAATTTTCTCTCATTTAAAGTACAAAACAACTTCTTTTTTGGCTGATTCGAAAAATTAGTAGGTGATGTCCTCAAACTTCGGGGCAGATCTGAAATATCAAATATATATATATAAAAAAATATAGATAAATACTCTCACAAAAAAACATTCAATTTTTTTTAAATTTGCAACTTTTCAGTTGTTTTCTCCATATTATATACATATCAAGAAAGTATACGTGGCTTCTCATTATGCTATATATATATATATATATATATATATATATATATGGATATGGATATGGATAAAAAAGTGACTTCACCCAATGAGTTATGAGTTCAAAACCTGGCCACAGTAGAGGGAACAAAAATTTGGAGAGCTGAGTTACTAAAAGGAATTATATCCAAAAAAAGGAAGCAGCATAATTTTTTGTTATTTTCCCTACATCATAAAGTCAATTTATGAACCAGTAACAAACTTTTACCAAACAATTTTGGTATGCTTTTTAATATTTATTATACAGGTGAGCAGTGAAAAAATTTTCCATGTGAAAATAGGCAGTGATGTTAAAAAAAAAAGGTTGGGAAGCCCTGCTATAAATGATCATCTGATTGCAACAGGGACATGTCCATTCATTTTGCTCCAGTCTAATATTTACAAACAAACTTTCTAATATTTGCAATGTTCTTTCTTTCATTTCCACTACATATATTCAAATAGGCAAAATGTTTTCTGAAGTTTCGAAATGAAGTATTTCCATATTTTCTGAATTGTTGTCAGTTGATAGCTTCTTCAACCATCCATAAATATTGCAGCAGTTTTTTCTTTTTTGTTTTTTTTTTTCTTTAAATTCAGTTTCTACTTTTTTGTTTTCTCTATTTCTTTTTTTCCTTTTACATTCACTTAGTACTTTTCTTTTTGGTTTCTTTCTCCTTCTTTTCAATTCACTTGGCAAAGATAACCCTCCAAGAATATATGAATCAAAACATTGCATCAAAATCACAAATGGTTGAAGTCTAAAAATTGTCTACAATAATGCTTTCGTCTTTGTTTATTTAATGTTTTCGTCTTTGTTTATCTGTCCGCCTATTTTAAAGTTAATAATCAGCAATATACATTTTCTTAAATTGTCTTAAACCTACAAAACCATAGGAAGCCAAATAATTCAATTTATTAACAAGTCTCTAATTGATTATTCTTCATTCCTGATTTCAGGAGAGAGAACGTGCCATGACATTAGATTATGAAGATCCAATCTGTCCAGACTTTGAAAGCACCAGTCAGAATTACCATCGTGTTCTTGAAGAAGTTATGGAGACTATTCCCAAAAGAGAACGTGGACAAGTTTCAGTCATGGTTGCCAGCCACAATGAAAAGACAATCAAATACACAGTAGAGGCGTAAGTCGACTCACCTTCAGTACTCTTACTGGGCTTGTTTCTCTGATATATATATATATATATATATATATATAGAGAGAGAGAGGTAGTAATCTATTGGTATAATCCAGGCAAGTTCTATTAACACAACATAGAATTTGAAATATGTTAAAACTGACTCACAAAGAGCACTCAATATTTATTTTCATTTACTAAAGGTATCATAATTCCAATTGTAAAAAAAAGTGTGTGTGTGTGTATAGAATTGGTGTATACAGAATAAATTCCAACAACCAACAAATACTATTCTTAAAAGAGTGCTCAATACGGAGTAGAGCAAATATAATCATTTATTCGAAAATTATAACATAAAAATGTTATATAAAATCACTACAAAAATAGCCATTTTGTTTCAACACTTCTAGTCATTTCCCCTAGCGAGGGGTGTTTGATTGATTTGAACCTTTTAAAACCCTTTATTCTACATTCAACACCATCACTTGATAAGACACCAGAAGTGTTGAAACAAAATGGCTATTTTTGTAGTGATTTTATAACATTTTTATGTTATAATTTTCGAATAAATGATTACATATATATATATATATATATATATATATATATATGGTGTTTGGGTTAAATTTGACAAAATTTAATGTTTTGACTTTTTTTCAAATTGGTTTGGAATATCTGTAAACCATGAACAACAATGTGAAACTTGATTCTTACAGTTTTAGAATTATCAAAGTTAACTAACATGGAGGAGTGGAAGCCTCCTGAATATTGGTAAAGGTTAACCTGCATCGTTAAAATTCTGCAATCATGATGGCTGCTCAATGTTTTTGAACACCATGACAATGATACGTGAAATGGAGAACTGAAACGGAGACTACAAGACCATAGCGTGTAGGAAAGAATGCAGCAGAATTCATTCAACAACTGCAGGAAAAGTAATAAAAGACACAAGCAAGGGAATGCAGGCTTTGGCATGGGAAATGGGTGTTGCAATTTAACTAGCTCTGCACTTTCAATTTTTTGAACCATGTATTGAGCACTTTTTTATTTAACATAACTGTTTCTCAGACAGGATAAACCATGTCTGCAAAATAGTTTTATTGTACTCTTCGCTTCTGTTTTCAGCAGAGCACTCAGCATATTTTAATAACACATTACATACTTACATAATCTATGTGTATCACATTGCCTACATACAGGTATACCTTACCCTACGTTGTTAATTGGTTCCAGAGGTCATGACTTAAGTCGAAATAACTACACTATAAACTATAAATAAGCACTCCCTATTGCATATTAGAGTATTTATATGTACATACAGTATTCGGAATAAAATAATTTCCACCTTATCTTCCAGTGATATAGACTTACACTTAGCATTAGCACTTGCACTGGGACTTTTCTTTGGAGCCATGAGCAAAAATATATTCTAAATCACAATTGAAATGTAATTGAAAGCATGTCAATGGCAGAGCACAGATGTAAACAAGTCTGAATTCAAAATCAGTGTTGGTGCGGATAACAACACAGGAGTGCCGGCAGTCAGCAGGAATTTGAAATAAGAACATCTGCTGAACACACTTTATTATGCTACTTTTTTTTTTATGACTTTATGAGATATATATATATATATATATATATATATATATATATATATATATATATAGTATACTTAATATTTTTTTAAGATATGATTTTATATGTCTTTATTGTCATTTTAGTGTTTTGGCATTTCTGATATTTTTAATGGCTGACATAAACTCAAGTAAAACAACCTAGGGCAAGTTTTATTTTTCTATATAATATTTAAGAAAAAAATGACGTATCTTCAAAAATAACTTAACTCCGAATGAATTAAGCTGAGATAGCACTGTATAAACCTGTGTGAACATCATTATATATATGCATATCGAGGCATGTACATAATGTATACACAACAACAGTTGAATAAATAATGGAAGGAAATACAATGCGAGAGTTTCAGTTAGCGTACTCTTTAAAGAATGTCCATGTACCTGCCAAGCATGAATATATGCTAATATTATTACACAAAATTGAACTGTTCCTTGTGAGAATAAGATGAGATTGAAAACATTCAATTTAAAATCAATTTTGCATCTGTCCTGGGTAAGACGTTAAACTACATCCGCGTCCTGGGTAAGACGTTAAACTATGTCCAGCAGCAAGGCCTCTGATCAGGAGGTTTTGAGGAGTGTGGAACCACCTCTTAATTGCTGTTGTTCCCAGGTTCACCCTGACCTGGGGTGGTAGCACCTGTTAGGGTCCCCAGCTATGGGCAAATAGTTAACTATTACTAGCAATACTTTTTTGAAACAAATTATTACAATTTTGAAGGAAAAATATTACCAGAAACAGATTTTTGACAAAACAAAATATTATCAGCAATAAAAAATTTTGTCAGCATTAAATAATCCATTAAGATTGATATGCTGTAAAACAAAATAAACCAAACCAATCTAAACCAAAGAATACATATTCTGTTCATATGAATCTATCCTAAAAATGTTGTCGGCATTAAATAACCCATTGAGGTTGATATGCCGTAAAACAAAATAAACCAAACCAATCTAAACCAAAGAATACATATTCTATTCATACGAATCTATCCTAAAAATGTTGTCGGCATTAAATAACCCATTGAGGTTGAGATGCCGTAAAACAAAATAAACCAAACCAATCTAAACCAAAGAATACATATTCTATTCATACGAATCTATCCTAAAAATGTTATCGGCATTAAATAACCCATTGAGGTTGAGATGCTGTAAAATAAAATAAACCAAACCAATCTAAACCAAAGAATACATATTCTATTCATACGAATCTATCCTAAAAATGTTGTCGGCATTAAATAACCCATTGAGATTGATATGCCGTAAAACAAAATTAAACCAAACCAATTAAACCAGGTTCACCTTGATCCGAGGTGGTAGCACCTGTTAGGGTCCCATCTATGGGCAAATAGTTAATTCCCAAAATGCGGTCAAAAGATTATGAAAGTATAAAAATAGATTTTTATAGTAAAAATATTATCAGCAATACGTTTTTGAAAAAAAATATCAGCAATACATTTGACTCTGGACGAAAAACCTCTTTACAAAATTACATCAATGAAACCTGATCTACAAACGGATTTCTTACAAAGAATACATCTTATATTCCTGTGAACCTATCCTAAAAATCTTGTTGGTATTAAATAACCGATTGAGGTTGATATGCCGTAAAACAAAATAAACCAAACCAAACCAATTTTGCACAAAATCTTTAATAGAAACACCGTGAAGTTAAGTTATAGTTACACTTAGAAAATCCAATTAAGAATCAGAACATCAAGAATTTTAATAAAGATACTGTGCAGGCTATTGATATAAGTAATCACCTATGCAATTGTTGAAATAAAAATAAATGCCCACTGAAGGTACTATATAAAACAGAAGTGGTAGCCAGAGGTAGGAAATAAAAAAGGCCAAAATAAAGTGTATTTTGGGTGTATAGAAGGCAGCTTTAAGAAAAGATGGTATAACCATCAATCATCATTTAAGCTAGATAGTAAAGTTACAAACATTATATAAAATAGCTAGCCACATGGAAAAAGCCTGAATATATGTTGGAGTATTTTGAAAAAAGCCAAGGCATATACTAAGTGCAGATCATGTCAGGAAGAAAAGCTGGACATTATGTTACATCCAGAGGAAGGCAACTTGTTAAATGAGAAATCTGAAATAATGACAGTTTGCAAACATGCCGAAAAATATCTACTAGAAAAATATGAAACTGAATGAAAGTAACAAAAATTATAATTTTTTTTTCTCCCACACATTTTTCTACTCTTCCCCTCTTTCCTCTCCTTATATTACCCAGTAATATCATAAGACTTTAAATAAAGTGATAGAAAAACAATTGATCTTTTCATTGCCTGAGGAAAACTTCATATAAAAGAAAAGGTTGGTGTTTGTAATATTTTAAATATTAATTAGTTCTGCATTTTCATTTTTTTTAACTGTGTATTGAGCACTTTTTTTAACATAACCCATTCCCAGCCAGGATAAACCTTGTCTGCAAAAACAGTTTTATTGTGTGTGTGTGTGTGTGTGTGTGTGTGTACAAGGGTCATTCAATAAATAAGGTGAATTTTTCGGTATAAGGACTTCTAATACAGATAGAAGCTTACTTTTTTTTATTTTTCAATGTAGTCGCCCAGACTGTCACACACTTTTCCCATCTGTGCCGTATTCCCTCAGCATAAAAATCTTTGGACTGATGTCTCAGCCAGTCGCTCACAACACTTTTGCCTTCATCGTCACTTTTAAACTTCGTGCCTCTCGTGAATGCTTTCAAGGGACCAAACAGGTGAAAGTCTGAAGGGGCAAGGTCTGGGCTGTAAGGTGGATGAGGGAGCAGTTCCCAGCCCAGACCGTTGATGGTCTGCACCGTTTGGGCTGCTGTGTAAGGCTTTGCGTTGTCATGATGCAAGATGACTCCTTCTGACTGATGACCCCTGCGTTTGTCCCAACAGCTAAGCTCAAAGTCCTTGCAATGTCATCCACTGTCAGACTGAATGAGGTTATTGACTGATTCGATCACCTCAGGAGACCTCACTTCTGTAGGCCTCCCAGGCCTGCCTTCATCCTCAACACTGCTCCGTCCTTCTTTAAACAATTTAGCCCACTTGTAGACATTTTTTGGCTGAAACACGTGGCACCATACACAGTTGACATTCTCCTATGAATTTCAACTGGTTTGCACCCTTCAGCAACCAAAAACTTGATAACTGTCCGCTGTTCAATCCTGGAGAATGCTTCTTGGTCGGCCATCTTTGTTAATCGCCAAAACTCTGAAAGTTTTTTTTTTAATCTGCAAAAGAAATTAAATCTATGGGGAAAAGAAGTAAAGCAAAAAAAAATTTTAAAAAAGTAAGCTTCTATCTGTATTAGAAGTCTTTATACTGAAAAATTCACCTTATTTATTGAATGACCCTCGTATATATATATATATATATATATATATATATATATATATATATATATATATAGGGTGTCCATAAAGTTTGTGTGCACTTTAAAAAATTTATAACTTGTATTTGTGATAGAAATAATCTGTAAAAAAATGTTATAAAGTTTAATGTACCTAGTTTTAAGTATAGCAAAAATAACTAATGTGATTTCAGGCATTACTGTAAATCAGTTGGCAAATGTTTCCGTGAACTGCAAAATCGTATTACCCTTTGTATTGCTAATGATGGAGGACATGTGGAAACTTAAATAAAATTTCAATACAACCTTAAAAAATATAGATTTACTTCTTTCTAATACTTTTTACAAATTATTTCTATCGCAAATACAAATAAAGTTATAAATTTTTTAAAGTGCACATGAACTTTATGGGCACCCTGTATGTGTGTGTGTGTGTGTATATATATATATATCTTGATGTATTTTACAAAATAAGAAAATCAATAAAAATGCCAATTGTATTTCTCGTGTTTCCTAAATAAACCCAAGTGCGATGACGCTTTTGCATCAAAGAAAGTCAGTATCAATAGACAGAAATTTCAAACCCACACCTACCCTTAAACGATTTTCACTTAGCCACCCAAAATTATACTTGCATCTGGATTTGTCTAAAAAAAAACACAAACCCCTTTCATAAAAATTTTGAATTCTCATTCCCCCACCAACTTAAAATATATAATACTATTTAGTTTATAGATAAAGTAAATCATTTTTTCAAAAGTTATTCAACATCGCTTGAAAATGAAACAAGAGCTTTAAATTTTAAGTTTAATTTAATATTTAGGTTTTGAAACATGCTAATTTCTGTGTCATGATGAATACATATTTTAAATAATATACATATATATATATATAATATATATATATATGTGTGTTAAAAGAAATCTTTTACAAAATAGCATACACAATGTATTAGTTGTATTAGTTACTCACTGTAATGAGTCATTTTTCCATTCATTTGCCAAAGGACACACACACACACACACACACACACATATATATATATATATATATATATATATATATATATATATATATATATATATATATATCTCAAACATTATTCATTTTGTCTACTGACCTGCATACTTGAGCATATATAAATATATGCTCTATCCTTGATATTGTGTACTTTAACCCATAAATATAGCATAACTTAAAACATTTTTATCATTTTTTATATATATATATATATATATATATATATATATATATATATATATATATTTTTAACAAAGATAATGTCATTTTATATACGGTTCCCTTTCAGCCAACACTTTTTCAGAAGGTAGATGTTAGCGCAATTAAATAAACTCAGGGCACAAATACAAAAACACTGAATGGGGACAAATTCCTTAAAGATATATATATTGATGTCAGCTTTGTTCAAATCTGTTCTTTTCTGTGGATTCAATCTTTTTATATATATATATATATATATGCACATTTCATTGAAAACGACAGACAAGGTGCTTTTATTTCGTTATTTATACAATTTCTCATGTGATCTAATAATTTTTCTCTTTTTGGATGATAAATTATATAAAAACTGTCCGAATATATAGTATATAATCCTTGAAAATAGCTGAATGCATAGCCGAAAGCACTTGGATAAAAAGAACATTCAGACAGTTTTTATATAATTTATCATCTGAAAAGAGAAAAATTATTAGATCACATGAGAAATTGTATAAAAAACTAAATAAAAGCACCTTGTCTGCTGTTTTCAATGAAATGTACATGAAAGAACAATTGCTGCCTAAATACACACACACACACACATGCACACACACACGCACACACACACATGCACACACACGCTCACACACACACACACACACACACACACACACACACACATGTTGATTTCTATGTCCACACTGTTCATATGTACAAACATAAACACTGATTTTTAAACACTCTTCCTCCATAAATATGCCAAATTTCAAACATATATATATATATATATATATATATATATATATATATATATGCATGTTTCATTAAAAATGACAGACAAGGTATTAAATTAAGCTTTTATTTAATTTTTTTTGTGTTCAAACAATGGCTTTCTTTTTGGGACAGAAACCGTGTGTAGAAACTTCCAAATGTTCTATAATTCCAAGCGTTTTCAGCTATACTTTTAGCCATTATCAAGGATGATTTTATTTTTAAAAGTATTGCTGAAAACACTCGGAATTATAGAACATTTGAACAGTTTCTATACACTCTGTGTCCCAAAAAGAAAACACTTGTTCGAATGTTAAATAAAAAGTTTAATCATAGTACCTTGTCTGTCATTTTTAATGAAACCTGCATAAATGAAGGATTGCTGCCAAATACACAATACATACATACATATATATATCCGAAAGCGCTCGGATAAAAAGAACATTCGGACAGTTTTTATATAATTTATCATCCGAAAAGAAAAACATTATTAGATCGCTTGAGAAATTGTATAAGAAACTAAATAAAAGCACCTTGTCAGTCGTTTTTAATGAAATATGCATGAAAGAAGGATTTCTGCCTAAATACACATATATATATATATATATATATATATATATATATATATATATATTAAATCTAAATATTTAGACTATCAGTATTTTTGTTGATATGAACAGTGTGGACATACATATATATATATATATATATATATATATATATATATATATATATATGTATGTTAAACGTAAATATTCAGACGATCAATATTTTTGTGAAAAATCTTTTTGCTGCCCTGTGCAAGAGAGCTGAATATACAGACAGTGTTGACATAGGAATCAACACTGCATAGTGACTGTCAGATCTATGTTTTATCAGCAATGAAAATATTTATGCCTACAGCTTAGTTTCTTTTTTCTTTTTCTCCCAGAATGAAAGCCCATGGAATCAAACCAGCTGACAAGCTTATTTGCTTTGGACAATTGTTGGGGATGTGCGACCAAGTCAGCTTCCCTCTAGGTAAGTTTTTCTTTCTTTTTTTTCTTCTTTTTTTCTTTTTCCTTCAATGTTTGTGTTAGAAACTAACTAGTGCTAAATACTATTTTCAAACCAGCATATAGTTGCATACACTATGACCAGTTTTATAATGTACTATGATACAGGGTGTCCATAAAGTTCATGTGCACTTTAAAAAATTTATAACTTTATTTGTATTTGCGATAGAAATAATTTGTAAAAAGGATTAGAAAGAAGTAAATCTATATTTTTTAAGGTTTTATTGAAATTTTATTTAAGTTTCCACATGTCCTCCATCATTAGCAATACAAAGGGTAATACGATTTGCAGTTCACGGAAAACATTTGCCAACTGATTTACAGTAATGCCTGAAATCACATTAGTTATTTTAGCTATACTTAAAACTAGGTACATTAAACTTTATAACATTTTTTACAGATTATTTCTATCGCAAATACAAATAAAGTTTTAAATTTTTTAAAGTGCACAAGAACTTTATGGACACCCTGTATTATGTTGGGGATGTCATTTGGCTTAGTTTGTATTGAAGGGTTTTTGGTTGATTTTGTTTGGCGGCATATCAATGTCTCTGGATTATTTTATGCCAAAATCTAAATTGTAATTTTATGCTTTCAACTACAGATATTTTGTAGATAATTATATACTTTAGGTATTTTTTAGATATATATTTTGCAGATCATAAAATGTATTGTTGGTAATTTTACTATAAAAATGTACTGTTGATTTTTGTTTGGAGGTTCACTATTTGCCTATAGCTGGGACCCTAGCCGCTACCACTTGGGGTCAGGATGGATCTGGGAACAACAGCAATTAAGAGATGGTCTCATGCTTCTCAAAACATTCAAGCTCCCAATCAGAGGCCTTGCTGCTGGATTTAGTTTATCGTCAGTACTGAAGAGTATCCAACCAAAATAGTGTCACCCATGTGTGAGAGAGAAGAGAAAAAAGTATGGTTTAAAGCATTTGAATGCAAATGATTATATTACTACCAAAAGAAATCCTCTTTCCTTAGAATATAGAATGGATTGGCTGAAACATTAAAGAGAAACAACTTGGAGATGGGGACTGGAGTATGTAAGTTAGCACTTCTGCTGTGGTCGACATACATATTTCTTTACAAAATTGCTTGCTGTCACTATATTATTTTCAAGACACTGTAAAATTTTGGTCTCCAATGTTTGTGTTAGAAACTAACTAGTGCTTAGTACTATTTTCAAACCAGCATATAGTTGCATACACTACAACCAGTTTTATAATGTACTATTATATTATGTTGGGGATGTCATTTGGCTTAGTTTGTACTGAAGGGTTTTTGGTTGATTTTGTTTGTCTCTGGATTATTTTATGCTAAAATCTAATTATTTTGCCTACAGTTTTATGGCATCAACTACAGATAAAATGTATTTTTCATTTTGCTAGAAAATGTATTGTTGTTAATTTTAATATAAATATATATCGTTGGTAATTTATATATATATATATATATATATATATATATATATATATATATATATATATATATATATATATATATATATTGCTGGTATTTTTACTATAAAAATGTGATTTTATACTTTTGTCATGTTTGGGGGTTCACTGTTTGTCCATAGCGAGAACCCTAATAGGTGCTACCACCTTAGGTCAGAGTGAACATGGGAACAATGACAATTAACCCTTTGAACCCTGCATTCCTGAACAATTTTAACCCTTCTATCTGAGCTCCTGAGTCAAAACTCGCAAATATTTTGCATGTCATGTTTCATGGTAGATATAAAAATAGTTACAAGTCTTTACTCACCATTCAACTGGTGACTGGGCATTAAGTCATTTTTCTCTACCACTGTTCAACCAGTGGCTGGACATTATGTCATTTTTCTCTACCACCGGTAAAGAGGTGGTCAGGCCTCAAAGTGTAAAGAAGTGGTTCCATGCTCCTCAGAACCTCCAATCTCCCAATCAGAGCCGCCTTGCTGCCAGATACAGTTTATCATCATACCCAGGACTAGGATGACTTTTTATACCAGACACTGGAAGGAGTACTTGATACAAGAATATTGTAACATTGATATCAGTTTGTGGGGGAAAAAAATACTCTATTTTAAAAAAAATAAATAAATATCTACAAAATGATTAAGTTTCGAATATTTTTTGTGAAAGCTGAAACCAGCTTCACCATCAATGATGCTGCTGAAATTTTAATACTAAATAGGTTCTTATACTTACCTGACAAAGGAGTTAATAGTGATTAGCTCAGCCATTCTCCCAGAATGAGGCCCTTCCATTGCACGGTTGGGCTGACCTTTACAATCGGCCCAAATGTGGGTCAAACTCGAGTGTGTCATTTCTATGTAGGTTTTTTGTAAAGAGTTACAAGCTCCATACCCAACCCTCCTATTTTACTCAAGCTTGTAATCTGGTTTGAATTAAGATTTATCCTTCTCCTAGGGTGGTTGCCACTCATGGCTAAAGAACCTAGTCTACTATGCTATTTTATCCAAAGCTTGAGTAAAGAGAAGATATGAGTTCATGCCTTTCCCAAGAAAAACTTTAAAAAATTAACATTTGTGTTACTCATCATATTCTGATTTTTTTTTTTATGCTATGTCTGTTCTCGGTGAAGGCAATTATGGCTTTCCAAAAATTCCTTTTCTTTATCTGAGAGTTTCTGTGAATTCTTGGGAGAAGCTAGCTCACTGGTTTCATGTTGTCTTCTCTACAGTTTTGAGCTGTACTTCTTGACCAGGGGTCACCAAGCTTCAGGCCAGATCACCCCCCCCCCCACACACACACACACACTCAACAGTTCATCCGGCCCGTCATTTCACTGTCCCACAAATGAGCTAAAATATTATTTATATGGAATTATCAGTAGATTTTAGTTAAACTTACTATGTAGAAAAATAAATGCCAAAATTTGGCCAATCTGATTTTTGCATCTGACAGTAATATAAGTTTTAGGAAAATCAGTGAAATAAAAGATTTAGTGACTTTTTGCAACTTTTGATATCCGAGCACTTTTGGGTAAGTACCTGCAATGACGTTTCTAAGAAAAGCGATGACGTGCCTGCTGCAGCAATTATGTTTTAACTTGCATTGCCATGTTTAAACTGGTTTGAAGAGTGCCGTATATAAAAATATTCAGCGAATTATGTCATATATTTTGCCTGAACTTATAAAATCTAATGTAAAGTCAGCACTTGTAACGAGGTTGACTGATGAACATTTGAAATCATTTCTCTTGTTCGGATGCAGCAAAATAAAAACAAATATTAATTATATCTTAAAAGGTAAACACCAGTTTCACAAATCTCATTAACCTTTTGTGCTGCTTAGTTTGTGAGATTCGGATATGTGCGCATTTGGTGTGATATAACTATTTTATTGTTATTGACGCCTTCTAGAATAACTTTTTAGTAAATAAGTTTGTTTTTTGTTTTTATTTTTTGTGCATTCAGTGTTTTGTATTGAACAAAATGGTTTGCACTCATAATTCTCTCACTTATCTGGCCCTCTGTGAAAAAAGTTTGATGATCCCTGTTCTAGATTGTCATGGTTAGAGGGCCCAGTTTACTCTGCTATTTCACTTGTGTGAAAAACTACTGTTTTTATAATGCTTTGAAAATTACATCTAGATTTTTATTTTCTTCTTTTTTTTTTTATCCCATGACCCATAGAGGCACAATGTGTACTGCAGCCACAATAGAAGTAGTCTTTCTTTAGCAAGATAGCCAGTTGCCACCCAAAGCTATAGAACTCATTCTGTCCTGGTATTTACCTATAGATGGGAGGAGAATAAGAGGATTCATGCCTTTCCCAAGGGCATTAGCACATAAATGAATGTAATGGATCCGACTGGGATTCAAACTTGCCAATTCCTCAATCCGAGTCGCTATCCATTAACTCCACCGTCCCCTCTCTTAGCATAATCAAAAATTGGTCATCATTTTTATTACTTTTTTATTATTTTTCTTTTATAAGTCAAAGAAAAATTTAGTCATAAGTTAAAAATATTTTTTCTTATGCTGATTGGCTGAGTTTGTTTATAAAAGGACATTTTGTTAACAATACCTTCGATGATTCAGCAATCACAAGCAAGCAATATTTTTCTTGTTTATTGATTTCAAGGAAATTTGCTGTCACAAAAAAGCTACAAGCTTACAAGAATCAATGTTGAAGATTTGTTTGTAACTCAAAAAAAATTATTAATATTAATGCTTCCTTTTTTTTTTTTTTTCAAAATAAACTATAATCAGATTTACTAATTTATCTTTTTGGACCAACTGAATTTAAAAAATATTAAAATTACAATTATCAATACGAGCTGAAAACCCGTCCAACACGTAGGACTTTCATTTTATTTCTGAAGATGGATAAAATAGTGTCTTTGGACTCAATAAGATATTATGGATTGAAGCTATATATTTATTCGATCATGTCTTATTTAAAAAAACATCATAATGATGATTTAATTTTAGCCACCTTCTGGCCAGTTTGTATGATGGACAGTGATAATTATTTTGCCCTTTTTCTCCAAAAATCAGCACAAGATTTTTAACTTTTTCTTCAGAAACAAACTTTTATTGTTCTTTCTCATTAATAATGTTTTTTCATTTTTTTTTTTTTTTCCTCATATTCATTCACACTCCCTTGTGTCTTGTCTTTCTTGGGGTGAAATAATTTAAAAAAAAGAAAAGAACTTACAAAAAATATCATGGAACAGTTAACATTTATGACCCCACTGACCATTGTTTATATTGCAAATGTAAGCAAAATGATGCCAACCTCCAGAAAAGCATCTTTTTTCTATAAATAATTTCATGGTGATTGTTCTTTGGTACCTTGACTTCTTGAATTTAAATGCACTATTAGATTTGCAGCTAGGTCTTATCATTTTACTATTGAAATTGCTAAATGTAACCATAAGTTCAATGTTAACTATTTTTCCTCTGGTACTTCTCGCTTGTGGAACTCTCTTCCAGTTTTTATTAGGTCATCCCATAAGTTCTGTCCGAATTTTAACTTTTTGTTAAAATGAATGAAATTTAAAAAGTATTTTCTAATGTCTAATGGAGCTGAACATTATTTTTATGTTTAGATGCATTTAAACTGATCAAATTTTATTTCAGAGAACAATAAAATTAAATTTTGTTTGATTAAAACCCTGCTAACATGGAAGTACCCAAGAATCATTTGAGGCACATAATGCTTTATGAGTTCAAGAAAAGAAACTCAGCAGCCGAAGCAGCTAGAAACATTCACTCAGTTTATGGAGAGGAATGTGTGAATGAAAGAACTTGCAGAAGATGGTTTGCAAAATTTAGAGGTGGAGATTTTACCCTTGAAGATGAAGATCGAACCGGACGTCCAGTTGAGTTTGATGAAAAACTTCTTGAAGCAGCCCTTGAAGAAAATCCTGCTTTATCAGTTGAGGAATTGGCAGTGGTTCTCAGTTCAAACCATACAACTGTTCATCGTCATCTTCAACAACTTGGAAAAGTTCCTAAACTTAGAAAATGGGTGCGTCATGAATTGTCTGAAAACAACCTCAAATCCCGAGTTGACATCTGCTCTTCTCTCCATTCTCACCAACTTGTTTCACCTTTTTTGGATAGACTTGTGACTGGCGACGAAAAATGAATTTTTTATCGAAATGTTAAGCATTGTAGACAGTGGCTTGGTAAAGGGGAAGGACCCCAGCCACAGCCGAGAAGGGAACTTCATGGGCAAAAGGTTCTTCTTTCAATCTGGTAGGATTGCCAAGGAATAATCTACTTTGAATTCTTACCACCTAATGCAACAATTAATGCTCAAATATACTATCAGCAATTAGAGCGTTTGAACCAAGCTTTGAGGAAAAAAGACCTGCTCTAGTGAATCGAAAACAGGTGATGTTTCGTCAGGACAATGTGCGACCACACACAGCAAGAATCACGTCACAAAAGATCGAAGAACATGGTTGGGAGAAAATTCCTCATCCACCTTATTCTCCCAACCTTGCTCGTTCAGACTACCATTTGTTTCATAGCTTACAGAATCATTTGGAAGAAACAGCTTTTGTAACACAGGAAGAGGTTAAAACTGACATTTGTGAGTTCTTCGGATCAAAGCCAAAAGAATTTTACAGTAATGGAATTTTGTAAGCTTGTTAATAGATGGAAGGAAGTCATAGATAATCAGGGAAAATACATTGTTGATTGAATCTGTAATTAAATGTAACATTTGGTCACTTGTTTTCTTTATTCAAAATTCGGACAGAACTTATGGGATGACCTGATATATACACACATCTATCTATCTATCTATCTATCTATCTATATATATATATATATATATATATATATATATATATATATATATATACGGAGTGAAATCGAATAAGACACAAGAAGTGTTGAAACAAAATGGCTACTTTTGTCGTGATTTTATAACATATTTATGTTGTAATATTCAAATAAATAATTATATATATATATATATATATATATATATATATATATATATATATATATACACACACACATCTATATATATATATATATATACACACACACATCTATATATATATATATATATACACACACACATCTATATATATATATATATATATACACACACACACACATCTATATATATATATATATATATATATATACACACACACATCTATATATATATATATATATATATATATATATATATACACACACACATCTATATATATATATATATATATATATATATATACACACACACATCTATATATATATATATATATATATATATATATATATATATACACACACACATCTATATATATATATATATATATATATATATATATATATATAATTATTTATTTGAATATTACAACATAAATATGTTATAAAATCACGACAAAAGTAGCCATTTTGTTTCAACACTTCTTGTGTCTTGTCAAGTGATAATATAGAATATAGAATAAATGGTTTTAAAAGTTTCAAATTAATCAACGATCCTTAGCTAAGAGTAAACGCTGTTACGTAAGCCAGAGTGGCCAATCAAAAAACAAGTATAGGATGATTCGAAAAATTTGACAACTAAGCAAGGCTATCTAGATATTAAAAGATTTATAAAATTTGAAATTAAAATTAAAAGTAAAAAATTAAAATTACCTATTTAGAAATCTAAATCAGATCTCTATTAAGTTTTAAATTGTAGAATTACTAAGGAGAAAAAAAAAAAAAAAATAAATAAATAAATAAATCTAAAAATAAAAATAAAAGATATATATGCTATTTAATTTATATTTTCATTGAAATTAAGTTGAAAGTTGTATTTAGAGTCCCAGACATAGATGTATACATTTTTCGTTACATTTCAGCATGTTAGTCGACTCTCACGTGAAATCACTCGAACAACGGCATGCCAAACGCTCGGACGCATCTAGATATATACGCACACATACAAAAAAGCAAACCACACATAGGCAAATGCACTACACCTACACACACACACATCGATACACACAGGCACACACATCTACATTCAATATGATCCAGACGGTCAAATGTCGAAGCTATTCGTGGCTTAATATGTTATTAAACGAATTTAAACTTGAAAAATTTAAACAAATAACCATATATAAATATATATATATATATATATATATATATATATATATATACATATATATATATATACATATACACACACATACACATATATATACATATATACATTTTTGAAAACATATAGTTTTCGACACATTTACAGACAAAAGTAAATAACCACCTCCACATATAATTGAACACTCGCACATCCGCATATAAATTAATACATGCACCCGCATAGACACATATAAGGATAATAGGTACGCATACACAGACCTACGTACATAAACATACACATAGATAAGCACATATAAATATATTGACCCATACGTCGACGCAGAAAAGTAAATAAGGCAAGTGAAGAAATACATATAAAGATGCAACCATATACAAGCACACACATACATACATACACATCTAGATGTACATACATAAGCACGCATGCATATATGTATATACACTAAATATATATATAGACATTTACAAATACAAGTGTATACATGAAAAATTAAACAAACGTAAATTAAAACGACATGAGTATAAAAATGCATATACACATCCGCTAGTACATATATATACACACATACATACGCAACTACACATAGATATATACACATATATATCTACAGACATACATATACATACATACATACATATTCACAAATATACATACGCATATATACATATACATATATATATATATATATATATATATATATATATATATATATATATATATACATAAACACACATACACATATACATACACACACATACACATATACGCACACACACATACATATACAAACACATATACATATATACATAAACATATAGACACATGCATAAAAAAGGAAAAAGAAATAAGCATACATAGACCAACTTATATTCTAATAATATTCCAACAACATTATGATAAAATATATTAAA
>OZ038510.1:74047444-74094944 GCA_964036315.1 Acanthosepion esculentum
CGTATTGCATCCCGCAAATTTGGCTCCAAGGACTATTGGCGCCTCTGCAAGAGCGTTCTGAATAGTAACAAACCCTCCATTCCTCCACTGTTCAATCAGTTTGAGGTCCTGACCACCTCTGCCGACAAGGCCGAATGCTTCGCTCGAAAGTTTTCTTCCAATTCTATGCTTGACTCCTCTGGGGTACCCTTGCCCGACTTCCCTCCCAGAACTGAGGCCCTACTGGACGGCTTGCACATAACCCCGTCGTCGGTACTGGGCATTATTTCTAACTTAGATCTCCACAAGGCTACCGGCGGCGACGGAATACCAGCCATTGTCCGGAAGAAATGCGCACCTGAACTGGCACCTGAACTGGCACCTGCCCTCTCTAAATTGTACAACCACTGCCTCAAGGACTCCTGTTTTCCTGACTGCTGGAAGTCCTCTACCATTGTTCCTGTCTTTAAGAACTCTGGCGACCCCTCCAACCCTTCTAATTACCGTCCTATCAGTCTCCTTCCCATCTTCGGCAAAGTCTTCGAGGCCATTATCAACACCGAAGTGATTACTCACCTGATATCCCACAATCTGCTCTCAGACAAGCAGTATGGTTTCCGCTTTGCCCGGTCTACTGCCGATGTGCTTACGGCCATCACTGAATTTGTCTACCAAGCTATCCATAGTAACGGCGAAGCCCGTGCCGTGGCCCTTGACATCTCCAAAGAATTCGATAGGGTTTGGCATGCCGGCCTCCTTCGCAAGCTCCGGGGTTATGGTATCACAGGTCGATTGTTTGACCTAATTCAATCGTTCCTATCAAACCGGGATTTGAAGGTTGTTCTCAGTGGATCCTTCTCCAACTCCTATCCCACTACTGCTGGTGTTCCTCAAGGCTCCATCCTTGGCCCTACTCTGTTCCTCATATTTATAAACGACCTTCCCGACGCCATAGACTCCCAAGTCGGTATCTACGCTGACGACACTACTATTTACTCCTGCCTCAAGCACAAATCTACTGAGGCGGACAAAATTAACCTGGCAGCTCAAATTGAAAAGGACCTCCAATCGGTTGTGGACCGGGGAGAGAAATGGATGGTCAACTTTAATGCCTCTAAAACAAAACTGCTCTCCATTAACCACCATAAGGACCCATCCTTGCATCCCATCAGAATGTCTGAGGACCAACTTCTCGAGAGCTCCTCTCTGCGGCTGCTCAGTCTCACGCTGTCCGCTGATCTGAGATGGAACAAATACATCGAGTCAATTGCATCATCCACCGCAAGAAAAGTTGGTTCCCTGTGCCAAGCCAGGAAATTCTTCTCCCCGGAATCGATCCTCCAAGTCTATAAGTCTACCATTCGACCTTGCATGGAGTATTGCTGCCATTTATGGTCTGGGGCCCCTGCGTGTTGCCTCAGGTTCTTGATAAGATCCAGAGACGGATATGCAATGTGATTGGCCCTGATCTGTCATCTCATCTGCAGTCGCTCTCACAGACGCGATGTTGCATCGCTCTGCCTTTTCTACAAGTACTTCCACGGTAATTGCTCTGAGGAGTTGCTTTCACTTGTCCCTAAGCCTTGTGAATTTAAGCGTCCTACGAGGCTGGCATCCCGTTCCCACCCCTTCACCGTTGAAACTGTTAGATGTAGACGTCTTTTCTATTCCAATAGCTTCATGTCTCACACATCTCGCCTATGGAACTCCCTTCCCTATTACTGTTTCCCTGACAAATACAATCTCCAACGGTTTAAGTGTAGCGTCAATCGTCATCTCCAATTGCCTTGATCTATCCACTTCCCTTCTCCACTTCCTGACATCTTTCATTCCTATCTGCTCTCGCTCTATATCTTCCGTAACCCCCCTGCCTTGATCGACCCTCCGTCCTTCTCTTTCTCCACATCCCTTCCTTTACCACTCCTATCTGCTCTTCCTCCAACCCTTCTGTAACCCCATGCGTGATAGTGGCCACCGGCCTTGCTTGGGGTGATACGCTTAAAAAAAAAAAAAAAATAATATCACACACACACATCTATATATATATATATATATATATATATATATATATATATATATATATATATATATATATATATATCACACACACACATCTATATATATATATATATATATATATATATATATATATATATCACACACACACATCTATATATATATATATATATATATATATATATATATATATATATATCACACACACACATCTATATATATATATATATATATATATATATATATATATATATATCACACACACACATCTATATATATATATATATATATATATATATATCACACACACATCTATATATATATATATATATCACACACACACATATATATATATATATATATATATCACACACACACACACATCTATATATATATATATATATATATATATATCACACACACACACATCTATATATATATATATATATATATATATATATATATATCACACACATCTATATATATATATATATCACACACACACACATCTATATATATATATATATATTACACACACATCTATCTCTATATATATATATTGCACACACACATCTATATATATATATATATATATATATATATATATATATTACACACACATCTATATATATATATATATATACACACACACATCTCTTCAAAACTTTGAATGAAACACTAGTCATCATCTCCTATCTTCTATCTCTTTGAATACTGTTCTTTTATTCTCATCTCTCTGTTTCTTTCAGTCTCAGTAACTCCTTGCATCTTAGCGTCTTTTATTGCCTTGGTTGGTATGAAATGATTAAAAAAAACTTTTTAAATTTCAGTTGAAAATTTTAAAATTCATTTTAAATATTGTTTTTAATCAGCAGTAAAGCCACTAAGACACAAGGTGGGGGGGTTTACAGAGCATAAAAGAATTAGAGAAGAGAAACATTATTAAAGAGCGAGAACAATAGAAGAGGAGTCGTGAAGACAGTAGATAACGACTGACATTGCATTTAAATTTTTGAAGATCAAAGTTGGCTGGAAAGCAAGAAGCCGAAAGAGAGTTCCACAGGTGAGAAGAGAAACTGTTAGTGTATAACTTACAGTTACATCTTGTCAATTCAACTGTAAATAGATGAGACCTAGCTGGCAATCGAGTACTGCGCTTAAATTCATAAAGTCTAGGTACCATAGTGAAGAGCTCATCCAAACAATTACCATGAGAGTATTTACAGAAAAGGCACACGGAAGCAACTTTACAGCGGTGGGGAAGTGACCGAAGCCGAGATGCCAGGTAAGGACTAATAATATTGCGGATTCTTCTTTGGAGTTTATCAAGAAACTCTAAATATATAGTAAGAGCACCGGACCATATGTGGCAGCAATATTCTAAATATGGACGAATGGTAGACTTATAGATATGTAAGATAGATTCTGGAGACAAAAATTATAGACCTAGTGAACCAGCATTCTTAGCAGCAGACGTAGCAATGGTTACAAAATATAATTAAAAAATGATTTAATTAAAGTTCCCTTTCAAGCTAAAGAATCTTCCTTGAACAAAACTGCTCTCTATTACTCACCACAGGGAACCCTCCCTGCCTCCCATTAGAATGTCTGATGCTTAGCTTCACAAGAGCACCTCTTTGCGACTGCTTGGTCTCACACTGTCCGCTGACCTGAGATGGAACAAATACATTGAATCAATTGCTTCATCCACCGCAAGGAAAGTTGGTTCCCTGTGTTGCACCAGAAAGTTTTTCTCACTCAAGTCCATCCTTCAAATCTATAAATCAATCATTCGCCCCTACATGGAATACTGCTGCGATATATGGTCTGGTGTACCCGCAGTTCGTCTTAAGGTCCTCAACAAAATCCAGAGATGGATATGCAATGTGATTGACCCTGATCTGGCATCTCGTCTATAGTCGCTCTCTCACAGATGTGTTATCGCCTCCCTCTGCCTTTTCTACAAATACTTTCACATAACTGCACCGATGAGCTACTTTTGCTAGTTTCCAGACTGCATGAATTTAAACATGCTACTAGGCTGGCATCTCGATCCCACCCTATCACTGTCAAAATGGTTAAATGTAGCCATCTCTTCTACTCTAATAGCTTCATGTCTCGCACTTCCTGTTTGTGGAATTCCCTTCCTATTACTTGAATCCCTGAGAGCTATAATTTCCAACTATTCCAATGTAATGTCAATCGACATCTCCAGATGCCTTGATCTATTCCCTGTTCTTCTCTTCATTCTTTCCTCAGTCGCGTCTTTTTATTCTTGCTCTCACTTTCTGTAATCCCTTGCATGCTAGTGGCATCCCGCCTTGCTTGGGGTGAAATGCTTTAAAAAAAAAAAAAAAAGTACTTGACCTATTCCAAGTACTTGACCTATTTCAAATATTTTACTTATTCTAAGTCAATGCTGTTCTTGAAATATCTTTCACTATTTTCAGGTCAAGCTGGCTACTCAGTCTACAAATATGTCCCCTATGGGCCTGTGGAGGATGTGATTCCTTATTTGTCAAGACGAGCCATGGAAAACAAAGGAATTTTGACCAAGGTTAAGAAGGAGAAACAACTTCTTTGGCGAGAACTGAGACACAGACTTGGACGTGGCAAATTGATTTACAGACCAAGACCTAATTAAAAACGGAAAAAAAAAACTAAAAAAGAATCCTAACAGGACAAATGGTGGCTGGAGACAGATACAAGGAAGACAACTAAAGATTGGACAACACAAATCTTTCGCAGAAGAGGAGACACACACACACACACACCTTTTTTGTTACTTTCTGTAAACACTTAAGCAATCCATCGGGTATTATAATGGGGTGAAGGGATATTCTTCAGAAAACTTATTGCCATTTGATACAATTTTTTTATAATTACAGGAAATTTGGTTTTAATTTTTTTAGATGAGGAATTACCATTATCATGCGTTGGTTTACTTCGATTCATTTCCCCCACCTTAGTCAGAATGTTTCAACCAATATACTTTCCAGCCTTCTTCAGGAGTCTATCATAGTCGGTAACCTGGGAATTTCTGAATTCTCTGTTCAGTCCATGTCAGTAAATTGTTTTTATTCCATAATTCTTCCCAGTTAATTTGTCCTTGTGATGTCACTTGTCCCTACCAGCAAGCTAGAGAATAGGACATTTTTACTCTACCCAACCCAGGGATTGAACTCATTCAACTGTCCATGCTAGAGTAAATCTCATACCAGTTCATTCTTCCCAGTTAATTTGTCCTTGTGATGTCACTTATCTCTTCCACTGAAGCAGAGAATAGGACCTTTGTTCACTACCCAACCCAGGGATTGAACTCATTCCACTGTCCATACTAGAGGAAATCTCGTTAATTCTTCCAAGTTAATTTTTGTGATATTATTTTCTCTGGTAACACTTCCTAAAACTGTTTAGCAGCACCCAACTATTAAATCCAAAACTGACAGATAACTTGATCCAAACAAAACTTTTATCCACTGGGCGATGTGTCCTTTGGGGTAGTGGTAATATTAGCCAATTTCTTTCATTGACTGAGCAGACGATGTCACTGTCAATTAAAATTTATAAAATCTTTTACAAAATAGGTTTCTCAAGTCTAGTAACTGTTATTGCTCTTTCCACTATTGATGGCGGCACCTCAACTGAAAAAAATCAAAGGAAAAAATAACCAACAATTTTGTAATTGTATTAGTTATATTTTCTGCATGAATAATCTCAGATTTCTATCTATATAATTAATATATTTCATATAATATCATATAATATCATATATTTATGTAAGTAACTCTATTGTTGCAGGTAAGAAAGGATTCTGCTTTTTAAATCATTAAAAGTCAAAGACAGTTAACAACTTATAACATAAAAAATATGGTGGCCATATTTAATTAATTTTCCAATTGATACTGTTGATATTTCTGAAAGGGTAATCTCGGATTTTTGTCTGTAAAATTAACTCTATTATTATAGATAAGAACGAATTCTGCTTTTATATCATTAAAAATCCAAACATCCAAAGCTAGCACAAAACAAAAGCAATAAAATTCAATATATAAGCAACTTGGGCTCACTGTTTACTAATGAGATATTCCGTTGTTATGGTAATACAAGGTATTTTCAGTTATTGGTGTCAAATGACTTCTGTTACCATAACAATGGAATATCTCATTAGTGAGGAGAAACGGTTATGTGGCCAATACATAATGTCACATATAGATATAACCTAAAATTAACTGGCCAAATTTAATACAGATCTAAGAAGTCAAATCTATTTGTTAAAGTACATTCATTGAATAATCACAATGACACAGAATTCAGTTCTTGACTTGTCTTTCAGCTTATTTCACTATCATTCAATTCCAAAGAATTGGATAGATTTAATAAGAAACGCTATAATCAACTCTTAAATAAAAGTTTCAGTTCATGAGATTACAACAAAATGCTGTAAGGTATCTTACCATCTTTTTATTTTATTTTTTTAAGAATTGATATTTCAGAAAACGGGAGGTTATAAAACAAAATAAACGTGTAAAATGAAAAAAATGTTAATTGTAGCACGTTATCAGTAAAAAGCTTTTCCATTTTGCCTCATTTGTCCACTTTTAACATCTGTCTATATTTCTGAGATGAGGTATTGTAATTATTTACACTATTTACAGTGTTTGGATTGTTCTCCTTATCTTTGTTGCCATATTCACAATGTTTCAGTTTCAGGGTTCAGTTCAAAATTCCAATCACTTGACAAAGTCCGGAGCATACAACAGTTGAAACATTGTGAATATGGCAACAAAGATGAGAACAACAGTCCAAACAATGTAAATAATTTTGTTTGGATTCTGTAGCCTATTTGTTAAGTTCTGTTCTAGGGACAATATTTGGTACCCAGTATAGGGATTGAACTTACATTCTCTTGGTTATAAAAAAACTAATGCTTTGTTGGATTAAGATGGCTTCTGCCCAAATAGTTCAATTTCAGCTAGTTGTTTATCTTCTAGTAAATGAAGACTTTCAGTTGCTTGGTGAATTCTTGTCAGAGTAATTCAGGTGTGAACAGACTTCTGTTGCCTGGATAATATCCCGAAGATAATTTAACACGCTTAACATGAAAGACCCATTACTAAATATTTTCAAAGTTATTCATGCAGGAGCACTTAACTTTGAATTTTAAATTTCTGTCACCCAATAAACCTCGCCAACTTCATTTAACTTCCTACGCTTCGGTCTTTATTTTGATCACTTGTTTTTAAATAACTCATTGTAAATGCAATTAAAAAAACAAATTATTCATTTTAAAAGTATTTTCCAATTCTTTACAAGAATTGCTGTCTGTCAGAAGTTCCATTAAAATATAGAAATCTCCTAAGAATAATATTAAACCTTATCTTCAATAGCCATTTAGTAAGCATAGCTTATATGTGGCACAAGGCCAAAAGTATAGAGCACTCAGTGAGGATCAAACTCGCTATTCACTCGGAATTGATCTAGCGAAACAAGTTTGCTAAACATTACACCATTACAATTCACATAAATTATTTCCATATCATTTCTCTGAAAAAAATTCCCCGTAGACTCTGTATAAAACGGGGTCGGGTAGCTGTTTCCAGAAACGAGACTCTACCCTTCGACATAACCTCGTCTGGGGATCCTCTCTGCCCGGAGGCAGAGAGTATGACTTGCACAGCTGGAGAAGAATCTCCAACTGCAGACCAACATACAGTATTTACTACTGTATTACAATGTCCTAATCAGAAAAAATTGTAGCAATTTACTAAGCCTAGCTTAGAATTGGCACAAGGCCAAAAATATGGAGCACTCAGGATCAAACTCACTATTCAGTCATAATTGATCTAGCGAGACAAGCTAGATCAAGTATTAGACAAGCTAGACAACCATTACACCACATCCTAGTCAGAAAAAATTGTAGCAATTTACTAAGTGTAGCTTAAACATGGCACAAGGTCTAATATGAGGAATGAGTTGTAATTGGTCTAGTGAGACAAGCTTACTATTACATGTGAAGGTATGCAAATTTTATCTTCAATAAATTACATCTGAACTAAATTCTACTAAAAAGTGATTTTGTTTATGTGTTTACAAAAAGTGATTTTTTTTTTTTTATTTCTGTATGTATTTTAATTGATTCATATTGAAGCATAGAAGTGTGTTGTGTGTTTCCTTTTATGAAATGCTATTTTTATTAGCTTACACTGTTTTATTAAGCTAAAATATCTTTTTCTTTGTGTATGATTTTTTTTTTGTTTCTTTACTTGCTCTGACTTTTTTTTCACTTGCTACAATCATTAAACACAATGACCATTTTCGATAAGTTTCAACCGTCACCCTTGTTAATTTTGAGACTACTTCTACTTTTAAATTTGATTGAGGAATTAATTATCCTCTCCTAAAAGACCAATTTACTTCTCAGCCATTTTTATATTGTTCTTCAACTTGCTTTATTCTCATTTTCTGTACTCAAGAGAGGGAGTCAAATTTTAGAATTAACTTAGGGTGGCCTTTAAAATTTATCCCTTACATCCATTCAAAACAAGATTTCGTGGGAACAATCTTTCTTTTTTGAAATATGTTTCCTGTTGCTTTCTCCACATTTTTGTTATTTTTTTTTTCTTTCTGTTAAATAATGAATTTCTACATTTCATGCAAGGGTTTGCCAATATTTTCTCTAATTTCTGTAGCAACTATAATAGGGACACATCATTTTTGTCCCGGGGCTCCTTTTATAGCCTAAACCCTTAATTACCGCCATATCCTACCCTAATCCTTTTCTACCCTTTTATGATACCCACAAAGTCAGAATGTATCCAGACTCAATGTTATTTTGTTTTACAATTCTGTCTGCACCCCCGGCCATCAAATCCATGAGGCTTTTGCCAAGTTTTAACAAATGCCATTCTCTTTAGATTATGTGATTCATTTTTTTTATTTTGGGGGAGAAAATGCAGGGTAGGGGTGTCAGAAATGTTGGCAGCTATGATCTATTTTTTTTTTATTGACGATATCCAATGAGAAAGGCAATATCTGTTATTCTGCATTATCCTCATGGAAAGAAATATCTCTGGATAGTTTTATTATTATAGTTCGTGAAAGGAAACCAACAGAGCATAATAAAAAAAATATTACAGCTAGGAAGAAATATCTTAATAAAAATTATTAGAAGTATAACAAAAATATAATGAATGAATAATAATATTTAATATAAATCTTGTAAAAAATTTAATAAGAATTTTTTTTTCTCATATTCATTCACACTCGGTCTTAGTGGCTTTATTGCCTTGCTTGAGGTGAAATGATTAGAAAAAAATTTTCTTTTTGATTTTACTCACATAAACCATCCAAATTCTTTTGAAATTTACTTGTTTTTTTGTTTTTTTTTTCCCTTTTTTTCAACATTTTTTTTCTTCCCAAATGAGGCTCTTTTCTTTTATTTTAATTGAAGATCTCAAAATGTTTTGGTTGTGTAGCAAGATCCCAACATTATTAGAGAAATAGTTTACTCTTCAAATATTCAAACAAAAAAAAACTATTTGATGAGTGATCGATCTTGATTACTTTTGTTTTCTGATCAAAATATATGGAAATAGAATCTCAAATATTTCAACCCTTAAAATAAACATCAACTAAACTGTTTTGTTCATCAAAAGATATTTGTTATCGATGTATAAAGATGTATAATTTTTTTTTCAAAAATCTTTGTTCATAACAGCCTGGAAAAAACATTTTCTTGACAAAATTAGTTTTTGCTTTTCTTTTGTTTTTAAAAAGAATCTGTTTTAAGTTTGTATAGATTCTTAATTAAACATTGTTTTTAATCAGGAATAATAATCATATTATTTAATAACTACATCAATGTTTTCTTCGTTTATTTCAAAATGATGGACGACAAAATGCATCAAGTAATGATTAAATGGATTCATCAGATTTCACAAAAGCTTGAAGCAAAAAGTAATGCACTAAAAAGTAATGATGATTGGTAAAGCTGTTAACCACTAAATCAGTCCTATAATAACTGTTCCATTTGCCCACACATTTCATACACTAAATGTACCAACCATTATGGGACAGAGGTAGTCTAGTATTATTTATATAATACTACTGTCCCGTAATAATTGTTCCATTTGCCTACATATTTCATACACTAAATGTACCAACCATTATGGGACAGAGGTAGTCTAGTATTATTTATATAATACTACTGTCCCGTAATAATTGTTCCATTTGCCTACATATTTCATACACTAAATGTACCAACCATTATGGGACAGAGGTAGTCTAGTATTATTTATATGATACTATTTCTGTCCCATAATAATTGATCCATTTGCTTACACATTTCATTCACTAAGTGTACCAACTATTATGGGACACTTACCTTTTTTTTCTATACTTCTATTGCAGCCATTTTTTATTTCAACTATACAAAATATTTTTTTTAAATTAATGTTTTGTTTTTTGCCTTCAATCTGCTATCTAGAAAAGAGACGTGATACATTTACTTTCTTTTAAAATTGTTACTTTTATTAATTCAGTTTTGTTACTTTTATTAGATCTGATCCTAGTTTTTTTAATTAAATTCTGTTTTTTTTCTTGTCGCTTCTCTTATCCTAAAAAGCCTTTAATTTTATACTCTACGTACTTTTATATTTTTCTCCTATTTTCAATCCTTTTTTGGATTTCTCTTCACCGTCAGGTTCGAAACATATTTTTGCAAATAACTTGTTTTGTAAAACACAAAATTATTATTCTTTTATAACAGTCACATTTCTTAGTTGTCCTACAAGTGTTGGAGTGTTGATTTAGTGCTGTTCTAGTGTGGCATGTAGCTAGATTGAGTAACACCATATTTTACCCCAAGACTTATTCTGTTTGCTTTCTTCTCTTTGCTGTAACTTATCCAGAGATTTAACCAAGATGTTAAGATGATATTGATTTGTCAGGATTGTATTACTATTGCATTATAATTGGCCTAAAATGATTGGCTAATTTTTCATCCAATAATAACCGTGGATGTTCTGAGATGAAGCTCACATCTTCTTGGGGTGAGGATTTTCTTTACATCTTTCCAATGTTGTGTTCTTTTTTACTTTTTCTTAGAACTTGAATCAGAACAGAAACTTGGGAAGCTGTTTGTAAGCATTTGAACTCAATCTAGTTTTCCAAACATGGTGTTAGTCTTGGAAGAACAGGAATGGTTTTCATATGCATTTGGAGTGTTAGAACGTTTCTTTTGTTCCGGAAAGTGTCCTGTCAACTCGATAAACATTCTGTTGTCTGTTCCAGGAATGTTTATCACAAGTTGACAGTTTGGTGAATTGTTTTCTAAATGCATTTCGAAATGTCTGAATTGTTTTAATTTTTTTTCTGTTAAGTTGCCTTGGGATGATAGGCTATCCATACATGATAACCTTGGGATGATAGGCTATCCATACATGATAACCTTGGGATGATAGGCTATCCATACATGATAACCTTGGGATGATAGGCTATCCATACATGATAACCTTGTATGCCCAGATATTGAGACGGGTTCTGCTGGATTCCTCCCCCAACAAAAAAAAAAAAAAAATTGCACCAGTTTCAGGTTAAAACTTTATAGTTGCACATTTCAAGTCTTTTAACAATTGTGGAACATTTTTATTTTTGGTCTGAAAAAAATTGTCTTTATCCTGAATGCCAGTGACACAAGCCCTTGGGATTTATTTATTTACCATGTATACACATCTCTTATCTTACGTCTGGCCTCACTTTGAAAAATATGTCTTACTTCAAAGAGCCTGGGAAGTGGGCTCCAGACTGAAATTTTGATAGGGATGTTAGTTGTATGCACCACTGGAATCCCACTGAATCTATCTTCCTCACCCTCATACACACTTCACTCTCGTACACACCATAAAAAAATTTCTCACTCCTTTTTTCTTCCTGTTGGTTAATTTTCTCTTCTACTATTGTCTACAATTGGAAATTCCTGCAGAAGTAATGTTTTGTATGAAGAATTCTTTAAAGGCAATTTTCCTTTTACAATCTCTAAACTTAGACAAGATTTTTAATTCTTAATTAACCCCGAATACAAAAACTGACTTATAAAAATTCTACCACTTGGTCATCTTTACAACTGTAGTTTTACATTTTACAACTCTTCCTCAGATGGCAGGGTTGATTGATTTATCATAGTCTAGAAGAGATGTTTTTTTCTGTTCAGGGGAAATCAATATCTGTTTAGCTTTTGTTTTTAAATTGATATCTTAAATGATATCTCAGGCATTTTCAGCTTAATTCAGTTTAAATTGATATCTTAAATGATCTCTCAAACATTTTCAGCTTAATTCAGTTTAAATTGATATCTTAAATGATATCTCAGGCATTTTCAGCTTAATTCAGTTTAAATTGATATCTTAAATGATCTCTCAAACATTTTCAGCTTAATTCAGTTTAAATTGATATCTTAAATGATATCTCAGGCATTTTCAGCTTAATTCAGTTTAAATGATATCTCAGGCATTTTCAACTTAATTCAGTTTAAATTGATATCTTAAATGATATCTCAGACATTTTCAGCTTAATTTGGTTTAAATTGATATCTTAAATGATATTTTGTGCATCTTCAGGTTAATTTGCAAAAGCAAATTAAACAGTTTCTCACACAATCTTAGAATGAAACAAAACTTTCCCCAATTCTGTTGGTAATGAAGAAAATTGTGAAGTGTGACATTCTTGCAAAAAAGCAAAGAATATTTTATCAAATTCTTCTTCTAAATCTAACCGTTCTCCTCTAAAACTATTTTTTTAAGCAAATTCATTTTAAAAACGGCTAAAAAATCTCTAAGTAAATATCATTTTCAAAATTGTTATAGATATCATTAACCGAAAGTATAAAAAAACAAATCAAAACTTAATCCAAAACTGTTCAATTCAAAATCACTTTAGGATAATAAGCAGTCAGTTCTACATTATAATAATATCTGAATTAGGCACATACATATGTATGTATATATGTAATAGTGGTGCTAAAGATAGTGTGAAGCCAAAAATGCTGACAGTCAATGAGATACTGAGAGAGAAAAGACATTTAAGGCAAGCAGTCCTTGCAATAAAGTGCTCGATATCAGAGATAGAGCATTGATAGAATTAATGTAAATATAAAGTTTGTCACTTAGCTGATTAGATATCCCCTGACGAGTGAATGGAGTGATTGCTGGAGGCTCCATCTACAAAACTTGGGATGCTGAAGGTAGCATCAATCAGCTAAGTGACAAACTTTATATTTGTATGTATGTATGTATGTATGTATGTAGATTTTTCTTGTTTGGGAAGAAGAATACATCATCAGATGCGAACAAAATAACACAAATTATGTTGATTACATTTTTTTAAAAGTTAAATATGATACATTATTTTTTTTTTTGACTTTGTTTTGTTTTATAAGTTAGTCAACTGAGTTTTGTTTCTTTGGGTAGAAAAGGAAAAATGTAAAAAATAAATTTTTTAACTATTATTTGTATATATATTTTTTTAAAATATGAAATTAATTTTTATTAAAAAGTGTGTGTGTGTGTGTGTGTGTGTGTGTGTGTGTATATATATATACACACACACACACACACACACACACACACACACACACACACAAATATATTTTATTTTGCATTATTTTGTAATTGCATCTGTGTTACATTTTTATCCTTGTTTCCATTATATTTTTTGTTCTCTGCCATTTCTAACCAGTTCCATGACAACTGTTCTGATGTTTTTGTACAGCTTTGTTTTTATAAATCAATTTTTTGTTATTTCTTTTAATTTTATATTTGTTCCTCATTGTAAAAGAAAAAAAAATTTTTATTTTTTATTTTATTGTCCATTTTAAACAAGTTTTTAAAATTGTGTCTGTTAAGTATGAATAACCTGGTATTTTTAACAACAACATTTTTTTCTTATCACATTGGTAACACGTTTCATTCGTCTGAATGGTGCAATGAAATAAAACTCTGTAAGCTAAAGACAAATTTCAGTTCATACACCTGCGAATCTAGAAATAATAACATTGCAATTCAGATAAATTCAAAAAGTTTGTTTACCATAAAAAGAGAATGCCCTTCTCCAAGGCACATCAACTTTCTTCAGTCCTTCAATGTCCATCATCGCAAAAAGAGAACAATGGGCATTGATGACTTATAGGCAGGAACCTATAATTAATACCAGATAGTTTTATTTTAATTTTTACAGTTAATACCATTGGATGTTAGGCAATAATGAGTTATAGGCAGAACTTATAATTAATATCATAGGATGAAAGGAAGAAACCTATAGTTACTACCAGATTTTTTAATTTTAAATTTTACACTTAATACCAGATTTAACAGGGTGGGGGGTATTAATGAGTCACACACTTTGCTACAAGACAAATATCGTTGTCAATGCCTTTATGTTCTGATAAAATCAACCATATCTAAATAGTGTCAACATCTAAATGATCTGTTAGTTTAAGCCCGAGAGAAACTGATGCCAATGTTATAGAAACTGATGCCAATGTTATAGAAACTGATGCCGATGTTATAAAAATCTATTCTATTAAGTTTGTTTTATTGTATAATCTACAAGCTGCCATCTCGTCTTGGAGAATTGTTTGCCGAGCTGTGATATTTAAACATATCTGACTTGAGGAGCTCAAGAATGGATTTCAGAATATTTGTTTTGCCAAGATTTTTATAGTCACATGTTGGTTAAACTTGTAGAAAAACCTACTATATGTTCATTTGCTTACTTGTAAAATCTACAGGATCCAAAACAGATTCTAGGTAATATATTTGTCCCAATGTTGACAGCTTTAGTCTCGTGTAATTGTCTGAATATTCATACTTAGCCATTTTTTGTTATTTTGCTAAATAGTTTTTAATATTTGGAGAAGTGAGTCTCAATTTGTTGAACTAGAAAAAAAGGTTTTAGCAAAATAAGGCAAAAGAAAAGGAAATTAAAAATAAAATCTTGTAATTTTGTTCCCATGTAGCAGTGAAATTTTTAGCATTTTATAAACAAACAAGCAACCAAAATAAAAGTAATACTTTTCTTATATCAGTTTCTGGAATTTTTTTCAAATTTGCAAACTTCACTTTTCAAAATTCAATAACTGTTTTTCATTTTCATTATCTACTAATTAAATTCAGTTTCCTCACAAAAAACCTTTTTGCAAAAAACCTTCCTTTACTTTTTATTTCATAAACTACTTCTGTTTTTTTCATGAAATTTACTTACCTCAGGACTCTTTCTTTTTTTTCTCCCTCTCTAAGTCTTAAAATACAGCCATTCCCAAGTTTGCCTTTCTTTTTTTCTGTGTTTACTTCATATCAAATCCAAACTAGTTTCCGCTTGCTTGTGAACTTCTAAGTGCTGTGTCCCTTCAGAACATTAGCAATCATGGCTCTCCACAATCTCCTGTCCTTTATAGCTCTTACTAAGTTTTACCTTTTTGTTATCTCTCCTAAACCTTGTTATGACATCCATTTACATAAACTCATTCTTCTTCTATGTGCCATGTCCCTTCAGGACATGGGTGATCATGGCTCTCCACAATTTCCTGTCCTTTGTAGCTCTTAATAAAACAAACTCTATTCCGCCATCCATTCTCTGACCAGGTATGTTGTGCATTGCTTTCCTCTGGCCCTCTAACCTTCAATCTGTTCTGTGAGTATCAAATTTTCCAAGTCTGCTTTCCTTATGCGCCCCAGAAATTTCAACTGCCTATTTCTGATGTTAAACATAAGTGTCTTTTTCTTGCCATTGTCCCCAGAACATCATCATTGTTCACTCATTCAGTCCATGGTATTTTCAGCATCCTTCTGTGGAACATTTCTTTTGCTTCAACTCTTGTCTTCGTCTTCGTCTGTGAGGAGATTGTCTTGCTTGAGAACGGTTTTATTAAATGACAGTATGGTGTGGTGAAAAAATAGCATAAACTTTAATTCCAGAAAGTTCAAGCAAAAAAACAAGTGTCGGAAACATAATACGATCACGTGACCAACAAATGAAATCAGACACTTAAATTTCATATGCGTAACATTTCCTTTTGTTCAACTCTGGATTTCTCCAATTACCATCAGCTGATATGTGTGTGGCTTTAAGGCATTCTGCAAACATGGACTCTACATTATATGGCTGTATGAGACTCTACATTATATGGCTGCATGAGACTCTACATTATATGGCTGCATGAGACTCTACATTATATGGCTGTATGAGACTCTACATTATATGGCTGTATGAGACTCTACATTATATGGCTGTATGAGACTCTACATTATATGGCTGCATGAGACTCTACATTATATGGCTGCATGAGACTCTACATTATATGGCTGCATGAGACTCTACATTATATGGCTGTATGAGACTCTACATTATATGGCTGTATGAGACTCCTAGTTGCCTCTAGGGATCGAAGTATATATATTTACCTATCATAGTTTTTCCTATATGCATACATATGATCAATGATGTGTTCTGAAAAAATAAGCCAATAACACTTATGATCTTCAATAGAAATGAATAATTTTTATTAATTTAACATAAAACCTTAAAAGCAGTAATATAAAACATTATCATATCATTTTAAATATTATTCAATTATAATATATTATTATATATAATTCAATTGAATTCTTCTGGCTCATTTGCAAAATGATCAGTAATTTTGCTGTAAAACTTTTGGCTTTTACTGACTGTAAAACACTATATGTACTGCCTGACTTTAGTCATTCCATAAATTTACTCTGTCTGGAAGTGTCATATCATTTTATTTTGGAAAGAGATTTCTGCAAATTTAATTTTGTTCATCAGAGCTACAGATTTTCAAAATGTTTGTTACAAAAGGTATACACTGAAAGAGTCTCCCTCCCAAAAGTGCTTTATGATAAAAGTGAAATCAATGATACAGTAAACTGAATAAAGATATTTTAAGATTTGTACACAATAATTTTTATAAGATAAGTAATATCTTCATTGCTTCTTAGGAATACATATCACTGACACAATATATATGCATACATATATACCTACGTCTATCATGCAATTCAGAGTTTCGTCATTCCCCAACTTGACAGACACAAGTTGCACAATAAACATAAGTATATATGTATTTATTAATATACTTTATAGCTCTGTTCAACTACATTGAGCACTGTTTTGCTTACACTATAAATTAAATAAATACTTATTTGCTTACCTGTATATGAATGCTGTCACACACATATACAGTTGCTAATATATCATTATTTGGTTTATTATTTAGTTTATATCTATACATACATATATATTATTCTTCACCAATAGCACAACTCGGGGTTTCATGTATAATGCAATCTCCAGGCGCTGAGTAGAAAATGACCCTTACATAATTTAAATTTTAATAAAACTATCCAGTTAACACAATATAGGCACAGTCTGTGATATCATTTTATATATATATATATATATATATATATATATATATATATATATATATATATATATATGTAATTATTTATTAAAAAATTATAACATAAATATGGTATAAAATCACTACAAAAATAGCCATTTTGTTTCAACACTTCTGGTGTCTTATCAAGTGATGGTGTTGAATTATATTTGCTCTACTCTGTATTGAGCACTCTTTTAAGAATAGTATTTGTTAGTTATTGGAATTTATTCCATATACACCAATCCTATACTTGGGGATATATATATATATATATATATATATATATATATATATATATATATATATATATATATATATACTGTTTCTCTGTATCACAGCTCTTTAGTGTGGCTAAACACACAGTTACTTCAAACCAGGATCAAAATTTGACATCAGGTGGAGACTCTTATTCCTAGGTGCATGCTACAGAGAAAGGGAATTTTTAATGCATTGTATATGTGATATAAGCATTATTCGCTGCCAGAGTGCTCTATTCATTGTGAAGAGCTTAACATTACAGCAGCAGGCAGCAGTCAAATACCCTTTCTTCCAAAGTGCTCAACCAACAAATATAGTTATATATACATGGTATTCAAATATTATTTCTGTTGAGCAAACTTTGGGACTTAATTTAGGTACCTGAAAATGAAGTTAAAAAGAAACAAGAACCAATAAATTTGTACTCATAAAACTTATTTGTTTCGATCCTAATGTAACCAACACTGATTTATATAAACCAGGAAGATTAAATACCTTCTTTTTTTTTTTAAGGAGAGAAAGAGAAAATGTGCAAGATCCATAACTCTCGCCTGATAAAATCTACAACTTTTATAGATCACAATTAATGGAACTCTTGGCTATATTAAGGCATTATAAACTTTTCAATGAATAATAAATCTATATTATTACAATAATTAAACTTTGACTAAATTACTTGATAATGACTTGTAAAACATCTTATATTTAATTATAACAGACAAAATTATGCTTGTCATAATTTTATCACTACTTTCTCAATTGCGATAGATATTAATCTATATCATTGAATAGCCCAAGTGAAGACTTGATTATTTGCCGTTTTCTGGGGGAACTTATATAAAGCACGTCCTAAAGCTAGTAGCAAATTTATTCTGGGTGCGGGACAAATACTCATCATATTCGGTCACCCATCAAAGAAGTCTGTTGTTTATTTAGACCCGAAACTTCTAGTGACATGGGAGCAACAACACTGACGACGCACCTAGATTCAGCACTTAAAAGTGTAATTTTAACAAAACTGTGCCAAACTTGGTAACGAATCACATTCTACGACCAGTGAGAACCAGGGCAACACTTCTAATTACATTTCATTTCTGCGAATAGAGAAAAATAATAAATCACAATTATATCCTTGAAACATATGAAAGAAATTTTGAACCTGCCAAAAAAACACGGCATGCTAAAAGGACCTTCCCCCTCCCCACCCACACCCTTGACACTGATTTCTGTAGACTTCCTCGACCATTTTTATTGTTTTAAAAATCTGTTCTGAAAATTTTAAAAAATATTAAATATTTAACAAGAATTGCAGAGGGAATCTACAGTGATAGCGGTGTCAAGGGAAAATCATCTCTTTGACCGACCCCCCTTTTTTGCTGGTACATATGTTAGACATTCATATATGTGTACACGTTTATAATTGCTTTGCTGAATATGACAGTTTGGTGGGAGTGCAAAGATTGTCCATTGTCCAAGTGCTTTCGGCCACTTCTTGAAAATAACTAAAGTAGCTGAAAGCGCTTAGGACAATGGACAATACAGACAATTTTTGGACTCCCTTACTCGCACCAAATGGAAGAATGTTAGAAAAACTAAAAAAAAAATTAATCAAATTTTCCTTTTCCGTCATAATCAACAATATATGTTTAAAGGAAACATTGCTGCCAAAATATACATTATTTATAATTTTGTAAACATATTTTTGTGTACAAATTATAGGAAATGTATAAACACTGTTTTTTTCTTTTTGTTGTTTTTTTTTTCCTCCCTAAAAAAATTACTTAATTTTTATTATCACTGGATTTGAGTCGTAAATCCATCCGAAGGAAGATCTATTCTTTAATTCTATTATGGATTTTATGCAAAGTATAATTTTACAGAATAAATATTTAATTTGAAGATTTTAGAAGAATATACAAACTTATTGTACACCATTATTTCTTGTATATTTTATTTTAACTTTCACAAAAAAAAAAGATGTTTGTTTCATAAAAAAAAGAGATACCCTGAATCATTGAAACTTTTGCATCTTTTTGGCAATTCCCACAGACTTTTTTTCTTTTTTTTTTTTTTTGTTATACTCACAAAAACAACAACAATTATATAATGAAATGAAGTATTTGTGTTAGAGAAGGAAGAAAATTTTGTACCTATTCAGCTGGTTCTCACATAGTCATCAAAGTTATGCAACATCAAACCTGGTCAGTATCTAGATGGGTGACTGCATGGGTGTGCAGGTGGTGTAATCAATTACAGCTTGAAATTGGAAATCACAGAGCCAAGATTGTAAGAATTTTTTTAGAGATAACAATCTAAAAGAATTTCTGGCTTTAAATAACCTTCTTGATAAAGGTTGATAAGTCATAAAAAAAACATCAATCAATCATGTACCTATTTGGGTATGTATGTTATTTTAATGTTGACTTTTTTTTTCTTTTCAGATAAATAGTATCTTTCTACTTTGAGTGGCTCTTGAGCCTTGTGTTGGGTGAACGTTAGTCAGAAGAAAATTTTAAGGCATCCTCCACCATTTTGAAATATATAATGGGGGATTAAACACCTGAAATATGTTGTTTCTCTACAGCCGAACCTGAAATCCATTAATATTTTCAGTAACTTTCTCGAATTTTCTCAATGTCACATGATAAGGAGTTCAAAAAGAAAATCTATCAAATCTTTTCCTTGGTCCATTTTGTTAATAATTGCATTTTGAGTTGACAATGTCGGTGTAAAAAACCTTAAACTTAAAATTAATTCTTTTCGTTATTTTCCAAGTTAAATTCTGCTGTCTTTCCTGCCTGTTCTTCACACCTTTGTCATAAAAGATTCCAACAAATAATTAAACATTCAACTGCGAATATTTCTTAAATCCTGTCTGAATTCTCATATTTGTGATAAAACAAAAAAAATCTCAGGCTCTTGCTGAAAATATCAGCTATCAAAACTCTTGCATAGAATTTAAGTATTTAGTTTCGACAGTTAGAAACATTTTTGTGATCTTTCACATTTTAACAATACAAATCTGCCCAATTTAACAAAGAAACACTTTTAAAAAAAAAAAAAAATTCTTCACAATTCGTTATCACAACTTTTCGCCTCACTTCAGTTTTGGTTCAAATAAACAAGGGAGATAACTTTGTAAGAATTGTTCCTGAACAATCCTCATAAAGTTATGTCCCTTGTTTATGTTGGAAAAATTACGTAAAACCCAGTAAATGAGAGATTTTTTTTTTTTTTTTTTTTACTTATTCAATTTTGTCAGAATTGATTTCAAAAAATTAATATTTTAACCAAAAAGTCTCATAAAGTTAACTTGAAAATATGTTTTATTTGTGCTCTTGCAATTTTTTGTGTATAGTTTTTTTTTTTTAACATTCATTTGATGAAAGTTTTCAATAAGTCAAAAAAAAACGGCTTCGTCTGTGAAGAAAAATTCTTGGATGTATTTTAAGTCAGACTTTTATTTGCATAATATTAGGAGAGAGACTTTTCTCTTTTTTCTTCTTTTTTTTTTTTTTTTTTTTTTTTTTTTTCCAGAAAATAATTTTTTCTTAACCCCCACCCACCAAACTTATTAATGTTACTCTGTTTATTAATTTGTTCCTTCCACACACTTTTATTAAGAAAGTTCCCACATTTTTTTTTTTATTACATATTGAGAAAAATTCTGGTACTCCATTTAGACTCCACTTCACCCCAACACCATATCAGATACCCATGAGTAAATGAATATATCTAATAACCAGTCTATTTTTCAGTCCCTGATATTTTACTGTAAAACAAGAACATTCAAATAAAAAGAAGGAAAAAAAGGCTAACAAAAAAAAATGAATATTGCAAGTTTGGCCATTGAATAATGAAAATAGCTGAAATGAAAATGTGATTAATCTGTAAGCGGAGGTAACGAATTCGAATTCCAGTTGAGTCCGTTACATTCACTTACATGCTAATACCCTTGGGAAAGGTGTGAATCCCCTTCTTCTTCTCCCCCCAGCTATGGGTAAATAGCAGGACAAACCGGGTTCTATAGCCTTGGATGGCAACCGGTGGGGGAAAAAAAAAATCTGCCTCGTCAGTCATGTATCGAAAGACACATGATCGCCTAAGCATGTATCATGCCTGGCACATAACTGACTGAGTAATAAATGGGCAGACAATGGGGAGGGGGCGGGAAACAGATCTCCTTCAACGTGGCAGCTAAAATGCACAGAACAAATCAACGTACTTTACAACTGGCAGCTAAAAGCCTGGATCTGTTTTCCTTTCAAATTAAATTGATATAAAATAAAAAAAATAGTAGATATATGTTTATTATTGCTTCTTTATCTGTTTTGTGCTGCAAGAAAAAAAAAATGGTTGAATTAATATAGCTGTTTATATCGTTTGTACCCATTGTGACAATTTTTTTTTTTTTTTTTAAGGTGCAATGCATTTTGATTAAAACTAAAAAGGTCAACATTTGTTGGAGATGTAAAAAAAACAGTTGATAAATTTGTCTTTAGAAATGCTGATTCATTATCAAGCCGATGCCGAAGGCTGTTGGCTTTGTGTAGAGCTGATGATGTGCAACTGATATTCAGTCATTGTTGTGTTGGAGTGAGCAGTCAGTATTAAAATCGGGTTTTAATCCTTGTTTGTAACAGGAAAAAAAATTGGCCCTCTAATTTAAAAAAAAAAAAAAAAAAATGTCATCTAGTTCTTTAGATTGTTTTAGACCTGGGCACAAAATAATTTTAATTGTTATCGTCAAAATAAGACAGATATTCATAAAAGCCCAGAAAGAAATGTTATGTATTTTCCAAAGTCTTGTACTTTAAAAATATATTGGAATTGTTTGATTGTTAGGATTCAGGCTGTCTAAGCTTTGAATTTTGTGAATTTTGCACGAGATGAAAACATGAGTATTTGGGGGGGGGGGGTCTTCTAACACTGAAATGGCAAATTTTTGAAATTCCAATTTGTAGATTCTTTTAGCATGGGAGGGAGAACAGAAGTTAATAACTAGTTCAAAATTTTCTTTCTTTCTTTTTTTTTTTTTTTTTCTTAAAGTGAGGCATTACCAAAAACCATTTTCTGCCTCTGAGAAATTTCTCAAATTTTTGAATTTGGGGCCTGTTGTGTAATGCAGGTGATGTCATAGAAACTTGGGAACTAGGCACAGCAAAAGTAAAGTTTTTTTTTTTTTGTTTTTGTTTTTTTTTTCCCCCTTACAACCAATAATGGCTTCCCAAATTTCCAGAAACTTATTTCTAGAAATCTATTCTGCTTATTTTCTTTTCAGTCTGAGAATGGAAACAAATCATTTTAAAGTATCAAAAAGAATTAAACCATTTCGATAATTTAATAGAAAACATTTATTTATCAAGATATTTCCAGATTGAAATTCTGTTCTCATCATATTTCTGTTCAGAAGTCGGATGCTTTTGGACTCTAGTGCCATCAGCTGCGTTACGCTTTCTTCGAACTGAATCACTGCAGTCCCATTGATCCAATGGACGACTTATCAAATTTATGATGAGAAGATTTACCACATTTTTAATTACAAGACGATTTCTTTTGTTCATCACAGAAAACCTTCTTTCGGCCTCCTCAAAACTTATAGAAATGGTTTTATATTTTTAGCTATTATATATCGGCTACTAATATATAAGATTATTTTCGGATAATCCAACAACTAGTTTGCTAACCACTACCTATAAGTAGGCCTATTAGCTCTGATAGTTTTTCCTCCTTTCTCAAGACATCCCCCACCAAAAAAAAACAAAACAATTTTGGTTAGATTTCAAAAGTGTGTATGCAGTCTTGTGGGTGATGAATTATTTTCCACCCTACAACCCCTTTCCCCAAAGAAAAAATGCCACAAGTTTGTTGCTATTTCCATAGTAAATGTTCAAATGAGTTACATTTCTTAGATTCACCAGTTCAGACCTCCACAGCTAGGGCCAACCATACCATGTACACTAGGAGGAACCATTCCCTTTGTCTTCCATTGGTAAGAAGGAAGTTCCATTTAGACAGTTTCTTTCCAACTGCTGCTTTGTGCAACAGACTCCCAGCAGGATGTTTTCCCAATCACTACAATCTTGACTTCTTCAAGTCTAGGGTTAACCATTATCATTCCTACATATCCTCATAAACTGCACTTAAATCTTCCTTTTATGCTCAGACAATCTCATTCAGTAACTCTCTACCTTGAGTGACTCTTGAGACTTATATTGTGTGAATATTAGTAATAAACAATTTAAAAACATCTTAGACCATCTTGAAATATATAACAGGGGGTTAAGTGGTTAGAATTCACATTTGCATAATTCCCATGTTTTTATGACATCACTCACATTCCAAAATAGACTTGAATTTCTTGGACTTTCTTTGCTTAAAGCCTAAAAAGGCACTTTTGCTCCATAGTTGGATAACTCAGAATTTTCCAAAGCAAAAACTCAATTCTAAAAAAAAAAAAAAAAAAAATGATTGTCAATATATTCAAGTAAGTTTCTTTTAAACATAATTTCAACAATTTAAGATTTTCATCTTAAAAACAATTTCTCCAAATGGTGATCTGACCAAATTGGTATATTGATGATCCAGGTTCATAATTTATCTCTCATCATTTCAACATGGTACCCATGTTTAACGCCAAATATAATTTGAAATTCATTCGCTTACATTAAGTTACAACTCCCTCCTTCACTTTTAATTCTATTGAAAAGAAAAATGAGCAGAGTTAACTTTTCATCTGGCAGCTTCAAGGTTTGATAATAAATTTTCATTAATTCAATCTTCAAGTGTGCAACACTCGAAAGTTGAGTATTTTGAAAAAAATAAAATAAATTAAAATAAATGACAGAGCAGGATCATCAGTGATGAGAGATTAACTTATATATATATATATATATATATATATATGTATGTATGTATGTATGTATATATATATATATATATATATGTGTGTGCGTGTATATACATACATACACTTTTCAGCTTTGGTTTGTTGCTACTTTATTTTAAAAATAAATAAAATTGAAAAAAAAACGATTTGTGTGTTTGTTTTAATTTCATAAATCATGTTTTCATTACCAAATTTCCCTCACTATTATTGATATCCTTTTTGGTAAAAATATCGAAATAATTTCTGTCTATGAATTCTCATTAGTTACATCCTCATTTTTTTTTTTTTTTTTACTAAACCTAAACTACCTACCGATGAGTGCTGCTGCTGTATGTCTGAAGGTTACTTTAATGAGGATAAGCTTCTGAGGAAGGCCAGAGAGCACAATGGTCGAAACATTACAATAACAAGACAATAGTCCACATGTAAATATTGCAATACGATTTAAATATGGTCAAAAAAGTTAATCCAAAAAATTTAATTCTGCATATACATACACAGACATGACAGAATTGAATAGACGCTCACAGAAACTGTTTATTTTATTAAACAAGTAATTTATACAAATGAAGTAATTATAAATGGTCATAAATTTAATAACTAATGCTTGGTTGACGTCCCTTTCACTTTTTTTAATGCAAGGACCCTTCTAGGCATGCTAGCGATGAGTTCACGAATATCATCTTGAGGGATTTCTTGCCATGTTTCACGCAATAATCCCAAAAGTTCGGGCTTAGAAGATGGCTTCCTGTTCTTTTTGCGGGGTTTTCGATCTAATATGCCCCAAAGGTGTTCAATAGGGTTAATATCCGGGGACTGACTTGGCCATGGAAGTTTATTGATCCCATTTTGTCTCAACCAATGTTGCGTTGCTTGAGCAGTGTGACATGGAGCTCCATCTTCCATGAATAGGGAGTCAACTTTGCCCATTCTACTACTTGAGAATATTGGAAGGAGCCCTTTCTTTAATATAGAAACATATTTGGTTGAATTAATGTTTCCTTCACACTCCACAAGCTCTGAGCGACCATCACTCCAAATTGCTCCCCATACCATTACTGAAAGGCCCCCATGTTTCACCGTTGGCTGCAGTCTTTTTAAATCAAACTCTTGACTACAGAGTCTCCATACCCATACACTTCCACTGTCAGAAAATAATCCGAATCTTGACTCATCAGAGAAAATGACAGTGGTCCAAAAGGTCACAGGTCTCTCCACCATCTCATGAGCCCAATCCTTTCTGCGTTTGATATTGGCTGGACGGAGAAGTGGTTTCCTTCTCGAAGCTCTGCCATAGTAGCCCAGCTTGTGAAGATACCTGACAGCTGTTCTGGGACTGACATCAACTTGTGTTGCTATGTCAGAGGCCTTGCAACGTGGATCCTGTTCAACATTTCTTTCGACAAGACGCATGGTTCTTTCAGAGGGCCCAGGGCGACCTGGATTATGTTTTGTGCACTTCTTGCCCTCTCTGGTGAATTGTACGATCACTCTATTAACAGTAGAAAGGGGTATTGAAAGATTTTCAGATATTTTTCTTTGACTAAGACCACCTTCATGTTGGCCCACGATACGTCCTCACTGAAATTCTGATAGGTCTGATGCTCCTTTGGTTCGTGGCATGTTCCAGTATTGTTATAAGCAATTTTAATCAAATAATCTAAGTTAATTTATCTTGGTTATTAAAAATAATCAGAAATAAAATTTATCTTGGTGTCTATTCAATTCTGTCATGTCTGTGTATATAAAAATTCAAATCATGTAATTCTTAGAAATAATTCATCACCTCAAATATCTAGCCTATGTAAAAATAATATTTATGAATTCTTGTCTTTTGGGAGATGGTCTCACCAATACTAACTATCAATAAACAACATGAAATTCTTACATTGGCCAAACATGCACAAGACTCTTGTAAGTTGACTTGTTATTTGTTCAAATTTAGTGCAGTTTACATATATAGAGGGACATATGAGTAAGGAAACTAATATTAGCATAAGATATTTTAGTAGAGAATTAAACATCTATATATATGATAAAATATATTTTTACGGTATGTTATATTTATGAGTTAAAGTGTATATCAATATAAAAGTGGACATTAAAGTCACCACCCAGTAGCAAGAGTCTGTTTCATGTTACTCACAGTCATCAGGCCATGTTTAACATGAAACAGACTGTCAGCTCTGTGTTGACTTCAATGTCCACATATTGGAGTCAACACAGAGCTGACGGTCCGTTTCATGTTAAACATGGCCTGATGACTGTGAGTAACATGAAACAGACTCTTGCTACTGGGTGGTGACTTTCATGTCCACTTTTTCTGTCCTGGACATTGAGTTCTACCTGGGACCTATCCTCTTGGGAATTTATTTATATAAATATATATATATAGTCCTGGCTCTTTTTTTAAAACCTTTTTTTCCTTCGAGATTGATTTGATTATTGGCAAATCAAGAATTTGAAGGTTTTTCAAAACGAGTATAGTTACCTATATATATATATATATATAATAAAAATAATATATATATATAATAAAAATATATATATATAATAAAAATAATATATATATATAAAAATAATATATATATATATATATATATATAATAAAAATATATATATATATAATAAAAATATATATATATATATATATATAATAAAAATAATATATATATATATATATATATATATACATATAAGTAATTTATACAATGTTAGGTGGAGTAATAGATAATGGCTTGGATTTAGGAATCAGAGAGACAAGTTCGAATTCCAGTCGAATCCATTACATTCACTTACGTGCTAATACCCTTAGGAAAGATATTAATCTTCTTCTTCTATCTCCAACTATGGGTAAATAGCAGGACAGACTGGGTTCTATAGCCTTGGATGGCAACTGGTCTACTGCAGAAAGAAATAGCAACCTACTGCAGGAAAAAATCTGCCTTGTCAGTCATGTATCGAAAGTTACATGATTGCCTAAGTATGTATCACACGACACATAACTGACTGAATGTGATTAACGGAGAAATCACTTCACTAACAAGACTTAATGAGACATTAACTTACTATCGATTCCTTGAATAATACGATCCTTATATTTGAGTTGTTGTTAGATGGAATTGACAGGCAAAGTGTTTTCAACAATTTCAATTTGTATGGAAAAATTGCACCCCAAAGATGACAATTTGAAATTGTTGAAAGTACTTAAAGCCAAAAAATTCCCTACTTAACCGGGCAACCAAATTCATGTCAGAGCATTTTGAGTAATAAAAAAGAATGAGCAGCTCTAAAAAGAGTCTTCCCAAAAACTGCTTGCTGGCAGAAAAGTGCTCGATGCCACAAAAAATGGCAGAGCATCCATAAATCAAAATCCGGGTAAGCAATGACTGGCCATGACTGCCAGTCTCATTTTATATATATATATATATATATATATATATATATATATATAAACACATATATATACATATAGCAAGCACATATATAACACACGCAAATATATATTAATACACACACACTCACACACATATATATATATTAATACACACAAATATATATTAATATACACATAACACATATAAACACGTATATATATAAACACACACATATATATATATAGCATGCATATATATAACATATATATATTAATACACACACTCACACACACATATATATTAATACACACAAATATATATTAATACACACATATATAAACATGTATATATATATATATATATATAAACACATATATATATATAGCATGCATATATATAACACACACACATATTAATACACACAAATATATATTAATACATACATATAAACACGTATATAAATATATATATATATAACACAAATGTATATATGTATATATATATATATATATATATATATATATATATATATATATATATAGCACACACATACACACACACACACACACACATATATATATATATATATATATATATATATATATATATTACCAGTTTGTGACTGGTAGGGATAATTCCAGGAGAATACTAATCCAGGGAGAACACAATGTAGACATAATTTATTTTGTGAATATCAAATCTTCGATATTCACAAAATAAATTATGACCAAAATGAATATTTAAGGTTTTCCTTCTGATTATTATTATTATTATATACGTATATAGGTTTAAATAAATTTCTAGTAGTACAGGACTTTATAATAGCAAGGAACAAGTGTAATTTCTTATTCAAATTACAAGGCATATTTGATGTAAATTAATAAAACTAAATCAAGTTTATTCTGGTAATTAAAAAACGTGTAAATAAATTTATCGAATGGGACAATTAGGGTGAGAGAAAAAAAAGTGGTTTGTAAAAAGAAAATTTTTGTTAAAAAAAAGTCTGTTTTAATACACATCTAAGTCCAGAAACTCTGTAAAGTTCGAAATCGATTATCACTTTATCAATAACATGAACAGGATCACCATCTAAAAGTATTTTTTTTTAAAAATCAATATTTATTTCCGATTCTGACAAATGTCGCAGGTTGAGGAAGTTTCAATAAAATGCTAATCTACAAAAATTATTTTATCTGTCCAAAATATAACATTTTTTAGGGTGGGGGGATAATTTTCTCAAACCGTCATGACAACATAAGGGCGATAACTTCATTCCAAGTAACTAAATTATCTCCCCTGAACCCGACAGCCGAAAATTTATCAACTTTTATCTGAATATTTAGGATGTGTCATTAACATTATTTATATATTATTTCTATTTCGATTGATGTCCCATAAGCAATAGCTTAGTGTATGAAAGCGTTAGCTCGTGTATTTGGTGACATTGTGAGTTCAATCCCTGGGTCAGGCAGTGCAGACTCTTTTGGAAACATGATATACAGTACTAAGAATAAAATGAGATATCCACAGGCATGGAAACAATCTACCCTACACTTGATTAAAAAGTGTTCAGTTCAAATTTCTCTGAAGAAGTTTACCTATTATTATCATAAGATGAGGACTAAAGTTGAATTTTGCCTTGTCTAACAAAAGTATACATGCTTCATATGCAAGACACATTGTTGTATCATCAGACCTATAAACCAAGGCTCTCATTGTTTTATATAACATAGACTGACATAAGAACCTATACTTCCAAGATGGAACAAATATATCAGAGAACTCTTCCATGATGAAAGAGAACACCCGGCAATACACAGAAATATCGATGAACCAGAAATATTAAAATCTAGAGTGGAATCTGCACAGGCAAAATTGAACACAAAATGGCAGGGCCATACAGAATTGTGATAGAGATGTTGGTGGCCTTAGATGATTTCAGCATAAACAAGATCATAGAAATAATAAATGAAATATACAACAGTGGTGTAATACTGGAAGACCTTAGTAAATCTATTTTCATAGCACTGGTGAAGAAGCCAGGTGTAAATGAATATGAACTCTATAGTTACATGGGGGCTTAGGGTTTAAAATGAACAGTTGATTTACCCATGCCAAGAAGATTAATGAAGGACAATAAAGACAAGGAAACACACAAATAATTTTAACAAATGAAGATAAGGAATTTATTCACAAATTTACATGCTTAAAGTAGTGTCAGTAGCTCGTTTCAGGAAAATAAATCAGAATTTTTAATGTCTATAGTTTCAACGTATTGTAATGAAGAGGAAATGCTCATTAAATGATCTGACACAAAATAACATCCCAAAATGTTTAAGACAAAAATAAGAGAGGGTGTTGCTCCCCGAAGGCATATATGGTTTGCATGGGTTCAAAAGTAGACAAAGAGAGATAGTTTGAAATACTTAGCTTTCTTGTGTTGTTGATTGAAAATTCTTTGAAGTGCTGCATTCATGTTAGAGGCTGATAATATAATTGTCAAGTAATTTTACACTTGTGAGAACTTCAACACTGGTCACAAAGAACTGAAACAAAACCTTTCACGTGACTTCAGACACACTTCTTTTATTAATTTAATTTTTCTCATTTTATATCAAACATTATTTCACATTGGCTATGTTCTTTTCCTCTTCTTCTTGGCTGACTGGCTAATTTCTGTGAAGGCAAGGTTTTCATTAGCCAAAAAACAATCTCACAAATTCTTTTCCTTCTTCTTCTCTGCTCATCAGTCAGTTTCTGTAAAGGCAAGCTTTTCATTGGTCCAAAGAAATTTTCACATAGGCTTGATTCCTCAGTCCTCTGAATTGAAGAGAGTGGGTGAAGAGAGTTATTATTATTATTTCATACTCGTTACAACTCCATCGGGAAATCAGCCTAATGAGCCATATAAGAAAACTTATCTGAATTCTTGCATGAAGAAGAAGAATCAAATCAATCCTTAACAAAAGATAAATGCTGACTAATATGCAGTGGACCAAGCCTATTAATAGCAATGTGTATAATACAAGGGATTCCATATTTCACTGTCTGTTGAAATTATCTCACTGGACTTTAAAACCTGTCTTTTTAAAGAGAACATTTTAAGATGACCTAAATACTTTTTTGTGTTATTTTTGAATGTCAAAATATTTAAGGGAGACATAATATGAGAATTTCAAATGTCAAATAAAAATTGAAATGGTAGCTGCAATGTATTTTGATTTTTTTAGACTACTATTTTCCTCATAATAGAAATCAAAGCGGGTTTTCTAAAGAAAACTAGCATTATTCAATGCATCTACATAATTGACTGGTTTGTTGCACCATCCATTTACACAAACTCATTTTTCTTCTTTTATATACTTTGTCCCTTCAGGACATTGGCTATCATGGCTCTCCACAATTTCCTGTCCTTTGTAGCTCTTCATAAACTTTGTCGTTTTGTTATCTCTCCTTAACCTTGTGGCATCACCCATTTACACAAGCTCATTCTTCTAGTTTTTCTATGTGCTGTGTCCCTTCAGGACATTGGCAATCATGGCTCTCCACAATTGTTCCTTATTCTGCCATTCATTTACTCAAGATCTCTAGGTAACATGCTCTCTTTTCCCGTCCTTCTTGCTGTGAGTACCAAATTTTCCAACCCCTCTTTCCTCATTATGTGCCCTAGAAATTTAAGCTATCTCTTTCTGATGTTAAGTGTTCTTTTGTTTTTATTTTCTCTAGAACTTTGTTGTTGCTCACATGTTCGGTCAATGGTATTCTCAGCATCCTTCTGTAGAACATTTCTGTTGCTCTATGAAGATTTGATCCAAATGATATGGCATATGATGCTTGAATGCCTCAACTGCAGTTATCGGAACAATGACAACATCGTGGAACGGGGTGTTAGTTTAGACTTTAGACTGACACAGACCAGCAAAGAATATGATTCTACTGGCTTGTGTACTTATTTCTTGGACAATTCCAACCAACATTGCCTACAAGAAGCCAAGTTTGAATTCAGTAGCAAACAGTCTGTCTACAACAATCTATGGAACAGAAAATCCAATATTCGATGCTAGTGGCAGAGTTCGTTACCCTTCCATTGAACTACGATTAACTTCAATGTCAAATATTCAGATAAGCACTGTTCTTTAGTTCCACTACTTGGAACCTTTGCAACCAGGACTCACCATTTCCATGGAATCAAAACACCCATATTACCTCTGTAAGGAGGAAGTTCCACACAGACAGGGCTAGATTTAAATGAAGAGGGGCCCAACGCTATTCCACTTGTGAGGCCCCTTCAAATCTCCCATTCTCATGAATTGAGAAAACTGAAGAGTTTTAAATGAAATAATTTGAGTAAAGACGAGGATAATGACAGGGTTTTGAAATTCCACAGTTGACAATTCGTCCTCTAATGGACATAAGGGGTTATTGCTAAATACAGTATGTGATTGAAAAAAATGCTTGAATGTTAAAATTTTTAAAATCTATAAAGAAATCAATGCTAGCTTTGAGTTATTGGCTTAAGACAGAATTATTCTGAAATGGAATGTAAGGAAAATTACTGAAGGGTTGTTTCGAGTCGACAATGCATTATAACAGCATGTGTAAGAAAGACATATGACAGTGTCAAAAATATTATACGGTATATATTATAGATTTTGAGGCCCTAGGCTTCAGCCTGCTAGCCTATACTAAGTGCAACAGCAAAATTTTCCAAATCATGTAACAGCATAATTGGCCATCCCACAAAATGTTTAATATCTAAAAAATCACTAAACTAATTGAGTTTCTTTTTTTTCCAGGTTTTCAGATAAGACGTTTAGCCATCTTGACACCATTTTTCATAAGAATCACTGAAAAACCCTTTGAGTTATTCAGCTAAAAAGAGAGCAGGTTAAAATTGTCTTGTGTCACACCCACTGTCTTCCCAACTGAGCAATGGTGAGAGGAAAAAGATCATTCAGGCCTTCAGTAATAGTACCAATATTCATACTCTGGTTTTTATCTTCAAAGTCCATTCAAAAACCATCAAGAGAACAGTAAATAAGTTTAAAAAAAGAGGGAACAGTAGAGAGGAAAACAGGACCAGGGGTCACAACAGGAAGAGGGATCATCATTTCAACTTTGAATTAAAGAGATCAATTAGAAAAGATCCAACTCAATTCATACGACGTTTGGCACATGAGAGAGGAGTTTCACCTCTGACAATTTGGTTTGGTCTGTTCTGATTTATGGCATATCAACCTCAATGGGTTATTTAATGCTGGCAAAATTTTCATTGTTGGCAATATTTTTTCAAAAAATCTATTTCTGGTAATATTTTTTCCTTCAAGAAATCTTTCTTGTAATAATTTTCCTTTGCTGGTAATATCTGCTTTTCAAAAATGTATTGCTGGCAATATTTTTTTTTTTAATAAAGTATTGCTGGTAATAATTTTTTTACAAAGTATTTCTGGTATTAAAACCTATTCTTACATTTTCATAGTGCTTTGACCCCAGTTTGGGGGTTAACTATTTGCCCATAGCCGGGACCCTAACAGGTGCTACCACCCCGGGTCAGGGTGGACCAAGGAACACCAGCAATTAAGAGATGGTTCCACACTCCTCAGAACCTCCTGATCAGAGTCCTTGCTGCTGGATGTAGTTTATCGTCTTACCCAGGACGGAGCTATGACAGTCCAAAGAGCAGTGAAAAAGACTTGAAAATGAAATCGTACAATTTTGCTGTTACATGATTTGGACAATTTTGCACTGAACACAGACATCTTTTCCCAAAATAGAAACACCTGTATGGACGCTTTCCTGAATATAATGACCTTCACCTCTTCAAATCAAACGTCAAATGATATCTATCCACCTTATCATAATAATCTTCACTTCTAACGCCTTTCACATTCGTATCACATGCCTCATTCAGTAACTTTCTAGCATGAGTGGCTCACGGGCCTTATAATGGATGAAATTTAATATTTAAAAAAATAATAATTAGGCATCAGTCAACATGGTGATTTGACAATTTCCTATATCTCACTGGACAGGGGCTACATCATCTTACATATAAATATTTGCCTTACTTGGTCCTTTTCAGCCATTTTTATTGTTTTAATTCCAACTAGAAAAAGAAATGGGCAATCTTGTCCAGAAAAAAAACAGTGTGTCAAAAGGATGACTTTTTCCCTTGACACCGCTGTTATTTTAAATACTTTCACTCCTCGGCAATGTTGTTTTAAAAAGTGATTATTAGAATTGTAATAAAACTTAAACATATGATGAAAGTGTATTTATATATTTTCTTTGTTCTTGAGAATTGACAACAAAAATAATAATTTATTAGATAGTTTGTTTACACTATTTATTTATTATTTATTGGAATACTTGGCAAAACGTAATCTCATTGCCAATTAATTCAATTTTATAAAATTGTAAATAAGGATTTCCTTATAGCTGATTCTCATCATTTAATAATGTAGTAAATGTTTATAAATTTATGAATAAAAAATTGTTTTCGCATTTATTTCTTTATTAATTAATAAATGATAAATATTGCCTTGGATTCGTTCTAATTGGATTCGTTTTTAGGACGGCGTAAAAAGAAAATCATTCTTGTAAATAAACAATATTATAAAGTGTCTAATATTTTTGTTATCAATTTTCAAGAACAAAAAATAAAATTGTTGTAAATAATCTAATGAATAGTCTACATATGTCCCATAACAACTGGTACATTTAATGTATGAAATGTGTGAGTAAATGGAACAATTATTATAGGACAAAAGTAGTATTATATAAATAATAGCCTGCCTTGCTCTGTCCTATAATAGTTTGTACATTTAGCATATGAAATGTGTAGGCAAATGAAACAACTATTATGGGACAAAAGTAGTATTATATAAATAATAATAGACTGCCTCTGTCCCATAATAGTTGGTACATTTAGCATATGAAATGTGTGGGTAAATGGAACAATTATTATGGGACAGAAGTAGTATTATATAAATAATAGACTGCCTTGCTCTGTCCTATAATAGTTGGTACATTTAGCATATGAAATGTGTAGGCAAATGGAACAAATATTATGGGACAGAAGTACTATATGCACCTCTTACTAAACATTTTATAAATACAACATAGGCAATGAGAACAGTCCACCCCCATAGATTAAATAACGGTTTCCTTTTGGAATTCCCTGTAAGTTACCCAGACTGATATACACCTGAGGAAGGCCGGAAAACACAACAGCAGAAATGTGATAACAACAAAGATGAGGATAATAGTCCAAAATTAAATAGGGTAAATAAAATTTTGTTTAATTTTACATTTTTTTCTCTATTTTTTTGAGTTGGGTAATCCACACTGAAGTCAGTTGTACAATTGCTAATGACTTGAAAATATTTGGATTGTGTGCTTTCAAGAGACTTGATGGTCATTTTGAAAAATGGCTGCACATGTTGGGCATGACATATTGCTAGGGCTTTACTGTTGGCAACAGTGGTCAAATGAATATTTCTGCAACTGTAGACCAGGTTCTGGATGGCCATATAGTGCAGATGCTTACCAAGATCAATGCTGTGTCAGAGCAGATGTTGAAGACTTCACAGTGTCTGTTGCACAGATCAGAGCAAATACAGTCCCAAAAGTATCAATCCAGACTCTGTTGAGAATTCCTGACTTGCCACAGAAACAAGAGTGAAAGTGAAAGTGCCTAGAACAAAATTTCTATTTACGCAACACACCAACATGCACATCTTGGAGTTGGGGAGAAACATCACCTAGGGGATTGACTACATGATCTTCTTATTAGCAACTTCGGATTTTGACCACAGACTCAGATGTCAACATTTTTTGCACAAGAATTAGTACTCAAGGTGCTTCAGTGGTTGCCTAAGTTCTCTTTTTTTAAGCCTGGATCTGATAAATAGAAAAGAAAAACATTTCAATGTCAGTGAATTGATAGAATTCTTGAAGACCTTAAAAATGTATTACTGTGTTTAGCAACTCTTTTTCTTTAAGCGATGTTTTTCTTTTTCGTGCTTTTTTTGAGTTTCTCAGCCACACTGAAGTCAGCTGAGTTGTTGAAATTTAGTCTATTTTGAGTACAGAAGATTATTAAAATAAAAATATGTACTCTCGTAGTACGAATTATATTCATTTGAACTTCTCTCTTTATATACAATATTTGAATTTCTCCTTCTCTGTCTCTATATATATATGCATACACACACAAATTTTCTTAAATTTCTCATATATATATATATACACACACACACTTTACTTGCATTTTTCTCATATATATGAGAGAAATACAAGTGTTTGTGTGTGTGTATATATATATGTATATATATATATATATGTATATATATATGTATGTATATATGTATGTATGTATATATATATGTATGTATGTATATATTTTCTGTTTTCTTTTTGAATTTGTAGGTCTGATGAATTGGATCGTGTTTACGATTCCAATGGAATAAATTATGACCATAGAATATTAGTGTTTAAGCCTTTTTATTATATTCTTACTCTGTCCTGGACATTGAGTTCTACCTGGACCATATCCTCTTGGAATTATTTTTTATACATATATATGTATGTGTATGGATGTATATTTATATTTTAGATATATGATTGCACATGTATGTGTATATTTACCACTAATATTATCAATATATATATATATATATATATATATCATAATTGCTAATTTTTCCTGTCTGTAGAGGTTGCAAATATGGTTGTGACTGATGGTTTTGCCATTATTTTTTTAAATCTATGTTTCCGTACACCCTATGTACGTTTTATTCTGGCCATTCACATCCGTTACTTCTGCTTTATAAATTATAGCTTCTGTTTTACAAGCTCCATTTAATGGACATTTCTTATTTCTGCAGCTGCATAAATTACTGGTGCTAGTTTGCTGTCCGTTAGTTCTGAGATTTCTGGCGTTGTGTCTAGTTATTATAGTTTCGAAATTACTAGAGGAACTGCAGCTTAATTTAACTGTTTTTATTGAATATCTTGTGTAATTCTGAATTTTGGGGGACATGTTTAATAAGTAACTTGAAAAATAATTTACCTATTTTACATTTTAGCTCTAAGTTAAAAGGTGGGGTTAAACCAAGTAATATTTGTCTTTTCCTCGAATTGCCCTTCGTATGCTCTTTAATTTGTTGAGGTTTAAATTCTAGTTTGGTTTTGTGAGCCTCTACCTTTAAGTTCTCATATACTTCCTTTTTATCCTCAAAAATTATTCTACTAGAAGAGTTTTTGGATAACCTAGACTTTATTGCTTTAGGGATGATCAGATGTTGGTTAGATCTAATGCTCACATATTTTAATTTTGCGTCCTGTTTCATGTACGGAGAGACGCTGCCAGCATCCTCCTCCTTTTCTATTACACCCAACGTCATGCATTTATTTATTTTTGAAAATAATAATGTAGCATTCTTTAGTTTTTTTAAAAATATAAAAAAGTATTAGGTGATCATTTGATAAAAATCGCCCGAGATTGATACCAAGATAGCGGATTCAACTGACCTTGTGATTTTTTTAAAGTAAGTGTGTGTGTGTATATATATATATGTATGTATATATATATATATATATATATATATATATATATATATATATATATATATGATAAATTAATTGATTTAAAATATGTTTTTTTTCGCTACACAGTGATAACCATGTGTCAAAAATGGAAGTTAAAGCCTTCGAATTTAATTTTATTAAATTTGAAGGCTTTAACTTCCATTTTTGAAACATGGTTATCACTGTGTAGCGAAAAAAAACATTTTAAATCAATTAATTTATAATATTAATGCTCTGTAAATTTACATTGAGCACTATTGTGTAAAAATAAAAATATCTATAAGAACACCGGATTTTATATCTTACTGTTCTTTCTTTTTATTTAATATATATATATATATATATATATATATATATATATATCTCAATCAACCAGATTTTTATTACTTTTATTTTTAGTGGATACCCCTATTTAATTAGATGCTCCGTTTGTTTATTTTAAATGGTATATTTATTTTCATCTTCCTTTGCAGGAGAAACTGTTGTTAAATCTGATGTGCTTTTAACTGACTCAGCCACAAACAGCATTGCCGATCACACAAGGCCGAATACTGTTTCTGAGCACAATCCTTCACACTCCAGTTTCTCAAAAGTTCATATCTGAAACATAAACAAAGCAATTTCTAAAGAAGGAAGTAATATTTTGTTTTTTTTATTTGTCAATTTGACAGATTTTTATGACTAAGATCCACTATCTCATTAAAATAACATTTAAAGTGATATACACATTGTGTGTATGTGTGTGTATATATATATATATATATATATATATATATATATTTTACAATGAATCATTCATGTAAATTAGTAAAGTTAATGATATAAAATGGCAAAAGCCCTTTGCTAACAAAATGAAATATTTTTAAAAAATGTGTGTGTGTATATATAATTATATATATATAATTAAAACAAAATTTGTGTTTAATCAGAGAATATAGTTTCTACAGGGTGCCCTCTAACCAACAACAACATTCTTCAGCAGAGTAATCCCCACTTCTTTGTTTATTCCTTGTCTCATTGAAAAAGGACACAGGCGTGTCTGAAAATTCCGACTTTAGAATCTTTCTCTTCATTTTATAAATATCACCAATCTTATTGCCAATATTGTTACCATTTTGTTGTTTTTTTTATTGCACAAATTTTATTAACAAACCTATTAAATCTACTTAATCCGATACATGTGTGTGACCAATGAGAACTAACCAAAATCATAACATTCCAGGACTCTGTCCGCTTTTTTTCATTTCTTTCTTGGTCTCTGATAAAGCCTTACTAAAGGTGAAACATGTTAGATTGAGATTCATTTCCTACTTGTTCTTCATTTTATCATATATATATATTATATATATAGTGAGAGAGAGAGGAAAGATTATTTGAATTTCTTATAGGAATGATTAGTTATTATTTTCAAATTGTGAAAAAATAAACAACAATATCACAAATACACAAAATGTTTCTCACATTTTGAATACAAATTAATTTCAGAAAAAATACACAGATTAGAAAAACATCACCAGTTTTCATTTGCCTTTAACAAAATACATTAGTATCTGTCTATATTTCTGAGATGAGGTATTATGTACACTATTTACATTATTCGGACTATTGTCCTCATCTTTGTTGCCATATTTATCAACGTTTCAGCCGTTGTGCGCTCCAGCCTTCATCAGATGGTTGGAATGTTGAACTGAACACTTTATTTCGCTTGCTGGGGTAGACTGTTCTAGTTCCATGTGTCATGTCTAATGGATGTCAGTTATCAGTTATCTCCTGTTAATTCCTCTGTCCAAGTTCTCCACCGCCTTAACCCAGTATTGAACTCACACTCTTTGGTTCCTGTCACTGGATCTAACGAACGCCTTTATCCACTGTGCTATGTATCCTTGAGGTTAAGGCGGTGGAGAACTTGAAGAGGGGAAGTAACAGGCGATAACTGATAACTGACATCCATTAGATATGGCACGTGGAACTAGAACAGTCTACCCCAGTGAGCAAAATAAAGGGTTCAGTTTGACATTCCAACCATCTGAAGAAGGCCAGAGTGTACAACAGCCAAAACATTGTGATAAATATGGCAACAAAGATGAGGATGATAGTCCGAATAATGTAAATAGTGAAAATACATTAGTTTTGCTTGTTTTTTTGTTTGAGAGCAACTTTTCAGAAAGCCTGTAAATTTGACACAGATGATAAGAAGAAGAAAAAAAAAAGAAAGAGAATCAAACCTAAAAACAAAATGATTTTATTTCAGATTTTTGTGATATCAGCAGGTTTATACTTTCTTTTTCTTCCACAGAAAAAAAAAGAGAGTGGTATGACGTGGGACAGGGGAAGAATTAGCCATTGAAAATAATAATAATGGTTGTGGTGGTTCACTTAAGTGAATAAAGACATTCAAAAATAAAAACAAAAGTGAATGCATGTGTATACATAAAAATGGTGTTTATATATAGATATATATATTTATTTATGTGTGTGTATATGATAGACATACATTTTTTTTTATATTAATAAATTAATAAAAAATATACCATTTACTCATTTTAGGTCTTGTAATTACATATATTCAATTACCTTTTTAAGTGCTAAAAATATCTACAAAAAAAAAAAAAAAAAAAAAAAATCTCTCTAATCTTTAAGAATAAAACTAGAACAAATGTCTAATTACTGCAGCATTTTGGCTTCCCGAACCAAAGCTTCTTCACAATTTGGGCCAAGAACTTTCTTTTAGAAGATGCAGAATTTACACAATTTTTGGTGCCATCAATATGACAGGCAGTTTTCATTGTTTTGCTCTGAAACAATGAAAAGGAAAAGTTTTGGAATGGAAAAAAAAAATATTGTGATATAAAAATTAAAATCTTTGAGACTGGAGGTAAGAATTTTGGATTGGTAAATCCTTAATATATTTTAATCCAATTAAATCTTTATCATTGCATTGATTAAATAAAATTTTTTAAAATTGAAAATATTACGACATAAAAATTTCTCAAAAATTAAAAAATAAAAGTTTCCACAAGACGCACAATGGCAGAAAATCTATGCCACCGTCATCGTTATCTCTTCCTTTTAAAAATATATAGGAATTTTTATATTTCCTAATAAAATAAGCAAAAAAGCAAACTGAAACCAAAAATACATGAAGTGTCAATTTAAACAGAACTAAAAAAATAATTAGCAAAATTAACCTTTGCACCCACAAAAAAACATTGTCAAAAGGACAGTTATTCTGTTGACAGTGTTATTGCTGTATACACTTTTGACTCCCTTACCAATGTTTGTTGTTTTTAAAAAGCAATGATCGGAATTTTAATAAAACCCAAACATATAACAGTGGATTTATACATTTTCTTTATTCTTGAGAACTGACAACAAAGATGGTAACACTATTTGATTGCTTATTTACAAGAACAATTTTATATTTATGACATTATAAAAATATGTGAACTATAATGAAATATTTATTATTTACCATTTCAGAAAGAAAGAAATATGAAAAGAAATTTTTTATTCATAAATCTATAGAAAATGTGTGAACAAGAAAATTTAAATAAACACATGATGACGTGTAACTGTAATTATGAATTTTGAAAAAGAAAGTATTTTCCAGGCAATTCTTTCATTTGCTCTCGCCACATAAATTCACTAAAATAAGTTGAGAGGATTTCTTTCTCTAACATATTTTGATTATTTTGTGATTTTTTAATTATTTTTTAATAAAAATATTTATTTCCTTACAAAATGGTAACTACTAAATATAACATTGTACATGGTTCATATATTTTTTTATAAGCTTTTAAATAAACAATGCCGAGGGAATTGGTTGGTTGATTTTGTTTGGTGCCATATCATCCTCTATGGGTTATTTAATGCCGAAATCTAAATATTTTGTACGTAATTTCATCCCCTCAACCATAGATACCCCGTACACAATTTTATACCTTCAGGGGAGGGGAGGTTTTTTTAGATATATAGTTTATAGATCATAAAATAAAACAGTTGTGAGTTCAATACCTGGCTACAGCAGAGGCGAACAAAAAAAAAAAAAACCTAGAGAATTGAGTTAAAGGGAGATAACTGCATGGCACGTGGAACTAGAACAAACTACGGGGGGGGGACGAAATAATGGGTTTGGTTCGAAATTCTAATCACCAGAAGGAGGCTGGAGCGTACAACGGCCGAAGCGTCCTGAATATGGCCACAAAGACGAGGACAGCGATGTAAATAGTGTAAATAATTATTATTTGTCATTTCATAAAGAAATAAATACAAAAAGAATTTTTTTTATTCATAAATCTATAAAAATATCTGAACAAGAAAATTTAAATAAACACATGATGACGTGTAACTGTAATTATGAATTTTGAAAAAAAAGTATTTTCCAGGCAATTCTTTCATTTGCTCTCGCCACATAAATTCACTAAAATTTCTCTAACATATTTTGATTATTTTGTGATTTTTTTAATAAAAATACTTATTACCAAATTTATTTCTTTATAAAAAGTAAATAATAAATATTGTATTATACTTGGTTAACATTTTTATAATTTTATAAACAAACATTGCCGAGAGAGTCAAGTGTATACAGTAATAGTAGTGGTGTTAAAGGAATAACAGTCTTTTTGACACTTTTTTTTTTTTGCAGGCAAAAAATTTTAAAATTGCCACATACTTTGAGAGACCCTGTAAAGAGGTTGCTAAACATTTTACATGTGATTTTAATAATTTTATTTTTAATATAGATGATCAATTTTCTAAATATTTACTTAAATTCTATTACTAAAAAAAATTTTCTTGGATATAATTACATATTGGCAATCTTTAACCTTCCTGCCTACAAAAATATTTTGTGTTAAAAGGATGGTTTTTCTATTGACACCACTATTATTTTAACTACCTTCACTCCTTGGCAATGCTTATTGAGTTAAAAAGTTGATTTGAATTGTAATGAAACAAACATGAATTTATACATTTTTGTTCTTGAGAATTGACAACAAAAGTAATAAACACTATTTATTTATTAGATTGTTTATTGGAATGACTGGCAAAACATTGGCTAATTGCCAATCAATTCCAACTTCATAAAATCGTAAATGATAAGGATTTCCTTATAATTGGTACACATAATCATTTGGTAAATGTTTATAAATCTATGAATGAGTTCGAATCAAATATAGAACAGTTATGGATTGGAATCTGACAAAATGATACGATAAATAACAAATAGGAAATGATTGTCAATCTAACATGTTTCAATTTTATTAAAGCTTCATCAGAGAATGAGATATAAAGAAAAAGAAAAAAATTCTTGTATTTTTACTTTTGTTTTCTTTGATTTTCATTGGTAAAGTAGAAGTGGCAGTTACATTTATCTATTTCAACAGTAAATGGGTGGGACCTAGATGCCAATAAGGATTTCCTTAGAGTTGCTTCACATATTTTAATAATTTAGTAAATATTTATAAATTTATGAATAAACGTTTTCATATTTATTTCTTTATAAATTAGTAAATGATAAATATTTCATTGAATTAGTTTTAATACAATTGTATTAGTCTATATTTCTGAGATGAGGTATTATGTACACTATTTACATTATTCGGACTATTGTCCTCATCTTTGTCGCCATATTTATTACAATGTTTCGGCCGTTGTATGCTCCAGCCTTCTTCAGGTGATTGGAATGTCAAATTGAACCCTTTATTTCGCTTACTGGGGTAGACTGTTCTAGTTCCACGTGCCATGTTTAATGGACATCAGTTATCTCCTGTTAATTCCCCTCTGAAAGTTCTCCACTGCCTTAACTGGATATTGAACTCACACTCCTTGGGTCCTGTCACTGGATCTAACGCCTTTATCCGCAGTGGATAAACATGGCACAGTGGATAAACACTGCACATGGAACTAGAACAGTCTACCCCAGTGAGTCAAATAAAGGGTTCAGTTCGACATTCCAACCACCTGAAGAAGGCCGGAGCGTACAACAGCCGAAACGTTGTAATAAATATGGCGACAAAGATGAGGACAATAGTCCAAATAATGTAAATAGTGTACAATTGTATTAGTTTTTAGAATGTTGTAAATATAAAATTATCCTTGTAAATAAGCAATCTAATAAATTGTGCTTAATATTTTTGTCAATTCTAAAGAACAAAAAATGTATAAATTCATATGTTTAAGTTTTATTACAATTCTAATCATTGCTTTTTAAAAACAATAAACATTGCCGAGGGGTGAAGGTAGTTAAAATAATAGCGGTGTCAAGGGAAAAAACGTCCTTCTGAAACACTGTTTTTTTTTCCAAGCACAAAGGTTAAAGATTGCCTACATATACAGGGGTTGGACAAAATAATTGGAACAGGTGCAAATTCCACAGACCTATTATATTAAGAACTTTAACTAAAACTTCATAATTGCAGGTTATATCTATTGTAAGTGCATTTATTTATCTAATTTACTGTCTTTGGCTTTTTTTATTTTTAGAATTTAGTTTTTAAGCTAAATGCATGACCTTTCTGAGTGCGAAAATGGGCAAATTGTTGGAGCTCGCATGGCAGGAGCCTCGATCACTAAGGTTGCTAAACCGTTTGGTTTTTCAAGAGCTACCATATCAAGAACTATGACGCAATTCGAGAAACAGGGTAAAACCTCTAGCAAGCATAGCAATTCAGGCCAGACTTGCAAACTTACTGACAGGAACCAACGTGCATTGAAACGCAATGTGGCGAAAAATCATCGGACTACTGCGGCCAAAGTGACTGCTGAGTTGAATAATCATCTGAATAGTCCAGTTTCTACTAAAACTGTTTGTCGTGAGCTCCATAAGGCTGGATATTATGGAAGAGTCGCCGTAAGGAAACCTCTTCTCTCCACTCGCAACATTCAGAAGTGGTTGAAGTGGTGCAGAGATCACAATGCCTGGTCTGCAGACCAATGGAAGCAAGTCATATTCTCAGAAGAGTTCAGTTTTTCTCTTTTCCCAACTTCAGGGCGAGTTTATGTGTGGAGGCAGCCCAGAGAAGCTGACAACCCTGATTGCCTTCTTCCAACAGTGAAGCATGGAGGTGGATCAGTGATAGTTTGGGTCGCCATATCATGGAAATGTCTCGGTCCAATAGTTGCACTGCATTGTAGAATCAATAGCAAAGATTACCAGAATATTTTGGGAGATCATGTTCATCCAATGGCCCAGACTTTATTCCCTGATGGTGACTGCATCTTCCAAGACGATAATGCTCCAATACATACCGCTCGAGTGGTTAAGAATTGGTATGAAGAGCATGAAAGTGAGCTAGAACACATGGAGTGGCCTCCCCAATCTCCAGATAGCAATATTATTAAACATTTGCGGTGCATTTTGGAGCGTCAAGTTAGGAGCCGCTATCCTCCACAGTCGTGCCTTAAAGAGCTGGAGCAGGTATTAATGGAAGAATGGCTGAAAATTCCTCTGGATGAAGTCAGGAAGCTGTATGATTCCATTCCTAGACGTATTAAAACTGTATGTGAGGCTAAAGGAGGACCAACTCCATATTAAATAAATTTTCTTTGAATTTAACAAGTGTTTCAATTATTTTGTCCAACCCCTGTATATGTAGGTAAAAAGTAGTCACGACTTACATTTTGACAAGACAATTAAGAAATAAAAGAGAAAAATTTCAATTTACAGGAGAAATAAAAAAAATTAAAATGACTGCAAAATTCTATTTTCCCAAAAAAGGGGCAATGATAAAAAAAGAAGAAAAAAAAACAATGGTGGTTCCTGCGCAATTTTAAATAAAGAATCTATATTGATGAATAAAGATGATCTTAAGACAAAGAAACATTTCAATAGAACTATAGATGACTTAATTTTTGTCAGGCTATTAGAATAAAAAAGCAGATATTGAAAGTAAATAAGATTATAGTTTGAGATATTAGGAAACTATATTCCACAAGATCATGACATTTTCTCTTCCTTTGTTAAGTATTTAAAATACATATAAAACATTCTTAATAGAAATTACATTAATTTTTTAATATTAATGAATTTCATACATATAACATTCTTAAAATTAATGTATTTATTTCATTACTTAATATATTTATTATGTTAATTTCTTACATTATACAAGTATTTATTACATTAATTTTTTATGTATTTTTATGCTAATTTCTTACTGCATTTATTGTATTGATTTTGAATGTATTTATTATGCTAATTTCTTAATATCAATGTATGAATTACTACATATTATTATATATAACATATTATTAAAGGTTGTTTAATTAATTTCAGCTTAAATGAACTTTGTACTATGAAAGTGAAAACTCATTTGAAATCAGATAATCCAAGCCACTCAGCACCTTTGAAAAAAAAAAAAAAAAAAAAAAAAAAAATAGACAAATATTCAAAATTCAATTCATGAACGTTTATAAACTTTTTCTCCATCTTAATTCCAGCTGCTTTTTATTGCAACTGAAACTGTCATTAAGAAATTAAGATGAAAGGAAAGACGTGTCAAGAAACTGATAAAATTGTTATTCAATTTAACAATTGTTAATCTGGTTTAATATTTTGTAAACCTCAAATTGGTTCAAATTGAGTTTCTATATAATTACACACAATATTCTTCTCTTGTTCTTTGATCAAGAAAAAAAAAAAAAACAAAAAAAAAACAAGCCATATAACATGTACCATGCATATGTGAAAAGTATATAAGATGATAGCAAGGAGATTGAACACTTTGGTAGTGCTTAGAGAGGCTGTTCTAGTCAACAGTCACAGGGTATTTGCAGTGCCATTTTACACACAAAAAGGTGTCCCTGCCCATACTTCTAGTGGGAAACCCAGAAGCGATATATTACGCTTTAGTCTTAACGACCATTTAGCGGGTTTGTATTGCATCAGACAACGATAATTATTTTGGCCTTTTCTGCTTAAAATGAAAAATGAAGAAAAAGTCATCACCTTAAAATACAGGCAAAAAACTTCAATTAAATATAGCTGGTCAGTCATAATTAGTGATATACCTACAACCTCAGATACAGAGTTGTGGATCTGAGTATTCTAACTGTCCTTTCAGATTCCTGGACTTACTGTCAAAGGTGACAAATGAAGAATTTCTTCAAACAGACAGAACCCTGTATACAGAGGTTTGTTGTTCACACTGTTGTATTCATATGCAAATTTCCACCTTATAAATAGAAGTTGATACAGCTGGAGGCTAAACTAATCTATAGTCTTCTATCTATCTATGTCACTCTGTTTATCTAATTCAATATAAGTGTAAAAGTGTCTATATAAGTGCTTTGTTGTTTTGGACAGTGTTATATTCATATGCAAATCTCCACCTTATAAATAGAAATTGATACATCTGGAGGCTAAACTAATCCTAACCTTGAAGACGAAACTACCAGAGAAATAGTAGTGAATAGAATGTTGTAAACTATAATTAGTTAAAAGTATTCACTAGTATTTTTGCTTCGGACATTGACATGCACAGGGTACTAAAACCAAAAATTTTGAATGTAGATAGACTCTTGGGGCAGAGAAAATATTAAATTATTGGTATCAAACATTTTTGAACTTACTCAAGCATATTGAGGGTGAGTATACGTACTGTTCAGCGAATGTACAGACTTTGAAGAAGCTATTAATATTCTAAAGAGTTTTCGTCCAAGAGAAAATTGAGTGAAAATTTTGTATTCATATGCAAATCTCTACCATATAAATAGCAGTTGATACAGCTGGAGGCTAAACTGATCCTAACTTTCAAGACAAAACTACTAGAGAAATAGTAGTGAACAGAATATTGTAAACTATAATTAGCAGACGGCATTCACTACCATTCCTCTAGCAGACGGCATTCACTACCATTCCTCTAGCAGACGTTCAAGGTTAGGATCAGTTTAGCCTCCAGCTGTATCAACTGCTATTTATAATGATGGCGA
>OZ038510.1:74102444-74235383 GCA_964036315.1 Acanthosepion esculentum
GGTGTGCTGCAGCCCTTTGAGACCATTTACGGTAATGGATTGCAGCTCGGATTGAGGAATCAGAGAGCCGAGTTCAAATTCCGTCCAAATCCATTACATTCACTTACATGCTAATACACTTGGGAAAGGTATGAATCCTCTTCTTCTCACCCCCAGCTGTGGGTAAATAGCAGGACAGACTAGGTTCTATAGCCATGGATGGCAACCTACTGCGAGGAAAAAATCTGCCTCGTCAGTCATGTATTGAAAGATACATGATCGCCTAAGCGTGTATCACGCATGGCACATAACTGATTGACTGCATTTAAGCTAAGTATATTTTCTAACAAATACAGTATTTCATATAAGCAATTTAGATGTAAAGTTTGATCATTTTGTTGTCAAAGTAATGAACTAGCAAACAGAGAAAACAGGGTAAAGTGGCAAGGTTTTATTTTAAGGTGGAGAAAAAATAGCTTTGATGTTAGGAAATTTGTTTTTTAACATGCTATTGGAATTCAATTATTGCAGAATTTACTTTTTTTTTTTTTTTAATTATATCACCCCCATGGAAGGCAATAAAGCCACTAAGACACAAGGGATTACTGAGTGTGAAAGAACAAGGAAAACAGAGAAACTAAGGAACAAGAACAAAAGAAGAGTAATCAGGAGGACAGTCGATAACAATTGACATTGCATTTAAACTTTTGAAGATCAAAGTTGGCAGGAAAGCACGGAGCCGGAAGAGCGTTCCAAAAGTGAGAAAAGAAACTGTTAGCAAAAACTTCTGGTTACATCTAGCCAATTTAACTGTGAATTGATGAGCTTGTTTTAAAACCATTCCAGAAAGCTGAAAAACAGAAATATGTTTCTTTTAACAACTTGGGTGTCAGAAGAGAGTTCAACAAGCAAGAAGTGTGAGAAAAGAAACTGTTAGCATAGAACTTAGTTACATCTAGCCAATTCAACTGTGAATTGATGAACTTGTTTGAAAACCATTCCAGAAAGCCAAAAAACAAAAATGTTTCTTTTAACGATTTCGGTGTCAAACTATATCCTGAAATGTATGCTAAACATGAAACACGAGGTGCCACATTTGAAGTTCATGACCTTTCAAAAACATCACTGTCTAAAATTAAAACATTTCAGTTAGACTCTATACAAGTCTTCTTTAGCTTTTACAATGAAGCAAAATAAACCATTGCTGTTTCAATTTGTAATTCATGAGGCTCAATGATTCCACAAATAAGTTGTTTAACCATTATTTGTTCTTTTCGTGGTTACCAGATATTTGTATACTTTTAAAATCCTCAAATCCATGGCTGGCATTATCTGAACTGTGGTTAAATATTTCAGTGACCAACAAATTGCTAAACTTATTCAGTGCTTCCATCATTTATTTCATCCAGTGAGTGCTTAGAAAAAGAAAAAGAAAAAGAAAAAAAGAAAAAAAAAAAACTTCACAAACTTTAACCTTTGTAACTGCAAAAAAGAAAGTTTCAAACGGACAGTTTTTCTATGGCATCACTTTTATTTTACCTACCTTCGCTCTTCAGTAAAGTTTATTGCTTTAAAAAGCGATGATTAGAATTGTAATAAAACAAACATATGATGAAAGTGAATTTATACATTTTCTTTTGTTCTTGAGAATTTACAACAAAAAATATTAAACTGCTTATTAGAGTATTTACAAGAATAATTTCATATTTACAACATCCTAAAAACTAATACAATTGAAACTAATATTTATCATTTACCAATTTATAAAGAAATGAATACAAAAACAATTTTTTTATTCATAAATTTATAAACATTTACTAAATTATTAAAACATGTGAACCAACTATAATGAAATCCTTATTATTTACCATTTTATAAACTCTGAATCAATTGACAATTAGTCGATGTTTTGCCAACCATTCTTGAAAATAAACAATCTGATGAATTTTATTTTTTTTTTTTTTTTTTTTTTTTTTTTTAAATATTTTTGTTGTAAATTCTCAACAAAAAAAAATGTATAAATTCACTTTCATATGTTTAAGTTTTATTACAATTCTAATAATTACTTTTTCAAACAATATACATTGCCAAGGGAGTGAAGATAGTTAAAAATAATAGTGGTGTCAAGTAAAAACCGGTCCTTTTGACAAACCATTTTTTTGCAGGCACAAAGGTCCAAGTTTTCCAAAAATTTGATTTTCCAAGGAAGGATCAGAATATTAGTTTATAAAAAAAAAAAAATTTTTCCTACAACATTAAGAGAAGATCTGATCATTTGGTAACAACAAATATCCCAAAATTCCGAATGCAATTCTTTACCAAAATTAAGCCATCAGTAAGGTTTGGAAAAATATATTGATATAGAAAATATTTTATCAAATTGAATGTTTCTTTGTTTTGTACAATTCAAAATCAACCTTGAGCAAAGTTCACCCTTCAGGATTCGTTAGACCAGTAGATGATAATTCAAAACTGCCAAGATTTGATTAGATTACAGGTTTCCTTGAAAACAAATTTTAAATCTTTACACGGCTGTAAAAAAAAAAAAAAAAAAAAAAAAAAGATTTTGTTAAAATTCCATGAGTCTTTGAAGCTAGCAACAAATTATTGCTAGTGTCTCACAAAACAGGAGAGGAGAAAGAAGTGACGTGTGGGTGGAGCTTTAGATATTCTACGAGTAACTCTAGTTTAGAATTAAACTAAGTGCCTCTTAAAAGGTTTAAGATTGAAGCTAAGGTCAGAACGCACAAGAGCAAAAACAAAATGTGGAATCTTACAGAAAAAATAAGACCAACAGAAAATAAAGAATAAATGTAAAAGACGTTCTACTTTCTTCTAAAAGTCTTAACTCAAGCATCATCAATTGATGTTCCCGTGAAGATCAGCAGATATCATCAATTGATGTTCCCGTGAAGATCAGCAGATATCATCAATTGATGTTCCCGTGAAGATCAGCAGATATCATCAATTGATGTTCCCGTGAAGATCAGCAGATATCATCAATTGATGTTCCCGTGAAGATCAGCAGATATCATCAATTGATGTTCCCGTGAAGATCAGCAGATATCATCAATTGATGTTCCCGTGAAGATCAGCAGATATCATCAATTGATGTTCCCGTGAAGATCAGCAGATATCATCAATTGATGTTCCCGTGAAGATCAGCAGATATCATCAATTGATGTTCCCGTGAAGATCAGCAGATATCATCAATTGATGTTCCCGTGAAGATCAGCAGATATCATCAATTGATGTTCCCGTGAAGATCAGCAGATATCATCAATTGATGTTCCCGTGAAGATCAGCAGATATCATCAATTGATGTTCCCGTGAAGATCAGCAGATATCATCAATTGATGTTCCCGTGAAGATCAGCAGATATCATCAATTGATGTTCCCGTGAAGATCAGCAGATATCATCAATTGATGTTCCCGTGAAGATCAGCAGATATCATCAATTGATGATTTAAATACTTTCCAATGATTTGAGATTCATTCACTTATGGTTCAAGTCTAAATGACTAATTGGTAATTCTAGGATTCATGAAGTTATTATATACTTGTATTTATAAGGTTATGTCCTTTCCTGGAGTATTTGCCTGCAAATAAAAAACAAGTGAAAGGCTTTTTTACATGCATATTTCTCAAAGAGAAAAGAGGTTTAAAAAAAAAAAAAAATGATAGCAAACTGGTGCAAAGAATGTACGACTCCATTACTTCCAACATTATGATAATGTTAAAAAAAATATTAAATTTATGAACCCAACATTTTTTTTTATTTCTTTGTTTTTAAATTTTTATAATCTAGAGTTAAAATAACATTTTTTTATGTATAAAATTAAAGTAAAAATAAACATAGAAACTGCCCTTTAGGAAAATGAATTTTTTCATTTTTTAATCCATTTGACATGCAACCTTTTCCCAGTGTTTAAGGCCATATATATATATATATATATATATATATATATATATAGATAGACAGACAGACAGACAGACTGTCCTCCAAAAATGTACTCACTTTTTGAGTATGAACATTCATGTAATTTAAACAATCTTCTTTCTAAGTCAATAAACAAATATTTCTAAATTGTAACAATTAAACATGTTACTCATTCATATATATATATATATATATATATATTAAAAAGAAGATAAACTGCAAATGCTTTGGGTTGAAATGTGGATTTTTTATTATTTAAATATATATATTATATTCTATTTTCCATAATTCTGCTACACGAGTTTTTCTGTTCGCAACTTTCTTCAAGCAAAGGGGAGATATCTACACATATAAAAATGAATTTTTTGTGTGGTAGTGATTTAATCTTGTTAATATTTTGTTCTTTCATGTGGTACAATGTCATAAAACTGCATTATGAATTTATGATTTACGCCTGATATATCACAACCGTTATATTAACAAGAGAACTATATGCTCTCTCTCTCTCTCTCTATATATATATATATATATATATATATATATATATATATGCAATGTAAATGCTTATCATCAGTTCAAGAAAGACAATTCAATTACTACCACACAAAAAATTCATTTTTATAATATGTGGAAATATCTCCCCTTTGCTTGAAGAAGGTTGCAAAACCAGAAACCTGTGTAGCAGAATTATGGAAAATAGAGTATAATATATATTTTAAAATAAAAAAATCCACATTTCAACCAGAAATGTTTGCAGTTTATCTTCCTTTTAAAATATACTCTTTTCTCTCGTTGGAACAACTATAACCTCTTCCCTCTATATATGTGTGTGTGTGTATGTATGTACGCATGTATATTTATATAAAAGAAAGTAAGTTTTTTTTATATATCCCATGTGGGTAAAAATTATAGAAAATAGAAGTTTAAATGATCTGTGCAAGCCATGATTTGTCACACAACACCGAGATGCAAGATATATTATGGTATAGCCACTCGTCTCTCCATCTCAATTTAACTTTTGAAAATCATAGAATAGTGAAACCAGTAAAGTTACTCTAAATAAATAAATATTCTTAAACAACAAATTTCTCATGATCTAAAAACAAAACTGTAATTTGGATTTTGCTAACCAGATGCTTCCTCTGTAGGTAAATGGTATAGCACATCAGGTCAAATGACAGTTTCGTGTAGGATACAGGTTCGATTCCTGTCAGAGGACACATATTTTCTATGAAAATTTCTCAGACGTTCAGGCCGGTAAATGTAATTAATACTGTTTATTATAAACAAAGCATTTACTTAAATAATTGTATCTATAAAAATAATGTATGAACAGATGATATATTAAAATAATAATTGTCAGACTTAGTTCAGTTCACATATATATATATATATATATATATATATATATATATGCAAGTTTCATTAAAAACGACAGACAAGGTACTACGGTTAAGTTTTTTATTTAATTTTTCTTGTGTACGAACAAGAGCTTTCTTTGCTGGGCAAAGGGTGTGTAAGAACTGTCCAAATGTTTTATTTCCCCGAGCGCTTTTAACACAGCCTTTGTCCAGCAAAGAAAGCTCTTGTTCGTACATACGAAAAATTAAATAAAAAACTTAACCGTAGTACCTTGTCTGTCGTTTTTTAATGAAACTTGCATAAAAGAAGGATTGCTGCCTATATATATATATATATATATAGTGAACATTGATGTCAACACCCAGAGGCAACAGGCTGTTTCATGCTAGATGCAATCGTCAGACCGCCTGGTTGCATCTGGCATGAAACAGCTTGTCGTCTCTGAGTGTTGACTTCAATGTTCACTTTTATATCTATATTTACATACACTATCTCTCATATTGAGCACTTTATCCCATAAATATAGCACACCTTAAAACTATATATATATATATATATATATATATATGAAAATAACACTTAATATTGAGGCAGGAGCCATAAAATATGACTAAGAAACTTTTTTTTCTTTTTACATTTTGGTTAATTATCAAAACTTATTTTTATTAATGTTTGGGAGAATGAATTCTACTACTATTCGTGTAGAATTCATTGTACCAAACATTAATGAAAATAAGTTTTGATAATTAACCAAAATGTAGAAAGATTTTCCCTTAATATGGCAATCAGAACACCACAAAGAAATCACTTATGGTTGTCCCAAAAAATCATGGCCATTTTAGTTTGGTTTAGTGACCCTGGTGATTTACTAAGGCATGACTTAATGGAGATTGTTTAGAGAATTAAAAAAGCTAGTAAAGCAAATATGGATGCCCGAAACTGACCATCCACTTGTACTTATCTAGAATAAGTATTCAATATGGCGTAAAGAACTTCGGATGTTAAATGGCACTTATATATCATGGATATCTATTTCTTAGACAATTTAGTCTATGAAATACTACTTCAGTTGAATGTTTCTCTCCAATGCTTCTACCGCTGCAGCATGGGAAGTGTTTAGAGAAACTACATTTCATGGTGCTGCCAAGTCAAGAACATGCCATGATATTTACATAGTAGCAAACCCCACCCACATTCCCTTCGTATTCCATTGGTGAGAAGTAAGTTCCACTCAAGTAGTTTCTTCCCACAAACGACTGCCCTGTGGAACCGACTCCCATAAGGATATTTCCCCCGACCACTACAATCTTAACCAGTTCAAGGCTAGGGCTAATCACTATCTTCCACTCCTATACACACAAATGACCTCCAAATGTAACCCTCTATCTTGAGTGGCCTCCAGGCCTTGTAAAGGATGAACCTAACTGTAAAAAAAAAAAAAAAAAAATTCCTCTTCGGCACTGGCATGTAGCTTCAAAGCCTGTAATGTAATGGTCGGCTACTACTTGTTTCCCAAGCACACCTGTCTGCCAAGGTGAGGCTAGCACAACCTTATTACAGATGCCTGCTCTAGCCATAGAGCCCACCTGTGGTTTGAACTGCAACTATGCTGAGTGGACCTTAGTTACAGTTTCCGAGTGATTATTTTAACAAGGCCAGTACACTCAAATCCTTGGTCACAATGAATTGTGACTTCATGCTGGCACAACCATTCCAAACTGTTCTGTCTACCCAATTTCATTTTGAAGGTTTGGCTCAACCCGTGGTATGGTATATTTCAATCACTTTTCAAAGGTACCGCAAACCAGGTTTGCATTCCCAGACCAATAACATCAGAAAATTACCTCCCTGACAAATTGACCCAGATGAGATTTGAACCCGCATCTCATGGTCAGAAAGCAAACATTCTAACAACTCAGCCACAGCCCCATTTCCCAAAGCTCAACAAGTTAAATTCAGTTTATTGAATCCTTATAAAGAGTTTTCCCTCTCTCCAAATTATGCCTATTTGAATAAAAGACTTACTTAAAAATAAATAGTTTGGCACTAATTTATGTAAAAACCATTTATAAATTCAAGGAAGTCTTGAATAGAAGGTTCATTCAGATAAGAGTCCCGACTTCAAAGATTCCAAACTAAAATTGTGAGCCATAAAATATTTAACTGATGAGAAATGGATCTCTTCCAACAATTGTTATTCGAGATTTGTTCACCTTGCAAGCAAGTAAGTAATGACAATCTTGGTTGATTAACCGAAAACTGACCGTCATGAAATTAACTGAACAGTATCTTGGTCCCCCTGCCAAAGTTAAACACATCAATAAGATGTTTACCACTTCACAGCAGAACCAATTCAAAGTAGACACAAAAAAAAAAAAAAACTTTCAGAAAAGGCTTTGCAAAAGGTTAGAGTATTATATATCCTACACCGGGACAAGTTTGAACCATAACTCGTTAAATCAACAAATAAACTCGAGAGAGAAAAGAGCGGGTGGGAGAGATGAATTAAAAGAAATTCTGAGAGGACCATTTTTGGAAATGTAACTTATAATTGAAGTCACCATCCCTTATGATATTTGGAAGAAGTCACATTCACTCTGTAATGTGTGTAGACGCAGTGAATACAGTCAACTTGGTTCAGTCAAGAACTCATTCAATTTTTTGGGCTAGTGTTGTTTACACAAAGTAAGGCTGTAAAATGGATCGGCAAAAACATTGTGGGAACAACAAGAAGAAGAAAAAGAACAAGTTCCATTGTCAAAAAATCTTTTTGAATGACTCCCGTCAAAATTACAGACAACATTCATCAATAATGAAAAGTTGTGAAGTAACAGGATTCCAACTATAAAATTATAGAGAAATAAATTTTAATTTAAAATTTGGATATAAAAACACTAAGATGCTTGAAATGTTTAAAAATTGGAGGAAAAAAAAAGCCTTGATTCTATTTACAAAGTAAAAGTTACTTCATAACAGAACAAAATCATAACACTGAAATGTGATTTTCAATTGGATGACATGGTAACATTTTACTTCTGAAAACTAGCAATTGGCAAATCTTCGAGCTTATACATTCTTTGAACATTTAAAATAAATTTCAATGCAAAACACAATGCCAATTGCTAAATGACCATCAGAGATAACTTTTGAAATTTTTATCATTACTAGAAAGAACAGAAAATCTTTCTGGGCTCAGCTTTTTGCAGTACAATGCTGAAGTCGGACACATTAATTTTGTTTGTATATTTTAAATGCCAGATTAAAAACAAATTATCACTGTGGCAATATTAAAAAAAAAAAAAATTATTCAATGGTGGCCAAAGATAGAAAGCACTTCGATTGCATGATGAATTGATATTACATGCAGAGATCCCATGAGGGAGATGCTGAGCAAGTTTTTTTTTTTTTTTTTTTTTTAATGTAATTTAGTAGCAACATTTGTACAGTTGAAACACTAAAATATCAAAATTAAAAAAAAAAAATTTAATAAATAAAAATAGAATTTATAACCGAAAACAGAAAAGATGACAATTTCTGAGGGGTGGGGGATTGTTACTATTATACATTAGCCTGAAAATTATCAGTGTATAATACTTTTTAATAATAATAATAATAATAATAATAATTAAAAAAAAAAAAGTCATTCATGCACACTCGCATACAATCTATATAGGGTCAGAGACACAGGTACACATGTGGTCACGAACATATCTTCATGTGCAGGTTTACATGAACAAAATGTCTGTTGTTTCACAACTACAAGCAAGTGTAAGACAGAGTTGAGCATTAAGAATACTGAACGGCCTGTCCGCACAAAGTAGAAGCATGCACAAGCAACAACACACGTGGTTTCATCAGAACAGTACCAGGTGGCATCAAACGCACATTCATACAGTTGTACACATGTATACATACACTCGACACATTTGCATATGTACATGTTTATGAAAGATGATACATGTGCAAATTGGCAGAAAGTTGCATGCTAACACATTAGAGCATGGGTTAATTTCACTGAAAGAAATGTCAAATCACGTATATGTGTCGTGTCAAAACATTCCCTCTCATGTTGTGGTGGGAGTCATAGCAACTGAGACTTGTACTGTTGTCGTCGTGGGAACTGTAACCATGACGAGAGGTTTGGCTGTCACCGACTGTCCAACGACTTGATTGGTCGGAAAAAGCTGTGACTGGATGATCGGAAACATATTCAATTGGGCAGTCTGTGGGAGGCCAGAGGGGACGTGAACAGCTGGAGAGACAAGTTGAGAGACGGGGGTGAGGGACACAACGGGGTGCATTGATGATATCTGATTTGAAGACGTTGTTGTTGATGTGCTTACCGAAGGAGACGACAACATGGAAGTGTTCAAAATTTGTGTCCGAGTCAGTGACTGACCCAATAAAGGATTGACAGCAAGTGGGCTCCCCGATACTATCTGAGAGTCGGCAGGAGTTAGAATCTGCTTGACTGCCGACACCACAGGCACAGTCTGGGACACAATCGGATGGGCAGTTGGTGTCCTTACAATAGCAGTCAGTGCCGGGGGTACAGTTGCTGAAGAAACACTGACAGAAGCAGAAGAGGAGGCAGGGGAGGACAAGGCAGCTGTGACTGACACACCCGTAGGCACAGAAGCAGGTGACGTCTCAACCACAATTTTCTTGTGAGGAGTGATAGCCATTTTGGTCGGTTTGTTTACAGGAATGGTTAATGTGGCCAGTTTAATGCCAGTGGATTGAAACCCAGGTTTTACAGAAGCTGTAGGCAGTGGAATCACTGAACAAATGGAATTCTGAGGCTTTAAGTGACTGGCAGTCCGGAGCGTTTTGGAGGCTTGAATTGTGGTTACTGAAAAATTAAAACAAATTAAGAAATAAAGGAGTCATCGATTCAAAGTTACAAAAAGTAAACTATTAGAGTAATAAGAACAGATATATTGAAAGGATATTCATAACAAAAAAGAATGGTAACAAAAAATATACGAGGTGGCAATAAAATCACTATACTTGTAATTAAAAAAGCAAAGCATTGAAACAGGTAGGTTGCAGTTCGAATAGTATCGGTAATTTACCGTTGCTTACAATATAGCATTTTATTGTTATTAACTAGAACCATTTTAATAATAAATTTCTGGACTAATTGCTTCGTCATAACTGTTATTGTAAGTAACAGTATAGTGACTTTATTGCCACCCCTGTATATTCCCATAAATTGGTAATACCAAAATATAACGATTAAAAATAGCTAAAACGGTTTATCGGTCCTCCCTTGTGAAAACAAAAATTGAGGGCAAAAAATGTGCACAGCAACTAAAAAAAATATGCAACCCCAGACTAATATATACAAACAACAAATATAACATCAAAGGCTTTAAGCCCACCAACCAGTCCTGCTTACAGAGAGTTAGCTGGTAGGACTTAATATATACAGATTCCAAAACCTTCAAGTGATAATTCATATTAGCCTTGTTTAGCACTGAGAACATGTCTGAGCTAGAGGACTGAACACACTGCTGGTTGTTCAGCTGAAAAGGAAACTATGTACCATAATAAAAATAACAATATTATTAATAATTACAAGGGAGTTTTAATGTAGGGAATATGTTTTTTGCCACTGTGGATAATGTCAGAATTTGTCATTTTCAATAGTCCCACGAGATATTCATAAATTTAAGAAGACTTTATTTTGTACGTAAGCAAAACTAACTCAATAACCATTTGGCCTTTTCTGTTATTTTCTTGCAATTAAATCCAAAATTAAAACTTTTAAGATATTTAAATATAAGTTTGTCAGATAAATTTGATCATTTTTTTTCAATGTTATTTGATTTAATATGCAAAATATTTGAACAGTTAATACAAAATTTAATGGTTTTTCAAGGATCAATTCTTCCTTTACAAGATTTATAGATTTTATATTATTGATTGATTTTTTTAAATTGTTGATGAATAATAGGATTGATTGGTTAATTTTGTTTAGCGGCATATCAACACATTCATGGATTATTTAATGCCAAAATCTAAATATTTCAGAACAATTTTATAGCTTCAGCTGAATATATTTTGAATGCAATTGTATGCCTTCAACTGCAGATAAAATATATCCTTGGTCACTTCCCTATGGACATGTATCCTTGGTCACTTCCCTATAAATATGAATAGCTGATCATTTTTTTTAATATAAAAATGTTTTGTTGGTATTTTACTATAAGAATCTATTTTTATATTTTTCATAATGTTTTGTTTTTGCTTCATTATTTGCCTGTAGATAGGACCCTAACAGGTGCTACCACACTCCTCAAAACCTTCAATCTTCTGATCAGAAGCCTTGTTGTCAGATGCAGTTATAAATAATAGGATTAAAATTAATAGAAAAAAAAAAAAAAAAAAAAAAAAACAAATTCATCTGGCAATCCAATAACTTCAGTAAATTTTAAATTTTTATAAAAGTCTGATCATTACAAGAATTTCTAATGTTTTTGGTCTTAAAGGAAAAAAAAACTTCAATTACATGATTTTATGCATACATTTATCTTTTTAATGCCATCTCCCATCAGGACGTAGTCAATTGCAGTTGTCCATAGATTCCTTTCCTTTATTATATTTAAATTGCCGTAACTCCTTGGGGAACATAGTGGAGTGGTTTCTCATTGCCTTCTTCAAATTTTTTTTAATTCTGAGTTTTCCTCCTCTTAGACTGGTTGCCAACCAGGCAAGAGAGTTCAGTCTACCCTAATATTTTACCCATAACTGGCAAGAGAAGAGCAGGATATGTCTTTCCCAAGGCAAAAATAAATGCAACAGACCAGGCTGGAATTTGAACTTGGCCCTCCAGTTCCACTTTCTTTGCTGATATCCATTAAACTAGCAGCCCATTTTGCAGTTAGGTGTGCAAAATATGAAAGGTGGATTTGATACAGACCTTATCAGTTCGTTTTAATCAAACCCATTTGGATGAACATTTGCTGCCTAAATATACCATTTGAACTTGTGTCCTCCTTTTGTAGGAGAAACCTGCTTTAGACCACTTGGCAACAGATAGCATCACATCCCAGCAAGTTTTTATTTATCCTTTTAGGAATGCACACTACATTGTTCAGATTTTCTTGAAAGCCAATACCTGCCCGATTTTGAATCAAAAACAAACAAAGCAATTTCTAAAGAACTAATGGATTTATTACTAATCTAACCCCTCTTTATTACTTCAAACATTATTTTTATTCAATACCTGAGTTTGAAATAAATGCTCCATTTATATAGTGTAACTTTTTATCTGTGACTTTTCTTCCTAGAATATTATATTCCAATAATGTTCTTATATTCCAATAATGTTTTAACTTTTTCCTGTAATTTTGTTCTGATCATTAAATTAAATTAACAAAAATTAACATTAAAACAATTTAAAATCAACAGGAAGTAAACAAACTAATTTTTAAAGCTTCTAATTTTTTTAAAAATTAAAACTAAAATTTAAAACTTTCCGCTAATTTTTCTGCCATTAAAACTAAAATTTAAAACTTTCCGCTAATTTTTTTAAATTAAAACTAAAATTTAAAACTTCAGAAACATTAACATTACCGTAATCATTTTTAAAATTAAAAAAAAATAAAATAAAATTCAGTGATCAGTTTTAAACTTGCTTTCAGTAAACAAAAGTAATTTGTTTAATTTTATACTATTTTACTGTGATATATTTTATGTATACAAAATATAAGTCTTTCTTGTTGACAAAAAAACAAAAAAAAATAAACACGTGTGTTTCATATTTTACAAAGCAATAGACACCGAGATTTATTTTCACTCCCAAGGTGGAAACGTTCCATCACATGGATGGGAGTGACATCTTGGTTTTGACTAAGGCTAGTGCCATACTCACCACATTTGACCTGCAGGTTGGCAAAGGTTTTTTTTTTCTGTTTTCTGTCAGTGAATGTCCCTTAGCTGAGTGTGCTCCTGCACCTTGTACACTAGGGTTCAGCACCTAATTTTTTTACCTACAGCTCAGGGTAGAATTTGATTCCAATCTTGGTTTTGAATTCAGAGTTGTCCTTCTCCTAGACTAGTTGCCAATCAAGGCTAGAGAGCCCAGTCTGCCCTGCTATTTATCCATAGCTGGAGGGAGAAGAGAATTATTCCTGCCTTTCCCAAGGACATCGCCTACCACTAGATAGGCAGAGGGTTTATCTTCTTAAAAGTAATTAAAAATATTGATAAAAATCGGAGGGGATTGGGGGGGGCACATGCAAGAAAATCTCAAAACAACTTTAATTACATTTTTTTTTTACTTCAATAAATGATTTTTTTGTTTAAATTTGTCAATTTTTAAGGGAAAAAACTAAACAAAATAGAAGGTAATGAATATTCATGATTCTGAGTCCCATAATCCATAATGGTTATAGGCACATCACATGCACTGCAGCTGTGGCAGCAGTGTTGTTTCTTGGGTAAGATAGCTTGGCTCTCCCCAGGCTGATTTGAAGGAGTTTTTTTTCCCTTCTAGAGGGCCCAGTCTATCCTGTTTACCCACAGCTAGGGAGAGAAGAGATGGATTCATACCTACCCCCAGGGGATTTATGTGTAAGTGAACATAACCAACATGATTGGAATTCAAACTCGGCTCTCCAATTTCTCATGCTGAGCTCCTATCCCTTACACCACCCACACATCCATAATAAGGAATTTTAACAAAACTGATATTGTTAAAAGGCGAGTCCACAATACCACAAGCAAGAAATATTCAATGTCGGTTTCTCAAAAGCAAACAAAAAATCTGGATATTTGAAATAATCACCTTGAGAAGATGTTATTTCTGCCCGAGCATTATTCGTAGAATTTCCAATAATCTGTTTATTTATGGCTTGTTGTCTCTGAGCCAAAGTCTTGTGTAAAATTTCCATCACTGGCCTTTGAGCCGTTGTACTATGATTACTAGTTAAGCTAGTATTAATATTCTGTGTGATGTTAGTAGCAGATACAGAGTTGTTGGTAATTACTGTCGTTGGTAAGTTGATATTATTCTTTAAAGGTTTTATGGACCCAGATAACAAAGTCGTCGTGGACACGACAGAGGAATTAGAAGCAAAAGTCACTCGGGGTGAAGCAGTCTCAATAGTAGTTGGTAAGGCTTGACATGTAATTACAGAAGTTGCTTTTCTTGCCAAATCTTTCTGCTTTTGAGAATTATCTGCAAAAAAAAAAAAAAGAAAAAAAAAGAAAGGAAACGTTTACTTTAAACATTCAAATCAAAAATCATGAGGGACATTTTGGGACAAACCTAAAAAAATTATAAAATTAGAAGTTTAATCTTACAAAAATTTTTTTGCAACATGCTGATGTGGGTTGAAACCCTCAGAGTATTTAATATTGTTGAAGTTTTGCTAACATTTTTGTTGCGATTTATAAATTCAATTTTGAAAAATCAATGAAATTTGAATAAGCTGATTTGTTTGGAAAAATCCTACTTTGTGGTTTAATAATGTTGTTTCCTAGAAAGGGTTACTGAATGAGGAATAACCAAAACAGAGGTTGGAAATGAAATAGTAATCTTTATAACATCAACAAAATACAATACTCGCCAGCGGCATGAAGTAGGTAAACCACTTCTAGTGGTGGACTACTTAGACAGCATATTACCCCCACTTACAACATATTTATGAGGATTGGGACATACCCATTAATGTTTATAGGTATGGCATATAACAAATAATTTCTTTAGTTTAATTTAATTTTATATGACTTAATGCTAAACAATATTTTTTAAGAAAATTTCTTTTTTTCCTTTTTAACAGTGAAGAATAAATTCTTAGGATTTCTTACTCTTGAGCATGCAACTTACCATGCATAAATATATCTTTGTGGAGCTAAATTCCAACATTTTGAAGTGTTTGGCCTTGTGATTTGTTTATAGTTCTTGCAAATGCAAGATGAACTGGAAACTGGATTCTTGTATATATAAAAACTTATTCTTAAAATAGTGTGAGTATTTTGTATGTTAAATAATAAAACTTTTAATTTTTCCCCCAAAAAATGAAAATGTATTGTATTAAGCTCTGCACCCAAGTAAAACCAACTGTACTTTGTATCCCCTTACCTGTTTGCACTTTTCCCGAAAATTTGATTTTGATTGGTCAATCTTAGAGGGTGTGGTGGACAGACAAACTAATAGAAGTCATAAAATTTTATATATAGATAGATTAAAAATGCCTTCAAGTGAATGAAGCCTTTAGGTTTTAAAGAAGATAATCCTTCATCAGACTCTATAAACCAGTGCTTCTCAACTGGTGTTCCCCAGAACCCTAGAGGTTGCTAGAGGTTATACAAGAAACAGTGATAAATAGGCTGAATTATACTTGCTTAATTTTATATTTGAAATTTTACTATACATATATGTAATATTGTTGGAAAATCTTTGGTTTTTATAATAAAGGAAGCCTTTATTATAAAAACCAAAGATTTTCCAACAATATTACATATATGTATAGTAAAATTTCTTATATTATTTCAAATTATAATAATCATAGGGAATGTTTCAAGTGATGTCCCTATGGCTTCAGTGTGAAATCACCTTCACCGGTTAGTGTACGGGACCTGTATGTGGCGGATTGGTGTAACCTTGGGTGACTTACTCGAGTACAGGACGCATGCATGGCATCCATATGTTATGTTTACCATGTGAACTACGATAAGAAATATAAAAGAGATACATATTAATAATATTATAATATAATTTTTATACAGGGGTTCCCTGAGACATGGAAACTATTTCAAGAGTACCAGAAGGATAAAATATTTAGAAATGCTGCTATAGACTGTTACCAAATCACAAGGACTATACCACATAACCAAAACCACTTCACTTAAAGACTTCCAAAAGCAGTAACTATTAAAATGGATAGCACGTGTAACTAGAAGGAGAAAATAATGATATAATGAAGGTGTTAACATATCCACACTACCTGAATCAAAAGATTAGGAATGAAATTTCTATTAGTACTAAAAGACTAATAAAAGTAAACTTGAGAGACCTATTTTCCTAAAAAACTGTTTTAAGAGAAATATTTTATAAATTTCAACCGACAGTAATGCCGACAATGAATGTCTAATGTTTCCTTAATAGGAAATGGCTAATTTCACCATTATTGCTCAGAATGTAAATTTACTGATGAAAAGAAATTCTTTCAACCCTGCTTTCTCAAGTTCCTAAAAGTCTTGTATTTTTGTTTTTAATCACAATAACAGGATTAACTGAAAAATACAACTAGAGAAATCTCCATAAACAACAAAATAAATGATTGAACACAACAGAATCAGTTCACTTCTGGATTGACCTTATACACAAGTATATACAATACATGCAGAAGTGTACACATACAAAGAATGAATTATTTATTCCACATGGAATACAATATTCCATGAAAATTTGAAGTGTGCCCCAGAGTTTTAATTATTCCACCAATACACCCTGAAGTAAAAAAAACTTGAGAAACAATGATATATATATATATATATATATATATATATATATATATATATATATATATATATATATATATGTATGTGTGTGTGTGTGTGTGTGTGTGTGTGTGGTGGACTCTCGTATCGTGAACAATAAATGAGGGTCAGCACTGGATGGTGCCTTGTGTTTTACACTTATGTATTCTAGCAGGGGTCATTGTGGAGAAAATCAGGTAAGGGAAAGACATATTTCATTTGTGCTTTCTTAAGTGCGATACTAACCCAGACTTGCTGCGGGTGACAAAGCCACATTGACAGATGAAATTTGTTAAAGCAGGATTTTGATGGCATGTCTGCTTCAGAACTTGACGAAGCTGATCACGGTGCTTCAGTCTACGGTCTTCAAAACCCTTTAAATTAATGAAACATGTCTTACGCCACTCCTTTCGGTTTGATGTTTGGGCTTCCCAGGTTTTCAGATCAAAGTTAAGATCTTCAATTTGTCTGTAGTGTAAGCATGGACATCCAACTGAACATTTTGAGTTTGGTAGTTGTCCATACAGTACCTTCTTTGGAAGCCTCTGCTCATCCATTCTCACAACATGACCAGCACACCTAAGTTGTATCTTTGCTAGAATGGTTTCAATGCCTGTGATGCCATTACATTTCTTCAGTATTACACTATTCTTGACCCTGTCATCCCATTTTATATCACATATTGCACGAAGACTGCACATGTGAAAGGCGTCAAGTTGATTTATGTACTTGCAGTACAGGGTCCAAGTTTCAGCACCATAGAGAAGGGTTGAGAGAATGACTTTTCCTTACATGTCGATCTTTACTATATATCCTAACTGATGAGCTGTGATACAGTGAAACAGGCTTGTATGTGGATAACTATTTATGCTCTCGTTAGCCGATTGAGCACTATAGAGTAAGGATAATTTTAAAAACAGTGGCTTTTGATGCTATTAAGGAATCATTCTTTAATTACAAATTGAGCACTCTTGGCTACTGGTGTTTGTATACATCTCAAATATGATACGTTAAAATGTCCTTTTCTCTGTCGTGCGCCAATAGCTTAGGGGTAGAATCTCTGACTGATGCCAAATCAGGTGAGCTTTGATCCCAGCTTCAAGCAATTGGAAGTCTGTGTGATACAGCGAAACATGTGGATGACTATATATATATATATATATTTTTTTTTTTTTCACAAAATTTCATAAATTAATTATGTATGGTACATGCACATACAATGAATGAATTATTTATTCCACAATCTTCTATTCAAATTTGAAAATCACCCCAGAGTTTTAGTTGACCCTGAATTAAAAAAGGTTTGAGAAACACTGGGGTAAACTGAAAATAATCCAGCTATGTCTTCATGCCTTGTTATTGTCTCTGTCCTAACTGGCAGCTGATCTCAAAAACGACCTACAATTAGTTGTTAACTGGGGCAATTCAATCATGTAACAAGGGTCAGGATATACAACTGAATCTATCAGAGTGATTTCGCAATGACATAGTGAAGGGTAATAAAAACAAGAAAATACTCACAGTCGAGTTTTGAAAATTATTTTAAAAGAAATGTTTTGATTTAGTTGGTTGCTTCCAAGACATTCAAAGAAAAAAATGGAAAACAATAAAGAATTTTGTGATCCAAACTTATTAAGAAATTTACCCTGAAGTTCATCTTCGTCATCGTCTTCCACATCACTCATGATTGGACCATCACCTTCTGTAAGAAAAAAAAAAAAAGAATAAAAAAAAAGAGAATTTTTCTCTCTGAAATTTTATAATATGAAATTATGAAGGCATTTCACTAGAAAACAGCAAAATTACTGACTTTGCTGAAATGTCCAGATTCCAGAAAAAAAAAAGTGCCTTATCTTACAGCACAGTAAATACCAAAAAATTGCATTAAAGCAGGGGGTCGTCAAACTTTATGACCAGAGGCCCTCTTTTGTTTCCCCTCCTTCACCAGTGACCCCCATTTAACATATCTTTGAAACGTAAAACTCGTACTAATGTTGAAAATTAAAATATCAACTAAAACGTATAAAAAATTAAGAAATTTGGATCAAGCTCAAAATTTTTCCCAGTGTCATCAGATTCAGAATCTCCCTCACCCAAAAAAATAATTAAAAAAAAAAAATTTCACCAAATTTAGCTCAGTATCATTCACGCAACAACTATCATCAACTCCCTAGTACTCCTCACCAACCCCTGGTGTGTTAGTGTTTGCTTGCTTACACCCCATTTGCCAACCCCTGATCTAGTACAATGGAGTAGATTGGACACCCTAGCTATGTTTGCAGCAAGTGCAGTTGTGATAAAGCATTGCTGGTGTTCCGTCCCTGTTGAAATCAACGGCCATGTGTCGATGACCAAAGTGAGCCTTCAAGTAGGCGGGCACCGACAGTGGGTTAACCAGGAAAGGGATGGCCTCCACTAGGTCTACTTGCTCAAGGCACATTACACATGAATGAATACCTCTTCAACTTTCAATCCAGATCTGTACTAACTAATTAAATTAAACAAATATTGCATCATATTAAATGCAATCATATCAATCAGGCCAAATGACCTTCATAATCATGAACTCTATTTTACAGTTATAGGTTGGGAAAAAAATGGGATTGTTATCTGAAAATCAACTTGGAAAAATTAAAAAAAGAGAAAGCAATGCTCAATGTAGCATTAAATAAGTCTAATCAAAAAAAAGTTAAAGGCTACTTGGATAGACGTATCGAATGCTTTTGATTCTGTTGACCATCGAGCTCAGTGCCTTTTGTTTCATCTGCACTGAAAAATACAGCATACACGTACAATAACTAAAATTTAGTTCCGTGTCATTTGAACACCTATCCCCATTTGACGCCTTGACTATCACTGACCCCCTGGTACTGCTCACCAACCCCTAGGAGGGTGCTCAGACCCCATTTGACGAGCCCTGCATTAGATGGAGATTGCATATTTCAGTTGAAAGTGACATTTTTCAATGCATCACTTAATCTTAGAATTTAAAAAGTTAGAGCAATAAAATCAGACATATTAAAAGGCCATTCATATTTTTTTTTACAATGATGTTCACCCTGGACAAGTCCCAAGAGCCACTCGAGGTAGATGGTTACAGAGTAAGAGGCACAGTTAATGAGGTTATGTGGAGAAGATAACAGTTAACCCATAACTTGAATGGGTTAAGATTGCAGTGATCAGAGAAGCATCCCCTTGGGAGTCAGTTCTACAAAGCAACAGGTCATTGAAAGAAGCTGCTCTTACAGAGAGATGGCTGGTAGGACTTATAGTAAACAGATTCCAAAATTTTCTCATGATAATCATTATTAGCCTTATTCAACACTGAGAACATGTCCAGGCTATAGGACCAAACACTGTTGATTTTTAATCAACTGTTCAGCTATTGCTGAACATGATACATTCACACAAATTTCCATGTTTCCCTTTCAAATATTGGTTGGTACTTGTTGGTTGATCTATGCCTCCAACCTTTGTTCCATTTTGCCTACAGAGTCAGCATTGCATTAACACCTGAATTTGTAAATTACAGAATTAATATGATAGGTAGACAGAATATCCTTCCAAATCGGTCTCAACATAGGTGGTGCAACAAAAACAATATATAGATTGGCAGAAAAACAAGAAATTCCAATACCAACTGAAATTCACCCGGCAAGTTCCGCACCCACCACTCCAAACGCAGATAGGCAGAACACAGTCTCTTTCCAATGCCAGACCCCACGACATCCAAAGGGAAACCATTCTCGCTCAGAACCTTTCCAACAAATTCAATTTCTGAATCCAATTCAACCCACAACTAAAACTAAAGCACACAACTAAAGCCTGACAAATCTAACCGCAATCAAACTTACTTCCAGCCACCAAGAACAGAAGGAATGTTTTTCCCATTTAATTAATTTTACACATGGCACTCCTGAGACGTGTGATTTTGGAAGCATATTGGACCAAAGTAGAGGGGGAAAAAAAAATCTATATTATATAAATTGTAAACAAAATTCAAATGTTAAATATTAATTTGAATGTAAAATGTATTTTTAAAAATAAAGAAAATAAATTTAAACAACACCCACTTTAAAAAAGAAGACTGGTTTGACAAGATTCCTTAGTAAGTAAATTGTGACACAAGGAGTCTCTGCTTGAATTGACTTAGAACTCACTCACGCAAAGTAATGATTTTATCTGAGACTGAATAGTTTGGTGTTTTAGGACCATCAGTAAAGGCTAGAAATAAAATGTTCAAAGCAACCACCTGCTTCCATTAGCAGGAAAAAAAGTGAAGAAAATAAATAAATGAAGACTTTAGGGGTCAAGTGCCACTTGGCTTGAAGTTAGGGAATTCCAGTCATAAGTTTATATAGACAAGGTGACAATTAGAGAAAGTGAAAAGGATGAGGAGACAGTGGCCAGAAAGAGATCATCAACAAGTGGAGCCTTGGGTTTTACATACTCACTCCACCAATAACTCCTGGCCTGCTTCTGAATATAACAGGCCCTCACCGAAAGCGTGTCACTACTTTTACTTATTCAAAGAGAATTTTAGACAATTGAACACACTACTCTTCACATTTTTGTGTGATTTGATTTTTTTAATTATAATGCAAATAAAAAAATGACAAACAGAAAATGTAGTCATTAATACTACTGTTTGTAAAATAATTCATTCTATTTTAATCAATGCTGAAACACAGGGACAATAATCGCAAAGAATGAGTTTGTTTGTCTGAATCATTTCAATGAATAAGATGTTAAAAATTTTTGAGGAGAGTTATTCTAAAAATTTATCAACATCTTATTCATACTTGAAACTCTCAGAAACTGGCATTAGAAGCTTGCTGTCTCCATTAGAAAACTTATACGCTTGCGAAAGGAGAAGGAAAATATTGCATGAATTTATTGCTTTTATATTTACAGATTCATAGCCATGAAATTCCTATTTTCAGGTCAATAGAGTCCACATGCATAAAAATGCACATTTATAGAGTACCATCAATCAGTTAAGTGCTATATATGATACATGCTTGGGCGATCATGTTTCTTTTGATTCATGAATCACTAAGCAAAATATATTCCTCTCAGTAGGCATATAATTACATAAAATGCACATTTACAGTAAAATGCAGTTCCCATACCATTAATTAAAAAGGGGATTCACAGGTAAATACAGTCCCTGATACCATTAATTAAAAGGGGGATTCACAGGTAAATACAGTCCCTGATACCCTTAATTAAAAGGGGGATTCACAGGTAAATACAGTCCCTGATACCATTAATTAAAAGGGGGATTCACAGGTAAATACAGTCCCTGATACCATTAATTAAAAGGGGGATTCACAGGTAAATACAGTCCCTGATACCATTAATTAAAAGGGGGATTCACAGGTAAATACAGTCCCTGATACCATTAATTAAAAGGGGGATTCACAGGTAAATACAGTCCCTGATACCATTAATTAAAAAGGGGATTCACAGGTAAAATAGAGCCACAACAGTTAATTAAGTGTCATGCATGATACACACTTGGGTGATAGTGTCTCACTTGATACATGATTAAGCACAAGATTTTCCCCGCAGTAGACATACTATTACATAAAATCTATGTAAAAATGTAAATAGAGTCACCATATTATTACATAAAATATGCATTTACAGGTAAATAGATTCCCATACTAATTACCTAAAAAAAAAAAAAAATCAGAAATCATAATGACTGGTGAGGACAAAGACAAGATCAAAATTTACCTGACGCTGTTGATGTGGAATATGTATCATCTTCCTCTTCTTCATCGGGTTCTTTATTCACAGCAAATTCTATATTCATCAAACTAGTGTCCATTTTCAAACGCCGTAGTTTCTCCTGCAGTACAATTTTGTACTGAGCTAATTTCTGTACTTCTACTTCGTATTCTTTTTCTTTACGCCTCAGTGTCTACAAAAAACAAGATTTACAATTTAAAAAAATAAAATCTATATTATAAAACACAATGTGACTCTCTCTCTCTCTCTCTATATATATATATATATATATATATATATATATATACACACAAACATGCAAACACACACATGCGCAAACACACACACACACACACACACACGAGAAAAATTCCATCAGTAACATTAAAAGCTGTTAAAAAGCCCTCTAAGATTATTTTTGATAAATAATTTAATTGGGCCCTTAGTGTGTAATATGCTCAGATTTCCAGAGCGAGATCACAGAGTCTGGCCTGAGCCATGACTTAGATAAGTGGATCAACGATGTTCTACCCTAGTGGTTCATCTCCATAATAATCAAGGACATATATATATATAGAGAAAAATTCTTGTTTCATTATCCAAGGACAGCTCATTTAATTTTAATCGCTCAATGATACTCACAGCACACGTGATAGCCTAGATCAGTGGTTCCCAAACAGTGCAATGGAAGAGGATAGCAGGTGAGGCAGAATGATTGAAAGACAAACATTTAGAAACAGTTTCAAAAAATTCAAATGCCAAAAATAAATATGATTTCAAAATGTAAAATATTATTAGGGATTATTTGTAATTGCATGCATGAATCCCAGTATGAATAGTTATAAATAATTATTGATCGATTTTGTGATATTTTTGCATTATATCAAGTATTAAGAATATAGTAACTATGGTCTGCAAATTGGAGAAGAGAGTTATCAATGATAATGTTCTGACTTCAAATCTGCAGTTATCACCCTTTAATCCTCTCCGTGTCTTTTTTTATTTATTTTTAAATGTACTTTTTATCACATTTGGTGAGGCATGAGCAAATTTTCATTCCAAAAATGTTTCCCAGAGAAAATGTTTAGGAACAACTACATGCACAACGGAATTATTATTGAAAGTAAGATTTCTTTATTAACTTAGCCTTTTTCACAAATAATTGAAATTTTTCACTGTTTAGAATTAGAGATTTACAATTTATTGAAGGCAGAACTTTTGTTTACCTACTTTAGTTTTTTGTTTTTTTTATCAAACATTGTTTGGTGTCTTTAGTGATTTCAACCTGGCAACCCTGCACATGCACACCCAAATTAGTTTGACTCTAAGAATTTAAGTGTGACAAAAAAACAAAACAAAAAAAAATACATGATTTTGGTTGTAGAAATCTATTTAAAAAAAAAAAAAAAAAAAAAGGGGGCATATTTCACTTGTACAGAAAACTGGAAGTCTGGACTGATAAAATTGATTTATTTTTTTAAAAACCTAATATCAAAAAGCAATAGGCTGTTTTATATGAATAACTCACAATCTTGCAAGATGGAACATTTCCTCCAAAAAAGAAACAAAAGGCAAATGACTGCAGTTTCTAAAATTTGTGCACAAGCCTGAGTGGAACAATTTCCAGAAGACATTTATGCATGATGGCAAATTGCAAATTTTGGCATCATCATGTTGACCTTCGTTAGGGCAGAGAATAAAGGACCATAAGTCTAAAAACCATTTGGCTTCTAACAGCCCACTATGAAACAAACTACTTTAGTGAAAAAGTAGACATGAAAAATGATTTCATCCTTGATTTTTTTTTAAATGTGCACAATGTATAACATACCTGTCAATAAAACTGACAAGCTGAAACCATTTTTCTTAACGTATTGTAAGGAAGGTGGTGCTATTCCTAATGCTAAACGTATTAGGCAACTATATCTACCAAAATTGTTTGATAGTCATTCTGCTGCCCTAAAAATGAAGCTTGCCAATGAAACCATAATTATCACAGCAGATGAAACCATAACTATCACAGCAGATGAAACCACTGACCACAGCATTTTGAATGATTGCAGGCATTCAAAGAGAGTCATTTCTTATCTACATGACGATGAAAGAATGCAATCATCAAACTAAGTCAGGCTTGCATCCAAGCTGTTATTTATGTTGACATTGTATTTGAAGATATTACTGCATTTGTATCTGATTCAGTAGAACATTATAAAAATATATATTTGTAAACAGTCATCGTGTCTTGTATTTAGCACATATTTTATATCTTGTTAAGGAGGTATTCTCTCACTGGCCACAATATGATAATGTTGCTCAACTCAATACTTTTAACAAGTCAGGTTTTTTGAAAAAAGCCTGAACGAAAACAGTAATATCTGAAATGGCTTGATGTCCAAGCAACTAGTAAAGTTCCCCACTGTTCCAGTGACAACTTGCGAGAATTCATGATTCGATTCAGCCAAGTATCACTCATCATATGTTCAATTTTATGAAGGATTCTTTGAACAAGAAAACAGAGACAGTTTGGATGCTGACCAAATTTTGGAATTAGTAGATGATAGTAAACTGTATGATGCATTATGCCATAATCTACATCTCAATCTGCAGAACTTCACTCATTTAATAGAAGCTTTGACAAGCTTAGTGGAAATCAAGTTACCACTTGCATGTATTGTGTACAACTTAATGGAAGGATTAAGGCATTATCTTGATAGTGGTTGGTCAAAGACAACATTTGGTCTAGAAAGAGATATTTTTTTTTGTCTGAACTGGAAAGCATAGAGAGGAATATGGTTAAATCAAGTTTGCAGGATGTATTCAGTACATAACTTTCAAAGTTGAACAAATGCCTGGATGCTTATTCAGTGTAAGAGTTTTATAAATCAACTCATCTGTTTGACGCTAGACAGCTACAATGTATTAGCTATAAAACTCCGCTCTCTGAAGTCCAATTCTAAGACATTATCCATTAAACCACATGCACATTCAAGTTCACAATACCTGGTATTCCCAAGTGGTCACCCTTCTAGGTACCGACCAGGCTTGACGTTGCTTAATTTCAATGGTCATACAAAAACCCATGGTTCAGTATATGTCAGGTAGCTGAATATTACTGGAATGCTTTTTTAGTTCAAAAGATGGAAAGACAATTTTTAACAAATTTAAAAAAAAAAACAAAAAACAAAAAAACAAAGATCCTTTACCCTGTACAAAGCCCAGGTAATCAAATCTCAGATCAAAATTGTCAATTTAAAATCCATCTATCGATATCTAAAATTCTGTGACTTGTTAGTCAGTCCATCACACCCTCTAAAATAGCCATACATTGACCGATCGAAACCAAATTTTGGGAGAAATATAAACAGGTAAGGTGGATACAAATTACAGCTGGTTTTATTAGGGTGCATAACTTAGGACAATAAATTTTCATTCATTTTTTTTTCTTGGAAAAATTAAGTTTTATCATTTAACATATTCCCATTTTTTTTAATTTAAAAAAAAAAACAAAAAACAATTAAATGATTAAAATACTTATTTAATAAAAATGCAATACTGTTTTTTTTTTGCATATTTATTAAGTTTATATATATATATATATATATATATATATATATATATATATATATATATATATATATCAGGTCATCCCATAAGTTCTGTCCGAATTTTGAATAAAGAAAACAAGTGACCAAATGTTACATTTAATTACAGATTCAATCAATGTATTTTCCCTGATTATCTATGACTTCCTTCCATCTATTAACAAGCTTACTAATTCCATTACTGTAAAATTCTTTTGGCTTTGATTCGAAGAACTCACAAATGTCAGTTTTAACCTTTTCCAGTGTTACAAAAGCTGTTTCTTCCAAATGATTCTGTAAGCTATGAAACAAATGGTAGTCTGAAGGAGCAAGGTCGGGAGAATAAGGTGGATGAGGAATTTTCTCCCAACCAAGTTCTTCGATCTTTTGTGATGTGATTCTTGCTGTGTGTGGTTGCACATTGTCCTGATGAAACATCACCCGTTTTCGATTCACTAGAGCAGGTCTTTTTTTCCTCAAAGCTTGGTTCAAACGCTCTAATTGCTGACAGTATATTTGAGCATTAATTGTTACATTTTGTGGTAAGAATTCAAAGTGGATTATTCCTTGGCAATCCCACCAGATTGGAAGAAGAACCTTTTGCCCATGAAGTTCCCTTCTCGGCTGTGGCTGGGGTCCTTCCCCTTTACCAAGCCACTGTCTACAACGCTTAACATTTCGATAAAAGATCCATTTTTCGTCGCCAGTCACAAGTCTATCCAAAAAAAGGTGAAACAAGTTGGCGAGAATGGAGAGAAGAGCAGATGTCAACTCGGGATTTGAGGTTGTTTTCAGACAATTCATGAGGCACCCATTTTCCAAGTTTAGGAAGTTGTTGAAGATGACGAACAGTTGTATGGTTTGAACTGAGAACCACTGCCAATTCCTCAACTGATAAAGCAGGATTTTCTTCAAAGGTTTCTTCAAGAAGCTTTTCATCAAACTCAACTGGACGTCCGGTTCGATCTTCATTTTCAAGGGTGAAATCTCCACCTCTGAATTTTGCAAACCATCTTCTGCAAGTTCTTTCATTCACACATTTCTCTCCATAAACTGAGTGAATGTTTCTAGCTGCTTCGGCTGCTGAGTTTCCTTTCTTGAACTCATAAAGCATTATTTGCCTCAAATGATTCTTGGGTACTTCCATGTTAACAGGGTTTTAATCAAACAAAATTTAATTTTATTGTTCTCTGAAATAAAATTTAATCAGTTTAAATGCATCTAAACATAAAAATAATGTTCAACGCCATTAGACATTATAAAATACTCTTTAAATTTTGTTCATTTTAACAAAAAGTTAAAATTCGGACAGAACTTATGGGATGACCTTATATATATATATATATAAACCCAGTTTCCAATTCACAGTGTTTATGAGAACTATAAACAGATCACAGGGTCAAACACTTTTAAAAAAAAGTTGGAATTTGGCTCCACCGAGAAATATCTATGCATGGCCAGTTGTATGCTGCATGCTCAAGAGTAGGAAATCCTAAGAAGTTATTCTTCACTGTTAAGGAAAAAAGTAAATTTTCTTTAAAAAAAAAAAAAAAAAAAAAAAAATTGTTTACCATGGAGTCATATAAAATTAAAGAAATTATTAAACTGTGAAGTAGGGTTTCCAAACAAATCAGCTTATTCAAATTTCATCAGTTGGTTTGCGAAATTAAATGAAACAGAATTTGTACATTGGATCAAGGTCGAATGTCTATTGTAGGAAAGTGAGGCAACACTTGTGGATAAAAGATTTGTGAAAATGGGAAAGTTTGTTGTGTAGTGTCTTCACATAGAAATTTGTGTCAGGTCAGTTGAGGGGGGGAACTGCCCTGAAGGTTGCTGAGCAGGTCCTTTTAAGCAGTCAGGGTAGATACACAATTCTGCATTTTTATGTTATATTTTGCTTTAGTGGCAACATTCGTGATTGGCTCTGATGTTAAATTTTATTTTATTATTTTTTGGATTCATTTTGTGAGTTATATGCAATGCTCAGAACCTATGTGCCGGGAGAGACTTTATTTTGCTTTCGTAACATTCACATCCAGCCAACAGATTTTGATGGGGTGTGAATCAGAAAGAGGTCTAATTTGCAGCAGATTATATAACACCAACCAGAAAGGGAAATTAAACCTTCTTATGCAGATGTCCTTTTTAATTTTCAATCAAATTATTTATGTATATGCTTGTAGGTGTAGTAAATAAAAATAAAAAGTAAATAAAATAAATAATTCTATTACAGAAAAGTTAAATCTCATATTTTTAGTGTCTAATTTTTCTTTTGTCTTCAAATTTATGATTTTATTGCGCAAGCAAGGGTAGGGATTGCCCAGACTGAATAGAAAGGGAATATTATTTCAATGTCTTATTTCAAACTTAGTCAAATTGTGTGTATGTGCATTAAATGGCACAAGTACATAAGTCACTCACACACAATGTGGACACACATTTGTATGACATAGGCGCACACAAAGCCACACGTAGACAGACAGAGAACAAGTTTTTTTTTTATAATAGATGATTCCAGAATTTTTTTTAACTATTTATTTTATTCAGGGAGCTAGATTTTTGGTAAATACAGACATCCATATACAACATAAGAAAATAAGAGCTGTAACTGTAGTAAAGTAAAAATTTATTGGTAATTTTCTAACATTTCCTCAACAAGTGTCTTTGTAAGTAAGACTAAAGCCAAAAGTACCTAAGATTAAAAAAAAAAAGAAAAAAAAAAAAAGGTGTTTATATTGTATTCAACTAATTTTTACAGTTATGTACCCTTTACTTAAAAATGCCAAACATTAAGCTATCAATAAATCTGTCAACACGTCATAAAAACACCTACCTCTATGTTAGAAAAATGCTTTTCTTTGATATTTTAAATAAAATGTTATTTTACTTCAGAATAATTAAAAATAAAATTTAAATAAAGTTTCAGAAAAGTATATTTTATTTTAGGAAGATTTTTTTTTTTTTTTTTTGAGGTACCTAATTTTATTTAATTCTTTGTTTTGGTTGTTTTTCTTTAGCGATCAATCTCTCTGGGTTCTAAGAAGGAACCAGAATTCTTAAATTTTTGACAATTCTACAATGTGAACAGTAACAAATAAAATCAGGTCAAAATTCATGCACCTATTCACTATTGCCAACACATTTTTATTTTAAAGTTATTTTGCAGTTCAACTACAACTGGAGCAAAAGTTAAAATTTAAAAAAAAAAAAAAAACATTTTAAGAAAGAATTAGCAATCATTTGTGCTGTAAGAAGCTAGGAAATGTCTTCAAAAGTAGCAGAATAAGTTTTTTAAAAAATAAAATAAATCGATTTTCTTGTAACATTTAAAAGGAGAATTTGAATTATTTATTCAGTCGCAAAAAAAAAAAAAAAAAAAAAAAAAAAAAAAAAAAAAAAAATTTGACCTAAAAAATGTTTTTTAAAAAAAAGCTACTTTTTTTTAAATAAATCCACCAGACACGGTATGCTAAAAATAAAGTGCACATTAAAAGTTCAAATCAGTTTATTTACGTATTTAAAAAAAAATATTGGCTTTGCTACCCAAATAGAGAAAACTGCTAGCTAAAATAATGAAAATTAACAAAACTCCTCTTTTAAATAAATGCTTTTTTTATTCTTTAAAAAAAAAAAAAAAAAGATTCTATTGCATTTATAATTTATTTTAAAAATCTAACAGTACACCACCTCACGAGTTTCATATGTAAATATACAAAACTACAAAACACCATCTGCATAACGTGTTGAAACTGTTACTCTTAGACTTGGGTTGATGGATGTTTGAGTTTTTGGGTTTGTTTGTTTTTGTTAAAACAAGATTTATTTCTATGGACAGTGTACTGTAAATGAATATTATATGCTTACGTGCCACTTTTATTAAAGGTGGTTGAAATGAAGCCATTTAACCACGAGTAACAAGCTCTAGTCTTGCTTCTTTGAATTTTTTTAGGGTTAAAAAATAATAATACGTGCCTAAATAATGCAAAGTAGAATAACTTCCAAAATAAAGTTTTTTTTTCTTTAAGATAAAGCAGGAAAAAAAATGTAACAAAGACGGCTCTAAAGTCAGAAAAACCACGAGGGGGAGACATTTTTTTAAGTTTTCATTTCACGGAGAAAAAATTAAAAGGTCGGAAAATATGGCGTAATTAAAAAAATGTATTAATTTTATTTTATTTTTATGCATTCTGAAAACATTTTTCTTTTTAAATTGACTAATAATTGGCTAAAAAGCTCTTAAAGTGCAGAAAATTTAAAAAACAGATTTTCCCGTTTTATTTTTATCAGAAAAATTAGCTTTGCTTTAAAGAAAGATGGAAATAGTCATTTTAGTTTTTTTAAATTATCAAAATTCTCTATTTTTTAGTTTTACTTTTAAAAATGTTGACATTTTGCTTCCAACTTGTAACTTTTTTTTAACAAGTTTAAAAAAATGTTTAAAAAAATGTTTAAAAAAAAATGAAAAAATATTAGTTTTTTTTTACTAATAAAACTTGAAGAATATTAAAGTTAATTTATTCTAAATAAAAATAACCATACAAAAAAAAATATCGATAAAATTTAGCAAATGTTAAAAAATTAAAAAGGATTTATTTATGGTTGAATATCGTTAGATCTTTTTTATGCTATAAGACATTACAATCAGGGAGCCATTTTGAAGGATTTTTATGACAAAATACTGTAAAGAAATCGAAGAATTAAATGGTGCTAAATTCCATAATGGCACGTACCGAACACTTTCAAAGAGATTGATAGATCAAAGAAATATGTCTCAACCGTGAAAAAAAAATGATCACTAAAGAAAAGAGGGGTGTGTGAGTGTAGACAACTGCTAAAGCGGCCATGCTGTTTTAGCAACAATGTCAACAGCCTGTCATGTGACAGAGCCACGTGGAAGATATTTGCCAATGGTTGCAACTAGATTTAACAGTTGCCATAACAACGAGGTGTGACGTCAGTGCGCGCGGCATCACCGCGTGGGGAACACGTGATTGTTAAGTTTAAACCACGCCCACTGCCACATGCCACTTAAAACGACTGCATCCCTTTTTTACTAGGACGAATTTGTTTGCTTTGTTTTTTGTTTCAACCTGTATTTTCCAAAAAACAAACTGTTGCGAGACTAAGCGTAAGATTTTTTTTCAGGTTAAAACTATTATAGTAAGTAGCACCATTGAAAAAAAAAAGCGTGTGTGCGTATATGGTATGTGTGCCTGAAAAGGTTCTTCTTACTCGAGCCTTCTAAATTTAATTCAAGAAGTTTTGATATCGGTTGTTGGATAAAGATTAAATAGTAAGGGTTCAATTTATAAAAATCAGAAGTGGGTATGCTACGCTTGCTACTGTCAAGTCAAGTTTAAAGAGTTGAAAGTCGAGAAAACCTAGTTCACGCTTCTTACGTATTATTATTAAATTTATTTTAAAATCAGCAAAAACTCAATTCCAGCTCAAACTGACCCCCTCTTATCCTGAATAAATAAATATGCAGAAAAGTAACCATTTATAATCGATTTTAGACGTAAAAGCAATGTACACGGAAAAGTGAGTCATTTTCTGTTTGCCCTATTTTGCTTGCGTTCGCTTTGAAACGTTAGAGAGAGAGAGAGAGAAGAGAAGATCTTGTACACGTTGTTATACTATATACGATTATTTATTACTGAAGTCTTAAGTTGTCGGACTATCAGTATTCCGTCGGGATAAGGAGAGAACAAAAAGGGGACCCACTTCCTTCTACTGACAATATGTCGGCGCTAGCCTGGCAGTTCAATGTCTAATTAAAAAAGGGGGGTGAGGAAGCACGAAGAGGAATGCACTTGCAACAACATCACATGCATAATCAAGCAATATTGACTCAGCAGTTGCAAGGTTGAATAAGTGGGGAAAAAGGTCTTCTTAACTTTCTCGCGACTCAAATAAAAGCACATGTTGAATTTATTCAAAATAATTGTTGTAAGCATCGTGGTGTCTGTGATACAAATATAAAAAACTAACTGGATTTAAATGTGCAACAGATTATGCAGCACTTTATTTCGATTAAGTGCGTTACTTAGAACGATTACTTCGCTACTTATGTAAATGTAGTAACAACAGTTGGCAATAAGTGACCGATGACTATAAAAAAAGGGCCTTGTTGATTATTTTCGGCTAATTTGTTTAACACACTGACTGTTGTTTGCATAACGTGGCAATAATTGTAAGTAATCCACTAAAATAAGTTATAAGTAATCGTTTTTAAATATCGGTGCCATTTATTTAAAAATAAAAATGCATAATAACAGGTATGCATTTATTTCAAAAACAAAAAGTAAATGAATGGTCATGCCACGTAATCTAGAGGAAGCGAGAAAAGAAGGCAAAAATAAAATTACTTGCCAAAAAATTTAGAAATGGCCAATAAGAATAAAGAGTTTCTTCAAATTATTGGAGCAAGAAGAGAATTTATTTTACACTGGAATCGTAGCAGAGTGCCTTTTTAGTTTCTAACCATAATTTCTACTTTAAGTCATATTACTTTATTTCTTAGTTTCATTGCATAAAAGAAATAAAGGACTTTCAAAAAAGAAAAAAGTAGCGTTTGTCCAAGAAAAAAAAATGAGCAGAATAAACTAAAAATAAAATAAACGAAAGATTATTAGTTGTGTACTCGTAAGAAGGTCCATGTTTAATAATGCGACCTAATATATTTTTGCACGAATTTTCCACTCCAGATTAAAAAAAAAAAAAAAAAAAGTATAAATGCGACCCCCTATTTCTTGCTTAAAAAATTAACCTAGCTTACTCGAGTCGAGAGTATACGGTAATTAACATTTTTAACAAGTTTTTATTTTAAATATCTGTTTTTAAAGGGCTGGTTACTGACGATTTATTTTGATTACTTATCTTTTTTTTTTAGGCCATGTCTGAATTTGCCTTTTAAACATTTACAATACATACACTCTTCGATTGAATCCTGATGGCGAAGTTCCATAGGCCAATTCATGAGAAATAAAAATAAAAAATATATAGCAATTATTTGGCGTAAAAAATGTTATTAAGAGAAGAGAAATGTGAAGATATATTTGTTTCTTTTTTTTTGTTTTTTTCTCGTCACGGTCGTTTACAAATTAATATCAGTAAAAACTACCAGATACTAACACCCAACTCCCCATAAAAAAAACAACCTTCTGCTTAACTGGTAGTGGGCAAATTTGATTAGCTATTTTGCAACATTGGGCAGTTAATGAGACACGGTTCGGTGAATTTTACAGCCTTTATGAGAATTTTAATGTGTGGGTGGCGAAGCGGCAAACGGTGCAGAAAACGGAACCAATTGATGAAACGAATTAAATTCCGGACAGGACTTTTTTTTGTTCATTTCACGCTAAACCCCTTTTTAGGGAAAGCACGAATCCACTACCACCGCTACGGGTAAAATAGTAAGGCAGACTAAAACGCTTTAGCTTTGATAGGACCAAAAAAGTCTTACTCTTTAGGACAATCCTGAATCATGGATCCTAAACCGTTCATAAACTAGATAATCATTTATTTAGAGAACCTCGACGTGGTGTCAGGTTTAGCAAGCTTCTCTCGCTACAATACATCAATTACGAGTACGACTGAATAGTGCGTTCGAGCCTCACTCAGTGCCTCATGCCACATCTAAGCCACGCTTAGAAAATCACCATACATCTTTGCTAAAAAACTGTCATGTCATGCATATCAATTGAATTCATTCACAGATATTAAATAAAAAAAAGTAAAGGAAATTGCAGAGAGCCATGATCGTCTACATTTCTCGGCTTAACAAAAAAAAATAAATAAATAAAATAAAATTACAATCACAGCCAGCTAGTGCCAGGATCAGAAATGTCAATTTTTTTTAACCTTCGCCTTTAAATAAATAACGCGCACATGAATGAATGAATATCGAGAAAAAAGAAAAAAAAAAAAAAGTATATCAGACACTGGGCGACAGTAATTGTCTCCACCCCTTCATCACGTGATAAAGTGCACATGGTTTGTGGGTAGGGAATTAAAACTGTAAAAACTAAAAAGATGTGACAAAACAAATGAAATGTATTTTTATGCAGTAATTTTATATATATAAATATACGTATATATATTTCAAATATCCGACAAATAACGTTGCAGGTGATTCACGGTTATTTAGGAACCGAATTCAAAAACAATGTTAAAAAAAAAAAAAGCCTTGCAACAGTCACGTGCTTTGAAATCAGCACCTGCTGATTTTTCTAATTCGCACCCGACAATGAGGGTTTTTTTTTTTTTTTTCCTCTCCCTTCTGTTTCTTTCCAAATTTTCATGTATGGACAGATTTATCGCCCTCGCAATTAATGAATTTAAGCGGGTCCCAATTTTTGCTTATCACGTCCATGTACGTCTCGTCTGGGACTAAAATATCAGTAACAGGATGGAGGTGGTTTAAAAAATCTAAAAATACTCACACGCAAAGGCAAGGCAAACAATTATAAAGTAACCTAACCATATCAAATAAATGACAACCAAGAAGAGATTCACAATTGAAGTCTGTTTAAAGAAAAATTTTTAGCGTGAAATTTAGTAACTATAGGACCTAGAGTACTATAGTGTAATTAATTACAATCACTAAATTACATTAAATAAGATTAAGAAGTTGTCAAAACAAAAAATTAAGTAAAATGAAAACGATGCAATCGTATGCCAGACTCTGCCCAAGAAATCTGAGCAGAAAAATTAACTTCTTTAAAAGGATTTCACCTCAATTTGGGGGGGGGGGGGTAGACGAGTGATCCACAAACCTGTTCAGTTTAAGAAAACGAAAAATGCTATATATTGGTTTACAAACTTTACATGAAGTGGTCATCTTTTTAAGCAGAAATAACACATCAAATACCGTATTTGAATACTTACGTAAAAATTTGCGGTCAAAAAGAATGACCTGACTTCGTGAAAGTCATTTAAAATATATTTTAATTCAACAAATAAAGTTATTTAAAAAGAAAAAAAAACATTTTTTTAAAAAGTATAACTTTTTGAAAACCTAACAAAACACGTACACTTATTTTCTGTTTTATTTATTTAACATAAAATTTTAAAAGCTTAGTTTCGACGTGGCAAACAAGAGCTGATGTGGCGCAAATAAGTGGCATGTCCCTTCTTACCTATTGGAACGGCAAAACGATGTCCCACCCACAAAAACTGAGAATTCAGTTTTTAAAGTGAAAGATACAATATAAGTGGTTGATGCGGTAGTTCATTCATTCTTGCAAATTCTAAACACAACTTAACAATTTATTTTTTATGGTTTGAAAAGAGAAGCAAGGAAGAAATTAATTACGCTTTAGTTTCTTTAAATAAAGTATGGTTAAAAACAAAAAGTACATATATTTCGTTCGAGTTTGTTTAAACTTCGTCTCTAATCGAACTAAGGACACCAGCACAAAGTTTATAAAAATACCATGATGTTTTTGTTTGTTTGATAATATAGTAAAAATCATTTACAGAAAAAAAAGGGAAAATATTGTAGAAACCATTCCAAAATACTAAAATAGGCATATTTTATGAAATTAGGTCTTTGCCCATTGCTGCACCCCAGCCTAACTCAATTGTTTTAATAAAACTTAAAACATCAATCAAGTGTTGGTATGCCAATTGAATTATTCATTTTTGTCGTTTTAATTGAAAATTGCTACCTTTTAGTTTAATTAAAATAGCTTATTTTAATAATTAGTGATTAAAATGAAATTAGTCCTTTAGAAGAGTTGCAATACTAATAAAAACAAAACAAGAGAATAAAAAAAGCCATGTGCTTTTATTCAACCCAACGTGACTACTACTGATCTAAGTATATAGTAGTTGTAATAGTAAGATAAAGGTGGCTTCTTTACGAAATTGGAATGCAACAAACAAATCCAATTGATAATCGAAATGCCAGATTTTATCCAGTCACCACATTGCCTTATTTTGAATTTAACCTTAAAATCGTGAGAGAGAGACTTAACCTGTTTGTCAACTACGAAAAAGTATTTTAAAATCTCGTCATTCATGACGGCTGTTTTGGACAAGAAGAGCAGTTGCATGTGTCGGTTCGATCCTTGTTTCTTTACACATCGACGGAAAAGTGCAGTATTCTTTTCTTACAAAACCCGGACAACAGAATTTATTTTATTAAAAGATTAACAACACATTGAACCTGAACTTAAGCACATTATTACTTAAAGGATCAACAGTCAACACTAAAAAAAAAACAAAATAAATCTATTTAATTCATTCGATTTTTTTTTTTTTTTCAACTGACAAAAAAATATTCGACCCGATGTTGTTTTTTTTTGTCTTAAATTTTATTAACTAGATGTGACAATTTTAAATTAAATAATATTACGGAAAAAAAAATTAACTTCTAAGGTTAATGTTCTCCTCCCCAATTTTTATAAAGACCCTACTGTCAGATTTTAATTTTTTTTTTTTTTTTTTTTTTTTTTAATTAATAACCTGTCCGAATTTCTGGGGTGTTATTTACACTACACATGAACTACAAAGTAACAAAGATGAGGATAATAGTCCGAAATGTAAATAGTGTAAATTAAATAAAAATTGTAAAAAATATGCAATTAATATTTTTCATATAATCCTGAATCATTAAAAAAAAAAACTGATAAAAAATTTGCATTTTTTATTTCACTAAAACTTAAAAAATAAAAAAATAAAAAAAATCCCTTTTAGTTACCTCAAAAAGCAAAAAAAATTGTCACGCGGAATTAAAACAATTTATTTGTCCCCACCCACAGAAATGATTGACAAAAAAAAAATCTTCACTTGTACTGTACACTACACATAAAAAATAAAATGTCAAATAAAAATGAAAGACTGAGAAGTGAAAATAAAGACTCATTTTCGCTATTTTGGAGGGTGGGAATAGCTTTACGTTCAATTACGAACTTTTAATTGTATGGGAAGAATTCGAATTACGTCAGATGTTTAAATCCAGAATGCATTCCCCCCCCCTCTTTGAATTCTCCAATTTTTACGTCATACCCCAACCACTTCAGCTTTTTTGGAAGCCAATAAAAACAGGAAACAACGTGCCTCTCCTTGGTGTCCAGCAGTTTTCTCAGATTTCCATCATTTTAACATCACAAAGCCAATGTTTACCAATGTTTTGTTTTTCAAAACCGATAATAAAACAGAAAAAAAAAACGAGTATCTTAAAGAAAAAGTAAGACTTTCCCTGATAGGCTTGAAAAAAAAAAAAAAAATTGTCCCTTCGATTGATCCAGAGTTAGTTTGTTTTTTTTGTTTTTTTCTTTAACCAGTCATTCATTACTCATTACATTTGGAGCAAACGAACTGCATTACATAAAAACACAAACTTAAAATTAATACCTCTTCTTCAGTGTTTTTAGTAGATTTCGTTACAATATAATGTCTGGTGGTTTACACACACACACACAACCATAATTCTGCTTGTTAAAAACCAAGAAAATTTTAGGGAGATTTTTATTCTTTTTCAATGAACTAAAAAGGAACTGACAGATTTCTTAAAAACTTTAGACCAGCAAAAAGTCATTTATTTTATAAGAACCCCTTTAGTATAAATAAATATTTAGTTTCTTCCAAACTTTGAAGTTCCTACCTAACTCTTATAAATTTATTTTGAAATTAGAGAGCTAAATTTGATTATTTTAACCAACTTAAATTACCACCAGGCTCATTCTAAAGTCCAAAAGACTAATTTTTATATTAGAAAAAAAAGAAAAAAGCTACACACACACACACACACACACACACATATATATATATATATATATATTTATTTATTTTTGAGGATGACCGGATATTAAGATTTTGATTATTTCAATCAAAACAATGGCACTGACAGAAGAAAGAATTTCTAACCAATGAAAATAGTTCATTGTTGTAGGAAAAAAAAAAAATTTTTTTTTTAAAATTCTTAAAATATGGATTTGTCTGATATTGGGATTCCAACAAATAAATGGCTTGTGAATTTGCTTTGCTTTGCACAAAAAAAAAAAAAAAATCTTACATTAAAATTGGAATTTCAGAACTATCCAGTCTTAAGCAATCCCTTTACCCCAGAGACAAAATTAACAATTACTATCAAGAAGTATTTTAAGTTGCAGACAGTTGAAGTGATGTAAATTTGGCCTTGTGCACCCACAAAATAAGGAAAGCGGGGTGGGGGGTAAATCCAAAATGTTTATATTCCATAAACAGTTGGTAATTTACAAAAGAATTTTTTTTTTTTTTATCGTTTAAGTCCACTTTCTTAGGAAAACAGTTTCTATGGTGAACTAAAGTTGGTAGAAATTAAATTAGTAACCAAGAGATGTTAAAATAACATCAAGTAAATGAAGTCCAGTTTTACCATTTTTTTTTTTTAAGTGTTTCACCCCAAGCAAGGCAGGAAGCCACTAGCACGCAAGGGGTTACAGAGAGTTGGAGCGAGAGCAAAGAAGAGTGATAGAGTAAGGAATGAAGAGAAGGATGGGGGGATAGATCAAGGCATCTGGAGATGTCGATTGACATTACATTTGAATAGTTGGAGATTATAGCTATCAGAGAAACAAGAAATGGGGAGGGAGTTCCACAGGCGAGAAGTGCAAAACAAAGCTATTAGAGTAGAAGAGACAGTTATATTTAACATAGGTACCTCCATGAGATCACTAAAAAAAGAGCATAGTATGATGAAAAAGATGCCAAACTTGACGAAAACAAAATTTTATCGTATAAATGTTTATGTTATTATTAAGAGGAAATATCAAAGTATTTTGGGGGTATTTTTTTTTTTACATTTTTTAATCGTTCCTAACATGTCTGAAAATTTTGTTAAAAATCTTGTTTTTTTTTTTTAGTCAGCAAAATTGACAGATGGCAACTATTTTTTTCCATTTTTTAAAATCATTGAAAATCTCAGTTTGAAATTCTTTTAAATACCAATTATCACTTTTTCAAAACTTATTTTAAGAAAATCAGATATTATGTTTATTTAAAATATTTTGAACCAAGTTTAACTTAGCTTCTGTGCCAAAAAGATGTAATTTGAAAATAAAACAAAGCAGGTCATAAACTTTTGCGTCACGTGACAGGTGATGAATGACATTGACGGATTCCGTGAGGATAATTTGTTCTACGGAAGGAGAAAAGTGAAATATTTTACATTTAAGTGAACAAATTATTTACCTCGTTATTTTTAAGGAAAACTTTCAGCGCTCTAATTTTTTTGTTTTTTGTACTTAGCTTTCACCTTTACATTTACAATGCTTTATGGAAAATATATTATAAAGAAATTAAAATAAGACTGTTACAAATGAGATTAAATTTCATAAGAAAGGTATCTAATTAATTTATAGGTACCTTTCTTATGAAATTTTATCAGAAGTGAACATAAAATACTATAATTTTATGTACATTTACTACATTTTAATGTGTTATTTGTGTTTCCATTCATTTTATTATTAATTTTAATATTTCATTTATGGAAAAAATGCCATAACTGAGATTAATATAAAAATAAGATCTTATAAATTTCATAAGATGATACTGATACTTTTAGGTACCCTTGTCAGTTGAAATTGAAAAATCAAATAAAGTTCTCCACATGTGTTTCGCAAAAGTAAAGGCCTTAACAGCGGAGAACAATGCTTAACTCAAATAACGCAACTTAATTGTATTCTGGTTGGTCTTCCGTACTTTATAATTAGAGCCCGATTATAAACACAAAATTACATTTCTTAATTACTGCAGATCTTCTGATTAGTCAAAACAATATAATTTACAATGCACTAAAAAAAGATCTATCTCATAAGGACAGTTACAAAACCTGATGCAGCTTTTAACTAATTTTATAATATTTTAACAAAAATGTAAAAATCTATTATAATTAAAAAATAACAAATAATTGTATTAAAAATTCATTTTTCATTGAAAAATTTTTTTGCTTTCAGAAAATATTTTCCATATTCATAAAAACAACTAAAAGCAAATAAAAGCATTTGAAATTAAATAATATATTTGTTTTATTGAGTTTTGTATGTTACAATTCAGAGCTGAGTTTCAGGTAGGGGGGGATCCAATTAAAAAAAACAAAAACAAAACATGATTTGCATTCCTCAAAGCCTTGTGCTTTTAACTATTGTAATCACTAAACCCAACAAGATCAAATTTTTAGCGTTTTCATAAAATTAGTTTGGGGGGAGAGGGGTAATAAATATTTTTAAAAATTTCTGCTATGACTTTAATAAAAGAAAACATTTATAATAATTTCAATCATCTGTGAATACTTTCTGAAAGTTTCATTAACATCTGACAATTATTTTTATTTTTGCAAGATTTTCCAAATTAATGTGCGTCATACAAAAAAAAACATGCTAAAAATTGTATGCGTTATTTTACTAGTTTCAGTGATACAAAGAGAAATAAGGATTTTTAAATGAAAATTCAGATTGTTCTAAAAAGGAAAAATTTTTTTAAATAATTAAAATAAACTTTGATCTTTCCTCTTAATGATAAATATTTAGACGATAAAACTTTGTTTTCGTCAAGTTTTGGCTATTTTTTTAGCGATCTCATGGAGGTACCTAATTTAAACAAGTTTCAACAGTGAAAAGGTGAGAGCAAGATGCCAGCCTAGTTGAATGCTTAAATTCATGAAGTCTGGGAACCAGCAAAAGCAGCTCATCGGAGCAATTACCGTGAAAGTATTTGTAAAAAAAAAAAGAAGCATTTTTCTATTATTTCATCTAATTTTTTGTTTGTTTTTACAATGCCACATTGGTTTTCTTGTGTCAGTCAAAAATTGTTTCAGCACTTCAAATTTCTACAAGAGTTGTCCACTGATGTGTGCAACCCATAGGGAAGACTTAGCCAGACTTAACTCATCTCGGGCCATATTTATTGCAGTCAGACCTTATTTCAGGTTCATTCAAGATAAACAGACTTGTTTGAATATCAATCTGTAGACTTACCTTAAACCTGGGTTAATAGTGCAGTTCAGAAAAATACAGCACATTAGGATGTTAAAACCAAGCAGTTAGCGAAATATCAAATTGGAACAAAATGGCCATCCACAAATTTTAAGATACCATAATTCAACTGAAACAATTTTGTCAAGAAAAGCCTCAACATTAGAATCAACATAACATTTCCAATGATCCAGAAATAGATTTGTTCATCATAAAAACTGAGTTTATAGGAAACCGATCCATATTGGAATACAGTTTCTGGCATGTATATGCATCTAAGGCTCAGGAAAAAGTGGCAATTGGCAGGGGGACAAGCCCAGTGAATAGGAAAGGATTGAGCAAGATCTCTACCCTCATTGCATCAGTTATTGTTGAAAGATTTTTCAAGTTTAATCAAGATGCGTCTTTTTCTCTTTAGTGCTGCTAGCCAAAAGGTCTTTTAATACATCAGTATTGAAATCATAGCAATACAATTCTGCTGCCGTAATGGTTTGACAAAGTTCCAACAGGCTGGACCAGATTACTCTATTACGGCAACACTAAATGATCAGGATGCTAATTTGGGAGTGGATTTCAGTTTTGAGAAACTTGATTGAGGAGCATGTTTGTGGGCACCCCCCCCCACTCAGTAGAAAATGTCACATTTCTGATTATCATACAGAAATCACTTTTCATCAAGGCAAAGAACATTATACAAAAGAAAGAAAAAGAGGAGGGTCTTTTTAAAAGAAACATGCAAACTGCAGCAAATACCAACAATGCAAATTGCAGATGCATTTTCTTCACTTCACCAAGTGGTACATGAAATCTTCCACCTGCTTTCTTATAGGTTATGGGTTTACTCCCACTTTTGCAGCAAACACCTGAGTGTTTATTTCTGGACGAACAAACATTGGATTTCCCTCAATTCTTCATTTGTCCAGTGATGATTCGTAACCACAACTGGATTCTCATCTTGGAGAGATTGGCAGAAATAAATATTTCAGACAAATGGCACACAGTCCATTTTGAAGTTGACTACCCACTGATCATTCTTCCCGCCGGTGATTTTAGCAGCACAAGGGCAACGTTTGAACTCTTGTAGAATAACACAAAAATTATGTTTATTCATCTTTGATTTGAAACCCTATAGAAGAAGGAAAAAGAAGTCGTAAAAAATTCAAACAACTGAGAGAATTTTATTTTGTTCCAACCTAATATGCACCATTTTAACAAAACTTGTATCCTCGTCTTGGTTGTTATAGTCCTGTTTTGAGCTTTGTACCAAAAAAGTAAACCGTTCACATTTCATTACACCTGCAAGTAAATATTAGTTAAATCCTACTTACAATACATTTTACTACTTCTTTCACTGCCTGACACAGGGATTGATCTCATGACCAAAAGATAAACTGTACATCTAACCAATCTAGGCTATGGTCTTGTATGCATAATTTTTGAGCCTTAAACATAATATCTATTCTTTCCTGATCAAAGAGTTTCATGTGGGATTCATTTCTGTGCTGTAAGGGTATTTTTTAGTATGCTCAGGTCGCTACCGAATGTGACACAAGGCCATGGTTTAAAGTTGATTTAACAGAAATACTGTGCAAAAATTTCCCACACCTCCTTGACACCAGGCAATAAACACAGCCCCCTCTCAAAGGAGAGATGCTGCCTGGGAGGAAAATCCACTGGGGTTTGGGCTTAATATTTTTTATAACTTCCCTACAGCAGGAAGTACACCAGTTCTTTCAATTACCTTATTCTCCAGTATGTTCCACAAGAGAGTTGGTAGTTCCATCTTTTCTTTTTCAATTAGGCTCTGACCTATATTGGCAGTAACAAGAAATGTTTGTAAGATTAGCGTTGTCTCTGGTGATGGCAATTATATATGTTGAAGAAATTGAGGAATATCCAGAGACTGGCAAAAATACATGGATAATACATTTATAGTCTAAACTCACCAAGAAGAGCAACAAGTATGACTGAACTACATGAATTGAATAAAATCTTTAATACAGTTTACAAAAGAAACTGATGAAGAACCAGCCATCCTGTACGCATGCATAACTTTCACAGAACAAACATCCATCTATTGTAAATCAATATTCACCAGTCGATATATAGATTTCAATTCTCACCATCCATACATTGGAAAGTGAAAGTGTGTATTGTTGACATTGTTTGACGAGTCAAATTCACACGGCAAACCAGACACAGAATTGAAATTTTTTTTTTTTACAGCTTATCAACTGAACAAGAACCGATATTTTCAGTATGATTTGACTGTAGGCCATATCAACAGGAGATACAGTATGAAATACAAACAGCTTTTGGAGTAACGGCTACCCTGCAGATTTCACCTGAGCGAATGGTAATGCTCAGAATAGATTTGGGGAAATCCATGCAACATCAAGAGCAGCTGCCATCAGATCAGAACACGACCAAGAAGATAGCAGTGACAAAGAATATAAAGGTAAGACCAGCCGTCCTCAAAAAGCAAAGCTTGAAGAACAGTAAAAAGACAGTGAACAGAATAAAATTAGGTTTGCCCGATTCTGTGCAGAAGGAAAATGAAGAATCACCAACCTCAATGGTTGGAAGTCAAAATAATAGAAGATTATTAAAAGATTGAAGAAATCAACAAACAAGACTATGATAAAACTTCATCAGTAAGCCAAGTGTTAGAAATGAACACATGAGAATCTAGTCAGGAAAGAATGGACAGTAGGCTCAAGACTTTAAAATTAAAACTTTTGTAACATTGTCACTATATCATCTGTAGTTGAGTATGTGGCTTGAATAGGTGTCTTGGCAACTAATGTCATCATTTGCTAGTGGGTCAAGTCGGTTGAGTTATTATGTCAGTTTCCACATCTTTCTTAGAACCAATACTAAAGATGGCCTATCTTTACCAGTTACTGATTTCAAATTAGATTTTTTTTCTCATCAGGATAAAGGTTTCTTGTGGTATTAAATAGCACAATGTATATGGTATGTACTGACTGCTTTTATCAGCCTTAGTAAGTGAAAGAGAGAGAAACTAGTGTGAGAGTGACTTCCAATTGCTAGTAGTTTCAGACCCACCTGTTTGCTATAAGGTGAACATTTTGGATGGAGAAACTACTTTTACAAGTAATCCTTCACTAATCAACAATTTTTTGAATTCCCAATCAAATGGAAAGGCACCCAAAGATGCCAGATCTGTCCTCTGTTTTGCTTTTGGGTGGTGGTCAATGCCAATCTCCAAACCAGGTATTACAACACCCAAACACAATTGTCCCATAAATGAATGTCATTTCTCACTTGTGGAACTTCCAGCTTCTTGCTTCCCAAATGCAATATCAGTTGTTATCTTGTCTTAATTCCTGTTCTTTTATCGTTCTCTCTCAATGTTCTTTTTCTTATTCTTTCACACCTTGCACCTTCGTGGCTTTATTCCCTTACATAGAGTAAAAGGATTAAAAAAAAAAATTGTTTAATGAAGAGGCTGGTTCTAAATTACTAAACATGACAAGCACTTAAAGGCCAAGATTATAATGTAACCAAGAAGGGGACACCAGTCTTAATAAATACGTTCACAATAATGATAATCCCTCATCTCAGAAATAGCCAGATTTTTATAACTTACTGTATTTATTTTGAACATATTGTATGTGGGAGGAAATAAAAATTTAAAAAAAATAGATTAATACAATATCTTGTTACAAATGTAAAATAAGGTTTCTTACCTGAATATAACGAATAGCATTCCTCAAAATGCTCAGATTTGAATTTTTTTTATCTTCTAGTTGTGGAATTTGAGATCTCAAATATTCAAACATTTCCTTCATATGAGCTCTCCTGAACACAAAAGAAAAAAAAAATGTTTTGTCATTAAATTTTCAGACAAGGCATCCAGTCTATATTTTCTCTCTATGAGAGACCTTTATCTATTTGCAAATACACAAAACCAAAAATATCTAAGTTTGCATTAATCAATTCACCCAAAGCAAGGTGATAACGCCACTAAGACACAAGGGGCTACTAGAAGTGGAAGAGAAGGAAAAGACTTTAGAAAGAACTAAAAACCAATCCTATACAGGAAACAAGAAATAAACCTCTACTCCTGTTCAAAAGAACTGGGGAGGAGTGTGAACTGGATTATAGACAAACTTATCTAATATTAATTACATAAGATATTTCAACAATGAAGGTTTTTGTTAATATTTTCAAACTTATAACCATGTTGATAAAAAGTACAATTTTTCTCTAACAACATTTAACATTGAAAAGTCTTCATGCCAAAAAGTGAAAAATTTACTTCAACTGGGAAACACATTGACAGAATGAAGTTTGACATTTTTTTTCTTTTGATTTTTCAACGGAATCCTTATCACTAAAATAGCAGCATTTATTTTCATATTAACACTCAGAAAATGTTTCACTTTACAAAATTATTTCATTCAAACTGATTCAAAATCTCAAAAAATTTAAAACAAAACAAATTTAATTAAAATTACTATTTTATTAATAAACATTTCAATACAAATAGCATTTTATTTAGGGAAAAAAATTGACTGTTGTTTAAGAAAATATTTACAAACTTTATTAGGGCTTAAGAAAAGAAAAGAAAAAAAAACACAAGTGAAAATTTTAAAAGTAGATATAAATATATGCAACAATATATAAAACAAAGAGGAGAAAGAGTATTTTTTCTTATCTTTGCTCTAAGTGGTGGATTGAAAAAAAAAAAAATAAAAAAAATAAATGGCTAACTTGATCTTCAGAGCAAATCAAGGACTAAAACACAAATATGTACACAATGATTAAAAAAGGAGAGAGAAAAAAAAAATTACTACCAGGGAATCAGCAGTATAAAATAGATTACATTTAGATCCTGCAGCCATTCATTTTGCTTACAAAGGGAAGGTTGCTTAGACTCAATATAATTGGCCTCCAGAATTCTTAGATGGTAATCTAAATGCACTCTGCTTTATGTTAAGAAACTGCAGAACACTTAATAAATAATCCAATTTTACCTCATATTCCACTATATATATAAAAATAGAATGACAAATTGGAAAAAAGTTTTTATGATACATATCTGTTAGAGTTTTAGACGAAAGGTGTCACAAAAACTTTCCAAATTTGTCATTCTATTTTTCTAAATAATGTTTGTTGATACACAAAATTACAGATATTATATATACATACACACACAAGTACAGGGTTGGTACAGATGGAATAAAATTCCAATAACCAAAAATACTATTCTTAAAATAGTGCTCAATAAAGAGTAGAGCAAATAATATTTATTCAAAATTATAACATATGCATGTTATAACATCACTACAAAAACAGCCATTTGTGGTTCAACACTTCTGGTATCTTATCGAGTAATGGTGTTGATTGCAAAATAAAGAGCTTTAAGAATTCAAAACCAACCACACCCCTCAATAGGGGAACATTGTTACATTACCTATGATGACCAATCAGAATACAAGTATATGGTAATTCAAAATAACGAGACAATATATCCCAAGTACAATCTTTTAGTGCATTAAAGTTAAGATTAGATTAAATTCGAAATCAATATAACTAATTAAGTTTTAATTTCACAGTAAAATTAAAAATTACAAATGTCAAATTATAAATTCAACCAAGCATCAAGTTTAAATTACAAAATTTTTCAGAAATTAAACTAGGAGAAAAATATATTTTATTTATTGTTCTTATCGAAGTGACAATTTCTCAGTTAAGTTCACTGATGTAAGAAGTGCCTACAATCGCTACACATATCTGATACATGGAAGTTTGGATTCAAATAAGGAGGTGGATAGGGGAAGGGGTTTTTTCAAATGACAGGACAAACACATTCACATCCTAATACACAAACACGTATATAGAATCAAATATATAAGCACGCAAATATAAGGATGGATATCCACACAGCAAATCGAAGAAGGAAAAATCCGAAGAAGGAAAAATCCGAAGAAGGAAAAATCCGAAGAAGGAAAAATCCGAAGAAGGAAAAATCCGAAGAAGGAAAAATCCAAAGAAGGAAAAATCCAAAGAAGGAAAAATCCAAAGAAGGAAAAATCCAAAGAAGGAAAAATCCAAAGAAGGAAAAATCCAAAGAAGGAAAAATCCAAAGAAGGAAAAAAAAAATAAGATAAAAGGAAGAAGAATGAAGGCAAACAAACATTAACAAAAAAAAAAAAACAAACACACACACACACACACACACAAAAGAAAATTAATGCTTGAGAAATTTCATAGAAAATATGCATTTCCACAAACAATCATTTCAAACTGGAAAATGAAATTAATAGTTAAAAAAACAAAAAAAAAAACAGAGCATTTACTTAAATAAATTGTATCTATTAAAATTATGTATAAACAGAAAATATATTAAATAATTGTCAGACTTAATCCATTTCATAATATATTGTCAATGTTTACATTAAGCTACGTTTCATGAGCAGATATGATCATTCGGGAAAGGTCATTGAAGATTTGTTGTTTGTTTGTTCGGGGTTTTATGGCATATCAACCACTATGGGTTATTTAATGCCAGATCCAGTATTTACTAAATATATCAAAAACGTATAGCTGGCAACATCATCGTTTCCCATCACATTTTAGGGGTAAGGTGTTAGTATATTTAGTGTAGGGTTTGGGAGGGAAAGTTAATTGTAAGTTGTAGTTGTTTTGGGATGGGTTAGATGTGATGGGGCATGACATGACCAGCCGATTGATTGGATTGACGGCTGAAGATTTGTTGTTTATAAACAGTAATTTGGATTTTGCTATCCAGACACTTCTCTGTAGCTGAGTGGTATAGCACATCAGAACAATTGACAGTTCCGGATATGACACAGGTTAGATTCCTGTCAGAGAACAGATATTTTTATGAAATTTCTTGAACATTCAGGCCAGTAAATGTAATTAATACTGTTTATTTAAAAAAAACATAGCATTTACTTAAATAAATTGTATCTATTAAAATAATGTATAAACAGAAAATATACTAAATAACTGTCAGGCTTAATCCATTATATATATATATATATATATATATATATATATATATATATATTAAACACTTAAATAATCTGTATACCCTTCACACATTAAGTGTTTAATTGGAAAGTTATGTCCTCGTATTTACAGGGGGTAATCTTTTTTGATATTTTATCCAAACATTCCAGTTGAAATTAGAAGTCTTAAGATTGAGAATGATCATGTCACTGTTAACTTACATGACAATAACAAATCCTAACACTGCATTATAGTATTCACATTTAAAAAAAAAAAAAAAGGTTTATCATGGGGTGCTGAAAAGTTCTCAGCCTGACCAAAACAACCTACCAAAATGAATTTTGATTCTGTCTATATTTCTGAGATGAAGTATTATGTACAGTATTTACATTAGTCGGACTGTGCCAAGTGTCCTCAAGGACACATGGCACAGTGGATAAAGGTGTTGGTTAGATCCAGTGACAGACCCAAAGAGTGTGAGTTCAATACCCGGTTAAGACAGTGGAGAACTTTCAGAGGGAAAATTAGGAGATAACTGACATCCATCAAACATGGTACGTGGAACTATAACAGTCTACCCCAGTGATTGAAATAAAGGGTTCAGTTCGAAATTCCAACCACCTGAAGAAGGCCGGAGCGTACAACGGCCGAAACGTTGTGACAAATATGGCGACAAAGATTAGGACAATAGTCCGACTAACGTAAATACTGTATGAATTTTGATGTTTGATCAGATTTAGGAATTGATGGATTTTTTTATGGCTTATCAACCCTTTGCCACTTATTTAAGTGTCTAGCATTCAACACACCCTGTAAATATCAGCTCTCAATGTTTAATCCACCCCATGTTTTTCATTGATTCATTTATTCATTTTTATACAGCTTATCAACCCTTTGCAACTTATTTAAAGCCAGAAAATATTTCTAAATTCTAAGAATTTTTTCTTTTTTTTTTGAGATAATGATTTAGTGATTTACTCTTACTAATTAACCTATAGCTGGTGTGGCAGGGGGAGAAGAGGTGGATTCACACCTTTTCCAGGGGTATTTGCACATAAGCGAATATAACAACCCCAACTGGAATTGGAACTCTGATTAACAACCGAGTCATTATCCATTACACCACCTGCACATCCAAGCTTACAGCACCTGGCACTTCCAATAGGTCACCCATCTAGGTAGTGATTAGGCTAATGTTGCTTAACTTTGGTGATCGTATGGGAACTGGTGTTTTAAACTGCCACAATATTTGACATCACAGCACATAATGCAGGAAGTCTCACAGTGATATTTTGAGAGCTGATATATGAATACACCTTTTCTCCTCCTCAGCTATGGGTTAATTAGCAAAACTCATACCATTAAATCATTACCTTAAAAAAAAAAAAAAAAAAAAATTCTTACAATCTAAAAACATTTTCTAAGCTGCAACAGGTAGATAAACCGTAAAAAACAAATCAATCAAAACATGGGGAGGATTAAACAAACATTGAGGGCTGAATGCTAGAGGCCCTAAATAGCCCACAAAGGGTTCATAAACCTTAAAAAAAAAAAAAAAAAGGTTTGGTATGTTTTGCCGTAGTCTATTTGGCATCGCCGATTAGGCGTCAGAAAAATAATTGGACTATTCGGCATAGCAGTCTAGTTTTTGTTCCAACGTCATTGTCTTTGACCAAAAGCAACCACCCCTCCCAAAAAAAAAAAAAAAAGATAAAAGCACGACTTTTTATTTAGAGAATCCTATTAAAACACTAATGGAATAACTTAAATTAAAAATACTGTATTTCAAAAAAATAAAAATTAAAAACTCAGTAAAGCTATTTAATCTTAGAAATTACTTCATTTCATAATTATGAGCAACACCCTCCAGGAATTCAAGAGGATCTAAAGATTCAACATCCATTATGACTTTGTTGATTCGTTAGTTAGCATCTCTATATTTTTATATATAAAAATATAATAAATATAATATAAAAATACCTCCAACTACTTTTTCTTAAATTGGATGAAGTACTAATTTGACTACTAAACAAGAGAGGGAGCAAATTTGACTATAATAATCTGACACCTGATCATCCCTGTCGAATCGGCTATGCCAAATCAAACACGCAAAAAAAAAGAAATCAATTCACTCGATTCCTAAATCTGATCAAACATCAAAATTCATTTTGGTAGGTTGTCTTGGTCAGGCTGAGAACTTTTCAGCACCCCATTATAAAACCATATTTTAATTTGGGGGGGGGGGTGAAAACTCACTTAAATCTGAATACTATAATATCGGTTTCATCATGTTGAAAGTATTCAAGCCAAAATATATTTTGGATTACAAGAATTTTTTTTCAACTGAAGATTGCATTAACAATATTTTGAAAGTAAGGATCCCCCCCCCCAGATACAAATCCTACTATTTAACCCATAGATGAGTGAGATGGATTTCTACCTTACCCAAAGGTATTTGCACATCAGTGAATGTAATCAAACTGACTGGAATCAGAACTTGGTTATCCAATTTCTGCTAAGCCACTATTCATAACACCACCCACACATTCTTAGATATATGGATGGTGGATTGGACTGAGAATATTCTGACACTCCCTAATATAGAATCACATTCATTCATCTGTTCTTGAATGACATAAGCACTCAACATTGCAACAGTAATAAAATATAGCAGCAAGCAATTCAATTAGTCAACTAAAGTTAAAAACAAACATAAGAGAGGAAAAAAAAAATAACAGAAAATCTTATATGATGACCAGAATGAAAAACAAGTGAAAGTGCACTGACCTATTTTTTTCCAATTTGTTATGAACTTCTCGCGTACCAGCACTGAAAAAACAGAAATCAAGTTAAAGTAACAGTGTCCAAGTTTAATAGTGGAAATTCTAACAGCATTCACAGGACTAAACATTCAGTCAGTTATGTGCCATGCGTGATACACACTTAGGTGATCATGTATCTTTCGATACATGACTGACGAGGCAGATTTTTTCCCTGCAGTATGTTTCTATTTCTTTCTGTGGTCTTACTATTTAGCCATAGCTGGGAGGAGAAGAAGAGGATTAATACTTTTCCCAAGGGTATTAGCACGTAAGTGAATGTAATGGATTCGACTGGAATTCGAACTCGGCTCTCCGATTCATTTATGTGCCATGCGTGATACACGCTTAGGCGATTTTGTATATGTTCATACATGACTGACGAGGCGGATTTTTTTCCAGCAGTAGATTGCCATTTCTTTCTGTGGTAGACTAGTTGCCATCCAAGGCTATAGAACCCAGTCTGTCCTATTATTTACCCATAGCTGGGGGAAGAAGAGGATTCATACCTTTCCCAAGAGTATTAGCATGTAAGTGAATGTAATGGATTCAACTGGAATTCGAACTCAGCTCTCTGATTCCCTAATCTGAGCCACTATCCATTATTCCACCATACCTCCTGGACTAAGCATTAACAATGCTGAAACCGAAATTGGCAAGCCAAGTTCAAATTCTATCTGTGTTAAGATTATACTAATCCCTTTGACAAAGGAATGAATCTTCTATCCCCTCCACTTGTGGGTAAATAGAATAAACTGAGTTCTCTAGCCTCGGTTGGCAGCTAGTCTAAGAGAAGCACAACTTCAAAATTGTGAAGGTAATGGGAAACCACTCCATCATTCCAAAGAGCAATCAAGGCAATGCACAGTTGCAGAGAACCTGGATTATCTAGATCAGAGCTCTGAAACTGAAGGACACAAAAGGGGTCATTATGTTGGGGAAGGGGGGACATGCCAGAAGCAGGTACGTCATTAGTGTATTATCAATGGGGAGGGTATCAACCCCAGCATATGTGGGAGCAGGGAAGTATTTAATTGCCAAAGGGGGCCCCAATAGTAGATTAGTTTGCATCACATTCACTGATGGGGAGGGCTCAACCAACACCGACCAAAACATTGTCATAAAGTACATTTGTACCCTTTTGTTAGGTACATGACAAAGAATACATAGTGGTGGGGAGTTTGAGTTTTCTCCCCGTCTCTGGAAAGAAACTAGGAGACCTGGTACAACTTAAAATTTATTAAACTTATTAAAATTTGAGGAAAATATTGGTCAGGGACAGTCTGTGGTTCATGAGCCATGAATTTGAGTCCCCTGATCAATATCCTGAAGGAACATAGTACTTAGAAGGTAAAAAAAAAAATTAAATACTAATTTTCACCTAATACAAGTCCCAAGAGCCACTCAAGGTAGAGGGTTACTGTGCATTGTTGCAGGAGCATAAGGCAAGAAATGCTGTTCATGGGGCTATGTAAGAAAGATAACAGCCCTAGACTTGAAGAGGTCAAAATTGAAATGAATGGCAATTTGGGAGTCTGTTCAACAAAGCAGATTTTGTTTTAGGAAAAAGCTGAGCGCTTTACATGTAGATATTTATGATAATAAAAAGAGATTTTAGAAAAAGAAATAATTGTCATGTTAACACATACAAATGCAAATTTTGCATTTTGTCTAACAGAGAAAAAAATTTTAAAAAATGTCTACATTTGTAGGAATGTTTAAAATTGAAAAATTCACTGAATTTAGAAAATGAAAGTGTCAAGAATAAAAAAAATGTTAGTCTTTGTTTCAAGGAAAAAAGACGAAGAAATTTTTTTGAAGACAATTTAAATGACGACAGAACAAACAATTCTTAAACTGAGCATAACCTTGCTAAGACAACATATCAAATAGAAGAGGGAAACAGGTGGAAGAGAAACAGGGAGAGAGAGAGAGAGAGCAAGTGTGAAAGAAGAGCGAGATGAGAGAGAGACGACAAGTGCGAGAGAGAGAGAGAGAGACGACAAGTGCGAGAGAGAGAGAGAGAGACGACAAGTGCGAGAGAGAGAGAGAGAGACGACAAGTGCGAGAGAGAGAGAGAGAGACGACAAGTGCGAGAGAGAGAGAGAGAGACGACAAGTGCGAGAGAGAGAGAGAGAGACGACAAGTGCGAGAGAGAGAGAGAGAGACGACAAGTGCGAGAGAGAGAGAGAGAGACGACAAGTGCGAGAGAGAGAGAGAGAGACGACAAGTGCGAGAGAGAGAGAGAGAGAGACGACAAGTGCGAGAGAGAGAGAGAGAGACGACAAGTGCGAGAGAGAGAGAGAGAGACGACAAGTGCGAGAGAGAGAGACGACAAGTGCGAGAGAGAGAGACGACAAGTGCGAGAGAGAGAGAGAGAGACGACAAGTGCGAGAGAGAGAGAGAGAGACGACAAGTGCGAGAGAGAGAGAGAGAGACGACAAGTGCGAGAGAGAGAGAGAGAGACGACAAGTGCGAGAGAGAGAGAGAGAGACGACAAGTGCGAGAGAGAGAGAGAGAGACGACAAGTGCGAGAGAGAGAGAGAGAGACGACAAGTGCGAGAGAGAGAGAGAGAGACGACAAGTGCGAGAGAGAGAGAGAGAGACGACAAGTGCGAGAGAGAGAGAGAGAGAGACGACAAGTGCGAGAGAGAGAGAGACGACAAGTGCGAGAGAGAGAGAGAGAGACGACAAGTGCGAGAGAGAGAGAGAGAGACGACAAGTGCGAGAGAGAGAGAGAGAGACGACAAGTGCGAGAGAGAGAGAGAGAGACGACAAGTGCGAGAGAGAGAGAGAGAGACGACAAGTGCGAGAGAGAGAGAGAGAGAGACGACAAGTGCGAGAGAGAGAGAGAGAGAGACGACAAGTGCGAGAGAGAGAGAGAGAGAGACGACAAGTGCGAGAGAGAGAGAGAGAGAGAGACGACAAGTGCGAGAGAGAGAGAGAGACGACAAGTGCGAGAGAGAGAGAGAGAGACAAGTGCGAGAGAGAGAGACGACAAGTGCGAGAGAGAGAGAGAGAGACGACAAGTGCGAGAGAGAGAGAGAGACGACAAGTGCGAGAGAGAGAGAGAGAGACGACAAGTGCGAGAGAGAGAGAGAGAGACGACAAGTGCGAGAGAGAGAGAGAGAGAGACGACAAGTGCGAGAGAGAGAGAGAGAGACGACAAGTGCGAGAGAGAGAGAGAGAGACGACAAGTGCGAGAGACGACAAGTGCGAGAGACGACAAGTGCGAGAGACGACAAGTGCGAGAGACGACAAGTGCGAGAGACGAGAGAGAGAGAGACGAGAGAGAGAGAGACGAGAGAGAGAGAGACGAGAGAGAGAGAGACGAGAGAGAGAGAGACGAGAGAGAGAGAGACGAGAGAGAGAGAGACGAGAGAGAGACGACAAGTGCGAGAGACGAGAGAGAGAGAGAGACGACAAGAGCGAGAGACGAGAGAGAGAGACGACAAGTGTGAGAGACGAGAGAGAGAGACGACAAGTGCGAGAGACGAGAGAGAGAGAGACGACAAGTGCGAGAGACGAGAGAGAGAGACCACAAGTGCGAGAGACGAGAGAGAGAGACCACAAGTGCGAGAGACCACAAGTGCGAGACGAGAGAGAGAGACGACAAGTGCGAGACACGAGAGAGAGACGACAAGTGCGAGAGACGAGAGAGAGACGACAAGTGCGAGAGACGAGAGAGAGGGAGACACCAAGTGTGAGACAAGTGGAGGAGAGAGACTGGGAACAAGATGAAGAATTAAGTGAGAGGGAGAGAACAAGAATTAAGTGAGATGGGAAGTCCAGAGTAGAAGGAGAAAAAAAAAAGAAAAGATACTAACCCACCAGCGCGTCTCTTGTCAGTTTTGTCAGCATTTTTTGATTTTATATGGTTATTGCTGTTGCTGCTGTTACTGCTGCTGCTGCTGTTATGTGGAGACTGAAGCGTCATTATGGGAGTAAGAAAAGAAGGTGAGGAAGAGGTAGAAGTTGCTGGCTGTTCTGGAAGTGGTTGGAGAGTGGACAGAGCTGGAGGAGGGGGTGATGGTGGCAGAGGTGGTGGGGGTGGCGGAAGTGGAGGCAGCGATGGTGTGGATGCAGAATTCGAAGAGGTTTTCACTTGTTTCTCGTATATGGAGAAGTCTGCAGAGATGTCATTCCCTGTAACGATATCATTTTAGTCCAGAATCAGAGTTGAGATCAGTTCAACAAGCTTCAAAGGAAATCACATTTACAATCAAAGATGCTGTTGGCTTTAATGGCAAAAATAAACAAGTACAGACCCCCCCCCCAAATCAACGGACTTTGGATGCAACAGACAAAATCTGCAGGCAAAATAAAGTTATGAAGAAAAAAAAAAAAAAAAAACTTCCAAATCATTAGTGATGTATTCCAAAATTTGCAAGCTTAGCAGAACCAATTGTATTAGTTCTCAAAGTGACCACTTGGTGGCAGTGGTTGGCTTTTCAATTGTAAACAAAGACAGGTGTACAGTACATAAAGTATGATATATTAGCACATGCGTGAGAAATCTATTAATTTTGTTATTTTGATTAATATATCTATATTAAGTATATATTTATTTATGCTATATATACATGTTTATAGTATTTACATTATGATCATAACTACTGGTTGTTACTATAGTGGTTTTATAACTCAAAAATAATCCCTTCCCATCTACGGACAATCAGTTTTAACAGACTACTCTTCCCCCCTATTAGTCCATCGATGAGAGGTTTGTTTGTATATAATAAAGTCTTTATACACACATTTTGAAAAGAATGAAAAGTACAATATAATAAAGCAAGTAAATGAAAAAAATAAAAATATCTTTACTAAAACATGAATCAAGTAGTAAAGGTATTGACATGTTACCAGGAAATGGTAAAATTGTAATATTTGCTATTTCCTTATAAGGAGGCATTTGGCATTCACTGACTGAGCAGCCAATGTTACTCAAGTTTCTTCCCTAACTGGTCATCAAGCTGAGATCAAAATGTAGTATCTGTTCTCATCTCTAACGGTAATATTAGCCATTTCCTTATAAGGAAACACTGGCCATTCATTGACCATGCAATATTTTGGTTGAAGTTTATAAAATCTTTCTTTTAAAACAATTTTCAGAAAAATAAGCCCAATAATTGTTATTGCTCTTTTCATTATTGATGGAGGTTTCCTTCCTAACCTTTTGTTTGAAGTAGTGTGGAATATCAACATTTTGATTATATCATTTTATCTTTGTGCTAACCATTGCTGCTGTTGTTCAAGGTCCTCAAGCAATATGGCTTCTTATTTGGTACAGTTCTTTGTGATTCCATTGGGCAAGTCCACAAGATTCAAGGAAGGATGGTCCCCACTAAGACCTACAATATTCATCCACTCAAAGCCACCCATTGAACTAAGAATGTAATTGTATACAAATGACAGTTTAGATATTTATTTACACTAAATTGGCACCAAACATGACATCCATATGACGAGGCTATTTAAGAACGTGACTCAAGTTTTTAGGCTAATGTTTTGGTTTTATAACAATTTGTGAATTTTGTAGGAAAAGCTGGATTATAAAGTTAGAAAAGTAAGTTGAAAAGTACTTGACCCAATCAAGAAACCAAAAAACATGATTTGGTCAGATTTTTGAAAGCAAGTCAGGTTGACAACTTTTTAGTATCTGCTTGTACATTTTAAATATTTCTATTGAGCTTTTTAAGCTTTCTGATCCACCCCCCTCTACACAACAACATAAAATAATCGTGTCCATATCATTGCTGTTGTTATCACAACATTTCGACCATTGTGCTCTGGTGCTTGTTGATCCTGGTAACCTTCAGAGAACTTCTAATCTACAAAGACAACTTGTTATCATTCCAACATGTCCAGGGATATATCGTCTAATTCTTATTTAGTATTTACACCGAGTCCAAGTACACACTGCCAGGCCCAGGGATTGAACTCACAATTATATCACCAAATTCACACTTTAATGCACTACATCATTGTCCCATGGTTACATAGTAAATGTGAGTTCAATCCCTGAGTCAGTAGAAATGAGATGAGCAATAACTGGGCAGTACTAAAAATAAGAACTATAAAATATACCTGGACATGGTCAGTGGAATAACAACCTATGTCTGCTGATTAAATAACGGCTTTATTTCAAAATTTCCTGAACTTTACCCAGATCAAAAGGCACCTGATGAAAGCCACAACAAATGTAATGTGATAATGACAACAAGGATGAGGACAACAGTCTGCATGTAAATAACTCCTCATCCCAAATTTTCAGAAAATAGATTAATTTTTTTAGCAAATTAAAGCCAAATCAGTTTCAAATTTATTTCATGATAGAAGTCTATTTATTTTTAAGTTTTAATTATATTTTTTTTTATCCAAACATTCTGCAAAATGTAAATATCTCAGCCTTTTGCCAGATCAACATTATGAGGGGATGTATTGATTGACTCCTTTTTTATTAGAAAAAAATAAATAAATAAAATAAGATGAAAAGCTCAACACCTAATGAAACAAATAAGCAATAATTAAGATAGAATCACTTACATTTTTACCTATGAAAATATAAAATATTTGGAAAATGATTACATTCAGTTTTATTAACAATTAATTTTTGACTAGTATTTACTTTCATCTTCACTTTTTATGAGATGAAGCGATGTCAGCCATTATTATTTATTTTTGACTAGTATTTACTTTCATCTTCACTTATTAGATGAAGCAATGTCAGCCATTATTATTAATTTTTAACTAGTATTTACTTTCATACTCACTTTTTATGCGATGAAGCGATGTCAGCCATTATTAATTTTTAACTAGTATTTACTTTCATCTTCACTTTTTATGAGATGAAGCGATGTCAGCCATTATTAATTTTTGACTAGTATTTACTTTCATCTCCACTTTTTATGAGATGAAGCGATGTCAGCCATTATTAATTTTTGACTAGTATTTACTTCTATCTTTTTATTTTGTTGTTTATTGCAACTTTACTCAAACTGACAATCTACAGCAATAAGTAGACAGTACTGGAATGCAAATATGTAAACAAATGCACTACTTTTTGTCTCTCTATTTTAGTTTGTTCCTTCCTGATTAAATGGAAAAAAAATCCTTTTACTTGTATGGTAAACTATATTAAAATCATTTATTACAAGGTTTTACAAGTCATATTTATTGATGACTGAATTGAACTTTAAAAAGAATATTGTTAGTGCTTGAATCACTTTAAAACTGGCTTCTACTGAAAATTATCTTAAAAAAAAAGATAAAATAAAGGAGTTCAATATATATCATTTCTCAGTCACTTATAATGTTCCCTATTTCCCATAAGAACAGTAAGCTCCTTACTTGGATCCTCACTAGGTGTCCCATGTTACTAAGAAGACAAAGCTAATGAGTAAATAGAGAAGGTTTTTATTTGTAAAACTGATGAAAAATATCTGCATTTGTATCAACACTAAGAGCATCTTGGACCTGACACAAATACAAAGAAAATGATATTAAATTCAATGAAGACTTTAATGTTAAATTTTTTTTATTTTTTCTTAATTTAAAAAATATAAAATACCCAACATGAGGGGAATTTTTGGTATCAACATGGTCCCCAAAGAAATTGTTGTCAGAAATAACTTCCATTCTTTTTTTTTTTTTTTTAAATTCACCCAAAGCAAAACAATAACTCCATCAATACAGAAGGGGCTAGTGAGAGTTAAAGAGAATGAAAAGACTTTAGAGGAAAAAAAAAAAAAAAAAACCACAGAAAACAAGAGAAACCTTTATTCCTGTTCAAAAGACTGTGAGAAGTGTGAAGCAGACTACAGACAAACTTAACTAAGCCTATAGTTAATTTTAAAATAATTAAAAAAAAAAAAAAAAATTAAAACTGACAAACAAATCCAAGCAGTTTGGCAAAATAATCTTATCCTTCATGTCCACATCAGACTTAGTGTCCAGTGATATCAATTTTATCATGTCCTACATTGGGGAATTTCTCAGCAAACAAACACACACAATATTTGCAAATAACGATAAATAAAACTCGTTTTAACAGTGCACATTATCAGAGATAGAGTCTGTGCAAAGTCAGATGTAGACATTAAAAAAAAAAAAAAAAAGCCTTTAGAAACCATCGAAAATATTTTAAACCCTAGCCTTTACAGGCACTTTGGAAATTAAATCAATACCCAGTTTAAGAAACCCTTCAATAATGCTCTAGAAATCAAAATGTAAAGACCGATTATCAAACTGGACAAACACGCCACTAAAAGCCATATATTTTATATAATATTTAATACCATAAAACTAAGTCACAGTTGCACAGATCAAATGCTGTAGATTATAAAAAGCATAATAGCAAGATATTAAATATGAATAAAATACAAGTAACCCTCCACTATGTAACTGTAGATGTAAAAATGATTGTCCCATTGTCAGTAAATGCTTGGAGAATGTTGTTTACAAAGCCACTGTGAAATGAGAAGATGGGTCAAATATGGTATATTTAGGATCTACTGAGCAACTCTGGGAGCAGAGGTTTTATAACCATAAAAATATCTTTTCATGGGAGATACTGTGCCAACAGCACAACACTGTTTAAATATATATAGGATCACAGAGATAGAGTCTGTGCAAAGTCAGATGTAGACATTAAAAAAATATCCAATTTAAATATGTATTTAATTTTCTCTTTTAGTGCACACAATTCTCTTGCAGAATGCAAGCTGTGACAGTATTAAGCTGCTTTAAGAGGCCAAAGAAGAACTAAGGAGACAGAAGATGATGCCAACTGTGAGTGTTAGTCTTTATCTAAATATAGCCACATGGTTATAAAATCTCTGCTTCCAACTGTTAGATTAAGCTTTGTATCTTAGAAATGATTAATGATATCTTACTGGAATTCTCTTTGCAATTAAATTTTTCAACATCAATGTTAAATGGAAAGCAAGAAGTGAGTTACACAAGCAAGAAGTGCGAGGAAAAAAAAAAAAAAAAAAACTTAGCATATGCTATGTAAATTCATTGTAAATTAATCCCCAATACGGAAGTCAAAATGAAATTCTCTCATACATGATTTCTTAAAATGTGAAAAAAAAAAAAAAAAAATGAACATATTTGTCTTTGGTTTCCATAGGGGGCAGAGGGCGTTTCACATTCCAAACTAGACTCACTTTACATATACACATGATCTTGAACGCTTAACCTATAGTAATATTGGGGGGAAAATATTGTTTCTGGTCAGTGCCAATTGTAGAAGTCCACCAGATTAGTAAAACCCATTTCAGTTCTGTCAGTACAGTTGTACCATTAAAATATTTAGGGGCAAAATATAACCAAATCATTGCAAGCTGACTCGTCAGAAAATTAACTACAGGAATCTTGAGAAGATTTAGAACTATCTTTATTCTTTCAAATAAAAAAGACAATTGGAGCCTTGCAGCTGACCCCTCCTCTAGACAAGCTCTAACAGCTCATTGGGAGGAGAGAGAGAGAAAAAAAAAAAAAGAAAATGGTCAGTCATTTTCAATACCTCCAAAACCAAGCTAGTATCATTTCATGAATATTGATCATACCCCAAGTTTTCTACAGTCACAATGAATGGTTCCACTATAACGTGCCATGTTATGAACTGGTTTCAAGTTCATTCCAGACTAAATGAAACTCATATACTGGATGTAACAGCAAAATTGCCCAATTGTTAGATTAAGCTTTGAACCTTTGTATCTCAGAAATGATTAATGATATCTTACTGGAATTCTCAGAGGTTTTTATAACACTATTGGGCTCTACTTTGAGCAATAAAAATGTATAATTACTCTCCAAGTTTAACCGAAGAATTGTGATGAAATCGATCAAACAAAAATGATATGTTCATCATTAATTTATCATAGCTAAGGATCGGAAGCTCATGAAGGATTGAAATTTATATATATATTATTATTCAAGATGATCCTCACCCTCTCTAACTTTCTTTCTGTCCTAGAGTAACAAGGTGCCTCACCCGTTTCATATAAAATCTAATTTTCAAGTTTTTTTTTTTCCACTTCTCTCTGGACTGTCATAGATGAAACTCCTTTCTCATGTGCCAAACATTTTACAGATCAAGTTGGATCTTTTCTAATTGATCTCTTTAGCTGTAAGTTGAAATGAGGATCCCTCTTCCTGTTGTGACCTCTTGATCCAGTTTTCTTCTCTACTGTTCCCTCTTTTTTCAACTTATTCACTGTTCTCTTGATGGTTCTTGAATGGACATTAAAGATGGAAGCCAGAGTATGAATGTTGGTACCATTATTGAAGGCCTGAATGATCTTTTTCCTCTCACCATTGCTCATTTAGGAAGACAGTGGAGCTGACACTAAAAAAATTTAAACCTGTTCTCTTTCTAGCTGAATAACCCCAAGGGGTTTTTTTTTAGTGATTCTTATGGCAAATGGTGTCAAGATGGCTAAACGCCTTATCTGAAAAAAAGAAACTATTTTTATTTTGTGGGATGGACAATTTTGCTGTTACACCTGGTATTATAGAATCCCTTGCTAATGATGCTGGAAAATGGCCAACTCTTTCCATCACTCCAGAAACTATCAGATGCTTTCTGCCATACTTTATCTTTACAAGAGTCATATTAGACCAAAAATGAAATATTACTGCAACATTTCAGTCTTCACTTTCCAACCTTGATAAAGTTCAAGGTCATTTGTTTTGGTGTGGAATAACCATTCCATTACCTCTTTCCCCAAAGATGCCAAGTTTAAAGCCCGTTGCTACCTTATCACTATTGTCATGGCAAATGTTCAGATGAACGCCACCCTTTTTAGTCCCACGAGTTCAGACCTTTACTTCTATATAATACCATGTTATGTCGGCAAAGTCACATCCCTCATTCCTGTCATGTTCCAGATATAAGAAAGAAGTTTCATTCAGATTTCTCCCACCAAGATCTGACACTTTAGGGGAACTGACTCCCACGTGGGTGCTTCCTTTATCACTTTAATCTTAAACTCAATCTCCATACCGACTTTCATCTATACCACACACCATTTTGAATGTAACCCTCTACCTTGAGTGGCTCCTAAGCCTTGTATTGGGTGATATTTAGTATTAATCATTTCTCTAGTAGTGTAATCTCATTTGGATGAATATTTTTTTTTATATACCCAAGAAATAAAGAAGGTACTATTCGCCCCACTCACAATGACGGGATTAAGACCATAATTCTCTAACGTGACCACCTTCCCACCTACCCCCACAGAGTGGCTTTCGCTGACTCAAAGTTAAAAATTGTTCACGCCCCCTCGGCACTGAAAAACCTCAGACATCAGTCTGCACCCATTTTGGGGTGATGCAGAAGTGATTCCTATGGAATGGAGACAGGCTCATGGAACCCCGATCATAAATGACCAAACTGGGCCAGTTCCGAATAAAAGTCGGGGATGGCGACATTTCATTTTTTTTTTTATCATTGTCAAAGGCTTTTTAGTTTGTGTCAAACAGCAATAGATTAAAGTGCATTCCATAAAAGACTAAATTTACAGAAAAAAAAAGTATATTAAAAAATAATAATAAAGCGTGTGCTTTCCCACTCATGAGTGAAAGATTTTAAAAACACGAGGGCATCAAAAGATAAGAGACCGCCACACCCACTGACCTATCATAAATAACACGTCAAACAGAAGAGAAAAAAAATTGCAGCAGCTTGAAATTCCGGGTTGAATTGCTTCGTGGCTAAGAATTTCAAATCTATGCTAGATTTCGGTGATCGATTCGAAAATGAGACAACCTGCATTTCGAACGAATGCTGATTTAAAAGACAAATGTTAGTACATGGCCGGAAAACCTGTTGAAAATGTGTTTAATTGAAAACAAGCAAAACTTGTTAGTCGAGTATCATCAGTTTTTATTTTGTATTATTTTTATTAAAAAAGTATTGACAATCATTTTTAATTTTACTGACATCTCCATTTTTGGTTAGATAACGCATTATCAACAAATCATTAATTTTGACAAATAGTTTCCGCCTAAAACGCAATTAAGAACCTAAAATGAAAGTAAAAAAAATACTAGTTAAAAAAAACAAACTGCTAAATTTTCTGTATATTTTTAACTTTAAATTGCATATTTACCAGAGACACTTACGAACCAGGTGTTTTTAAAACAATCCCATTTAATAAAAATAAGAACATTTTTCTGTTTATTTTTACAATAAACGTGAATGCTTCTTTCTTTCATTTAATCATTTTTATTTTTCCGAAAGTGTGAAATAGAATCATGTACATCAAAATATGTAAAATAGTTTTATTTTTGCTTTTTTTATAATTTTTATGAATTGGAGAAAAGAACCTCCAATTTGCTTCAGATAACATTTTTTTTCTGCCAAGGAGTTAAATATTTATTTACATTTACACGTTGACATGCACTGGGGTTTTAAGCAATGCACATTTCGTGTCAAAACTTACGAAATATACATTTATGATCTTCAGGTACGTTGCTCAAAATAGCCAATGAATGAATATGGAATAGACAAAATGGCGAATTACAACCACGTGGAGGAGAAAGACAGGACGTTACTTTTTTCCTTTTTTCTCTCTCTCTTTTCCATTCTAAAGACAAGACACGTGACGTTTAGTGTAAAAACTTCAAATATCGAACCTAACCTTTTAAATCAACAATCTTACAAACAGTCGAAAAACAGTTTGTAATCGCTCATGTAGCCTTGTGCCTAACATAACTAAAAATAGATTTAAAAAATGATAAATTTGAAAACAATATAGACTAAAAAGTTTCGATTTTTTTTTGTTCTAAAGTCGGCTTACCATACGTCCCCGTGATATAAGAAGCTACCATCACTCACTATTCGTTCATGTGCGTGTGTGTCAACCACTGATCTTTAAGGATATTAGGTCATAAAACCTAAACCAATAATGAAAACGAAAAAATGTCCCGGTTTGAAACTTGGAAGTTAGGGTAACCCTAAACTAAGATTGATTCTATAGAGAGCGGGGGGAGTTATTTACGGAATTTACCAAATGCTGGTTTCTGTCTGGCACGTATGAAACATTTGAGAAAAAAAAAACAAAAAAAAACGTACTATCAGATTTACTAAAGCCAATATAATGACGAATGGAAATTATTATGCAAAATTTGTTATTAATATAATTTTAAAGGAATTATACATAGTCATTTTCAAAGACATGTTGAATTTATTTCGAATAAAAAGAAGAAAAAACATTAAGGGGAGATAACTGTTGTCTGCTATTTTGAATAAACAGATCCACGTGTTCTTACCGGAAATTAGCATTTTAAAAGAAAAGTCATCTTCAAGTCTCTTACACAGACACACACACACACACATATATATATATTATATATATATATAATGTTTATTTTATGTGTACTACTACTAAAAGTAGAACAGTCTACCTACAAACATAATATTTCTTGCAAGCGTGATCCCATGATTTTTTAAAAATAAATGACACGCATACAAAACAATCACACATGGTAAGCTTAAAAATTCGGAATATTTTAAATTAGGAACAAAAAAATTGAAAAAAAAAAAAAAATTTCATTATGCATTTCATGCATAAAAAGGATTTATTTTATTTAGAGAGAAATAAAAAATGCAGATCGGTAGGAATTGACATAAAAAAATATACATTCATTTTTTTAGTAGCTTCCACGCCCCATAAATGACTTTTTCTTTAACCGTAGCACAAAGGCTCATAATCAGTTTACATTAGTCACACTGTTTGCTAGTAAATAATCGATAAGTTGCTTTTTAGTTTAAAAAATGTCTAGAAAAACAGTTTATTACACTAAAACGGAATGGAATTATTTGGGCAAAGAAAGTCTTTCAAAACTAGGTTTCTGTTCAACACTCTCTAGTAGTGTAAATTAAATTTTATCCCAAATTAAATACTTTGAAAAGTTTGAATGAAATTTCTTAAAACAAATTTAGTTTATTACTCACCACATGTTTTAGTCTTCGAACGCCACTCCAAAAAGTCGGCAGCAAGGATTAAAGTTTCGAGACTCATCTCATTAGATAGCGATGTTACGGTCCTGAAACTTAAAGTCACGATTTCCAGGACAAATAGGGGAAAAAAATAAAATACAGCGACTTTTTTTTTTGACGCCTGAAAAAAAAAAAAAAAAACAAAGCCAGTCCGCTCGCAATTTCAAAACTTTTAAATTAAATTTAATTTCATGGATATGTCGACTTTTTCCACCTCATAATGAAAACATTTTTTTTTCTAATTCCTGAATAAAATATTAATTAAGGCATCCAATTCCAGGTTTGTAAAATCCAAAGTTTGCGACACGGAGAAAGATATGCACTGAATAATGTGAGAAAGCATATTTAAGAAATCTGGAATATTACCATCAAAATTCAAAATCATCCGAATATGTCACCCTTTTTTTCTGGTAGTAAAGAAAAAAAAAAAATTAAAAAGAGGGGAGTGAGTGGAGCTATTTATAGACAACAAATCTATAAGTTGTTAACCAATGCCTTAGACGGGAATAATGGGAGATGGGTGCACTTTAAAAAAAATGATTAAATGGAAAAATAACCGTTTGCTTTTTCTCTTATTTTTTTTTCGGGGGTTCCCTACCTAAGGAAATCCCACCCACCCATTTTTACATCATCTGGCTTTTTAAATCTCTCCCTTTTCTCAGTCACAAATGCAATCACGTAGACCAAAAATAACTGCTTTTACATGATTAAAAACAGATTGTATAAAAGAGTTATTTTTTAAATTTATATTCATTTTTCTTTAATAATCTCCAACAACAAAAAAAAATAGAGATTTTTTTTTTTTATCGCTATTTTTTAACAGGACATTTTTAATACGAAATTCAAGAATGTGTTAAAATGAAGATCGATGCAATTGTGTCTTTTTTTTTAACTGCAGAGCGTATAAGATATCCGAGGAATTAATTTCTTTCGGAATAATTTTAAAACGAATGTTTGTTGGGGGAAAAAAAAAGACCACTCTATACATCTCTAAGCACAATGACTTTTTTTTTTCAGGAATTACGTACAAATAGATCAGGTGATCGAACAGTATATATACTATCCCCAGCTGATACAAGGACTGCTGAATAAATTTTTGATCTTACGAGTCTATTAATGTAAATAAAATCCGCAACCAACTAGGACTATCCCATGCCGATGAGCGATCACTTCTATTTAGCAGGGCATCATGGCGGCAACACATCAAAACACGATCTTATGACGAACTAGCCACGTGGAGACATGATTGACAGCTGTTTCAGATTGACCAATGGTAGGCGGCAACTTACAACACTCAACCAATGAAATCCTAGTAGTCTGACGTCATCACCAATAATGCCACGCCCCTCGCACGTTGTTCAACTCACATGGAAAATGTATAATAAAAGTCGAAACAGCCCAAGTTTCAAAAAGAGGACATTATTGTCTGATTTTTTTTTTTTTTTTTTTAACGCTTTCTGCTAATTCGGCTTAATGAACAGTCTTTTTTTTAATGCAAGCTTTGCTTTTTGATTTCAGCTATTCTCTGGTCTGTTTACATTCTTGGACGGCTTACAAAAATTTCGTTTCATTTTGTTTATTTGTTTTAGTTCTCTGTTTATTGCATGGCGTACGATCACTTTCAGCACGTGATAATTTTATGTCGAGTGTGGCTTCAACATCTACATCATCTATCACATGCTTGCTTGCTTGTGTTGTGAGTTACTTGCAAAAAATATTTTATATGATTTTTTTTTTTAATTATTGGTTAAACCAGGTTCCACGCGAATTAAACTGGAAATGAATTTACTGAAGCGATTTTTCGGTTTTTTTACACAGCTGATTTTCGTAATAATCGATCAATGTTATTGCAATTGTAATTAAACGTGAAGACTAAGAAGAGTAAGACAAAAATGTGTAACTATGAGTTCGTTTCTCTTGTTACAGTTACTTTGCCTTGAAATTACAAAATATATATTTTTAAAATATATATCCAACTTTTATTTAAGAATGAATGTTCTTGAGAATATACCTTTTGAAAGAAATTAAATAAATGCATAGCATATGATATGTCATAGTAAAAGAAAAAAACACTCATGGCTGCTTGGGACGTAATTATTACACGATGAATACACTCATTTTCGAGGAATTTATTTTAATTTATTTATTTTTGTGGCTAATAGCCTATTTTAAATGAATATCTTTGTATGCCAATAAAAATAAATAAGAACCTTTGGGGTTCGCGGAACACTTGTCATCATGTACCTAAATTTGGTTGATTTTTTTTTTTTTTTTAGGTAATAAATTGGGATTTATTCCAATAATTTTTGCATTTATCTAAAAAATGATTTTTTTTTTTTTTTGTTTTTTTTTTGTCATATTTATTCGCTTTCTAGAAATATCACCGATGATCAAGAAAGAAAGAAAAAAAAAGTTAAAAAGCCCTACAATTTGTTTTGATTTCCGGCATACATGCCAACAATTTTTAGGGTGAGGTTGTCACTTTGAAGTTTGTTTGTGAACAGATTTTCTCTACCATGTTTTTTTTTTTTAATCTTAAACTTTTACAGTATCTTTCCGGATTGACAATTTCAAAAAAAAAAAAGGTTTATATTTTGTCTTTTGTCGGAGTAGTAATTATTAAACAACACCAGTAGTTGCATTTATTGAAATGTAGGGCATAGGTACAACAAATGACTTCTCACTTCACCACAGCAATCCTTTCATTTTGCTGTGGCAGACCTTCGAAACCTGGAAATTTACGATGACCAATTTCTAATTTATCCATGGTTCGCTTCTTTTTCTGATTTCCAGGTGTTGGTCCTCGTACCTTAACATCTCGAAAGTATTAAGCAAAATTTTAAAGAATTTACAGACCCATGATATGCAATAAACAAAAAATACCTGTATTTTTTCACAAACGTTTTTAAACGTTTGGACTACATCGGAAAAATCATAATGACGTGTTTAGTTTAAATGTACATTTTCTTCTAATTTCTTTAAAACAGGACAATAGTAAAATTTTAACTTAACTTTGTGATTTCTGCTAGTTTTAAATGACTTGTTGACTCTTTTTCATTTTCTATTACACAGATAAAGAAATACGATAAACTGAAATTCAGAGAAAACAAATTTCTCGGCGTATCTTTTTTTTTTTCCCCCAAGAATCCGTAGGGGCTGGAAATGCTGAAAACTACGTCCGTGCGTTCTTCAGATAAATGAGCAAACTTATCGCTTACGTCCGACGTAATGACGCCACGTTGACAAAAGTTCAGTTTTCGCATTTTTAGTTTGCGTGCCATTCTACGTGTCGAAAGTACTTAAATTGTCAGAACTCTCTCTCTCTCTCTCTCAAAATTAGATCAGCCGATCTCGCTACCTTGGTTTCAACCTATCTTCAGGCGATTCGGGCTAGCGTGATCGGCTTCCTAATTTTTTTAATTTAAAAGCTCTCCATGTTAAATTTTTATTTTATTTTATTTATACGTGTATTGGGCAGTTTTTAATACTACTGTTTCCTGGCATAATTCAACTCTGACCAATATTTAATTATATATTCGTACCTTTTCCTCACGGTATTACCTACCTGTGTAAAACCTTAATTTTTCCTGACCATTTATCTTTGATGCGTCACAAAATCCTGTACTCAAACATTGTAAAATGGCTTTTTATTTGTATTTTTTTTTTTTTTACGGGCAACGAATTAAGGTTACAAAAAAAAAGTCAAAGGAAAAAAAGAAGCAGAACATGGTTAGCACCCAGCGAACAAAATACCAGTAATGAATTGAAAATTCAAGGAGTTTTTAATAATTAAAATTTTAAATATCATAATTGAGACTTTCTTCACATAAAGTCGGGTCTTCTTATGTGATACTTGGATTACCTAACTACGAAATATATCGAATATATGACTGTACCATTTTATTAGAAGAAAAGAAAAAAAAGATTTACGTTTTATCTTCGTTACGATATCCGTGATTTGTTTACATTTTTGAGCAAACTTAAAACACCCTTAACTTCAAGTCTTCACATAAATTCGGGTCTTCTTATGTAATACTTATACCCCCTAACTATGAAATATATCGAATATGTAAATATAGCATTGTTAGAAAACGTTATTTTTTTGTTTGTTTTTTTTAGAGGTGGATCGATTTTTTTTTTATGAATGATAACAAACAGAGCGGACCCATAAATTCGTGAAGTTCCCGACAGAAATAAATGACTTTATTTCTGGCCACTATAAATTGTGACTTTGTCCTGTGTGTGTGAGTTTATTACCGTCTACGGTTTGTAACTATCTTCAAGAGATTTTTTATAGAAACATTTTCTTACTTTTTTTTTTCTCTCTCATTTAGCGTTTTTACCTCTAAAAACGGTATTGCATCCATGAGTTAAAAAAAAACTTCATACTCTTCTTGTTCTTATACACCACAATTCTGTACCCAAACATTTTGATTTAAATAACTTTTTACTTTGACCTTGGTCAGCCTATGAACTTTTCAGCCGACTCTCTTATTCCAACATGTTTTCTTTACGATTTCTTGTTAAATTGTTTGTTTAAAATAAATCATTGATTCTCGACCACCGTGTCACGGCACACTAGTGTGCTACGCGATCCTTTTAATTTAAGTGTGCCATGAAATATTGTCACGACATGTGTGTATGGAAGTAATAACGGTACAGTGTTACTGTTAGTGTTTGAATAAATTAATAAGTATTAAACTTTTACTTTTAAAAAAAAAAATTCTTTTTACTGTCCTACAATTATATTAATTTAAATACTTTATTTTAATATTCATTTTTTAAAAGTATTTTTTTTCATTTAACTTTTAAAAATTTTCCTTAAATCTAAATGCATACCATTTAAAAGTGTAATGATCATCATCACACACACATACGCAAATTCAAATTATACGACAAGCATTCATTGGATAATAAATCAACACTACTTTGTAATGCGACAATTTATAAATCGCAGCTATGCGACAATTTTGTAATCGCTCTATTATCATGTAGTTGATTTTGTGCACTTTGGGGAGAAACAGATCCCAGAAGCTTTCTTAGGTCTCCCCAAAACTTGGTCAATAAACACACAAGTGGGCATTGCAATTCACCCACGCACAATATATTTTTCCAGCACGTGACCAAGTCAAGTTTCCTGCCAAGGTGCTGTGATCCTGTCACATGATTACATTATCTATAAATACCAAACATGAGTTTGCTTCTTTCTCTTTTTTCTCTCTTCTTCCTGCGAAGATGTGAGCTTTAAAATTATCATCTCGACCATGCAGTCAGACGTTAAATAATATTTCACACATCCATGTACGTACGAACTATTACAAACTTTTCCAATATGCATTACAAACATACAGAACATTTCCAAACATGCAACAAGAACTTTATTCTTCTAAAACTACAGTTTAATAATTAATCCAACTTTGTGAGCTCCGGTAAAAATCTTCCCAGTCTAAGAGACATAACTCCATCAGATCTTTAACTTCTACGCATGTACATCAACACACAAATAAATACAATGTTATGTTTTTAAAACCATTTTGTTCCTTCTTGTATTTCATGCTTTGTGGTATTTTACGTTTAAGATAAATTGTGGACACGTTATTCATGCAGCCGTAAACAAACATACACAAGAGTCATTCCTCTTAACATGACTCTACAAAAGTTTTGCTAAGTGTGCCATGCTATTTTCATTTGCTCCGAGGTGTGCCCTAGCTTAAAAAGGTTGAGAAACACCGGTTTAGATTTATTTTGGACTTTTGTTTGTTTCTTTTGTAGAAAATGATAACAAAACTCATAATTCAAAGAACTTACATAATAGACATTAACCCCTTCAATTAATTAACACGTCTACAGACATATTTCCAAAATGGAGAAATCAGTTTTAATAATATTGTTGGTAGATATATAAAAGAATACCAGATATTATACAGTTTTAATATTTGAAAATATATAATTATAAGTATTTACACTATATAGTTCAGACTGTTGTCCTCATCGTTATCACCATGACGTTTCGGCTGAAGTACGCTGTGACTTTCTTCAGGTGATATACGTTGGAAATTTTAGCCAAACCCTTTATTTAGTCCACAGGGGTAGATTGCTCTAGTTCTATGTGTAAAGCCATTTTTGGATATCTCAGTATCAGTTAATTTCCTTTAGTAAGAATATCAGAGTGTGAGTTCAATACCCGGTTAAGGCGGTGGAGAAGTTTGAGAGGGGAATTAACAGAGATAACTGATAACTGACATCCATTAGGCATGGCACGTGGAACTAGAACAGTCTACCCCAGCAAGCAAAATAAAGGGTTCAGTTTGATATTCCAACTACCTGAAGAATGCTGGAGCATACAACAGCCAAAACATGATAAATATGGCAACAAAGATGAGGACAATAGTGCGAATAATGTAAATACTAAACACTGATCTGTTTTCTGACGGGGGTAAAATAGTTAAATGTTTTTGAACTTCCAAAACGTTTTGACCTTTGCATTCAAAAACTGAATTCCAAATTGTGGAGAAGGCGACAGGAAACCATTCTTTCCCAGAAGATTTAGGGATAAAGAAACAGAATCTGTGGAGAGCCACAATCACCTCCACCCAGAAGAGACATGGCATTAAAAAAAGTAACCTCTTAAATAAAACATTTGTTTTTTTTTTTAGCGTCATATCGACTCCTCATGGGTCATTTAATGCCAAAATCTAATTTTCTTGGGAAGATTAGTAATACATTTTCCAAAAATGTATTGTTGGTAATTTTTTTTTTTTAAATTAATTGCTATGTATATATGTATTTTTTTTTTTTTTTTTTTTTTCACAAAAAAATGTATTGTTGGTAATGTTTTGTGTCTGAAAAATGTATTGCTGGTAATTTTTTTTTTACAAAAATATTTTGCTAGCAATTTTTTTTTACTATGAAAATGTGTTGCTGGTATTTTTATGATAAAACTGTATTTTTATACTTTCATAGTCTTTTGATCTCAGTTGGGGGTTCAATTATTTGCCCTAAAAGTTAAGGTGGAACTGGGAACAACAGCAATTAAGAGTTGTTTCCACGCTACAAGTCATCTACTTGATGCATATGAGTAAATGGAATACAAAATAAGGACAAAGAGAAATTGTCTGAAATGATGAGAACTTATCATCATTTACAGTCAGACTATTGTCCTCATCTTTGTTGTTATATCAGAACATTTTCGGCATTGTGTCTTCCAGCTTTCATCTCATGAGTGTTGATCCAAATAACCTTCAAACTGAAGCCTTTTATTTAATCTATTCCTTCTCATTTCACTGATCATAGCTTATTTAGTACTGTTCTGAGTACGCACTAAACTCACAATTAGTATGTTGCCAAATTTTCAAACCAACACTTTAATCCGCTAAGTTATTGAAGGACAATCCTGACTGAAGAAGTTAGAATTTTAAACCTAATGCACCTGCCAATGAGACTGCTGTTGCTGTTTATCATGCCCGACAACACTCAACTGAGGCTTATTTTTTTTCTACTGCTACACAATCCCAAACAGGAAACAAAGGACAAACCACTACTTTTGCTCAAAAGACTACAGAGGAGTGTGAATCGGATGATAGGCAAACCTATCTACTCCTGTTGGTTGATGAGAGAAAAAAAAAAAAGGTTAAATAAAATAAATAATTAGTGAATAAAATTTCAGAGACCAAGCACAGACGTTAGAAGTACAGAGCCGAAGCAGACTTTAGAAGAAACCGAAAACCCAATCATAAACAGGAAACAAAGGACAAACCTCTACTTCTGCTCGAAAGACCACGGGGTAGTATGAACCAGATGATAGGCCAACCTATCTACTCCTGTTGGTGGATGATAGAAAAACTAACAAAAAGTAAAATAAATAGTGAATAAAATTTCAGAGATCAAGGGCAGATGTTAGAACAAACCGGAAACCCAATACTAAAAAGGAGACAAAGGACAAACCTCCACTTCTGCTCGAAAGACTATGGAGGAGTGTGAACCGGATGATAGGCCAACCTATCTACTCCTGTTGGTTGATGATAGAAAAACTAACAAAAAGTAAAATAAAATAAATAGTGAATAAAATTTCAGAGATCAAGGGCAGATGTTAGAAGGAACTGGAAACCCAGTCCTAAAAAGGAGACAAAGGACAAATCTCTACTCTTGTTCAAAAGACTGAGGTGAGGTATGAACTGGATGATAGACAAACCAATCTACACCCAATGGCATTATCTCCTTGCATGGGGTGAATTGATTTAAAAAAAAAAAAAAACTCCCTGAAGGTTACCTGGATTGACAAGCACCTGAAGAAGACCAGAAGGCACAACAACTGAAACATTGTGATAATTACAAAGTTCTGAACAATAGTCTGCATGTAAATAATGTAAAGACAAAGATGTTAAAAGGTGAAAATTAATTAGAGCGTCAAAAGCCAGGAAGTTGTGGAGAGCTATAATCGCCTATGTTTTAAAAAGAAAATGATATACAGGGAGTCCATAAAGTTTGTGTGCACTTTAAAAATTTATAACTTTATTTGTATTTACAATAGAAATAATTTGTAAAAAGCATTAGATAGAAGTAAATCTATATTTTTTAAGGTTTTATTGAAATTTTCCACATGTCCTCCATCATTAGCAATACAAAGGGTAATACGATTTTGCAGTTCACGGAAAACATTTGCCAACTGATTTACAGTAATGCCTGAAATCACATTAGTTATTTTAGCTATACTTAAAACTAGCTACATTAAACTTTATAACATTTTTTACAGATTATTTCTATCACAAATACAAATAAAGTTATAATTTTTTTAAAGTGCACACAAACTTTATGGACACCCTGTATAAAAGAAATTTGAAGATAGTCTAATACAGTGCTTTTTAAACTATGGGTCGCGACCCAATTTGGAGTTGCGAAAATTAAATTCAAACACTTGAATTTCATTTTATATGTTATTTCATAAATGTATAATATTTAAAGGTGATGCAAGTGCTGTGGCAATAAAACATCTGGTGCCATTGCAATTTATGCAATGGCAACGTATGTATGTTTAATGTAGTTGGTTAATAGCTGGGGTCACGAAAAATCTTGTGATGAAAAATGGGGTCATGAATGAAAAAAGTTTAAGAAGTTCTGGTCTAATATATCATCATTTTCTTACTGGCACCAAAGGTAAAAATTTCTTATTTTACAATAAATTTATTATCTACAGGAGGAGATATATGTTATGTTCAAAAACTTACAACAGAAGTTTCAATGTTCAACTTTTCCTTGTGTACACATTTTATTACAAATAATGAGAATGCTGGTCCAAATAGAAATGTATATAATGAGACGATGGCTGGAGAGTTCAATGGCCAACATGCTGTTGGTTTATCAACTAATATGAGCGTACTGGTCCAAATAGAAATGCATACAATGAGACGATGGCTGGAGAGAGCAACAACCAAAATGCTTTGGGTTTATCAACCAATATATACATACTGGTTTAAATAGCAAATCATGTAATAAATAAATATATTATTTACTCATTATTCCTTTCTTTATCTTAGTTTTTGTTAAATGATTTTTAACGTAGCTTTCAAGACAATAGTCTTCTAAATATTTTTCTATCTTTCCTTTTACAAAAAAAAAGATTCTGAGGTGATGTAAAAGGCTGTTCTCTTGCACTTTGCAGGATGAATTTTCTCACATCCTGTGTGTCACATAACACCTCATGAGTTACGTCAGTCCGCGAGTGACGATACTCCTTGAGTGACAATTGACAATTACTGTATGGACCACAAGGAAGATAGATGTGATATCCAGTGGTGGTTAAGAGAATGACCAAAATCTATGTGGCCTAATTAAAGAAATTAAAATATATCAGTCGAGGTGGTCGTGTCCCTCCAAGAAATATTTCTTACAGGTAAGATCTTTATATTTATTCCTTCACCTACTGCTTTTTTTTTTTATCCATGTTAACATTTCTGTGTGTTAAATTGTGATATATATCTATATGTACGTGTGCACATACACTCACATGTATGTGTAACAGTTTAATGATATATTTATATATAAAATCTTTTCAGAGACATTTCATTTTTAAAAATAATATCTTTGAGTTATTCTGGCTTTTCCTTCCGTCATCTTCAGATGATACCATATCATCGGTATACTAGTGTCTAATATAGACCTTAGAGATTGGAAACGGTCAAAATATTTTCTTTCTATTTTCAACCACCTCTTTATACATTTCTTGCATTACAGTTGACACATTTAAAGAGGTCCCCAGTTTTGTAGCTGCTGAGAATTGTTGTCCTGAAAAGGACAATTTTGTCGTCATTGGAAAATGTTACCCTTCTTTTGATGCAGATAAGTCATGTGGGTCACATGACAGCTGTTTAGTGATGTCACTCTATACAGTGATAAGAGCAACAGCCAATTTCAGTCAGTTTACAGCAGCCAAACTGTAAGGCTGCTTTCTTTAGATGGCCCAGGCAGAGGCTAAATCTGCTTCCCCAGCAGCTTATAAGTCTATGGTGAAGTTTCCCATTGGGAATTTATCTTTCCCAGATATAGAAAGAAACAGCAGCTCACAGTCTTCAATTTGAGAAAACCCAAGACTCACTGTTTCCTGTTCATTTAATATGTCCTCATCTCGGACATAGCATATGCATCTGGCCAATTTGAATCTGGAGTTCTAGACATGGCTTCTCCAGAAACAGAAGAATTTCCATATTATATGTAAGATCCTTCCTTTTTGTTCTCCTTACACTCTGCTTTCCCATTTAGAAATATATTATGTATTTTTCTCTGCATGGGATGTGTATGTACACACACACACACACACACACACACACATATATATATAGTTTTGTGTAAGACTTAGTTGCATAAAAGTCACCTTGAAAACAAAGCATGTTTGTTATTCATTTCCATTTTCGCCATTTCATTCCGTCCGTGAAATACAGTGTTTTTATATCACAGATATAATAATGCCTATAATGGGGGAAATGTAAATAGGAGAATAAATCCTTTCTTCCCCAGCTCTCTCCTGTTACATCTCCTTTGCATTAGAAACATCAGGTGATAATGTTTTTATATAAAATAAACCCTATTTCCAACACAATTACATAACCACATACATACCATATTAAAACACACCCAAACTTTATTTTCTACCAAATAACAGACAATATTACAAACATGTCTAAATGATTCCACAATACAACATACACCGTTTAAGTCAAAGCATTTATTGGCTAGAAATTAATATCACGATATGAAATATTTGACTAATCAGAAAAAACTAAAACCCTATTTTTCTCAAGCCTAGTTTCAGGAAAAATACTTAGCTTTTTCTTTTGTCCACAGCTCATACTGAAAGAAATATGCCAGCAACTTCAAACAAGTCATCTATAACACTAACAGCTTGGATGGTCAGTGAATCTTTGCTAATGACCATTCAGCAACTTCAAACAAGTCATCTATAACACTAACAGCTTGGATGGTCAGTGAATCTTTGCTGATGACCATTCAGCAACTTCAAACATGTCATCTCCAATGACAACAATAAAGATGGCCAGTGAATTTTTGCTAATGATAAAACCTTTTCTTAACCACAGCTTTTTACAGAGAACTATTAAAAAGTTTTATCTAAACTACAGTTTTTTCTGTGAGCCAACTACACTAAGACTTTAATGGAACTAAAGATTATTTTTACACCTTTTTGAATTCATGTACGTATATTTGTAAATACAAAATGACTTATTTAACAGGCATAAACATGTTTTCTTTATTTTAATTTTATTATTGTTTGGAATTTGGACATAGGGATTTTTAATATAAAAACCTGGACGACTGAATTTCCTACATTATTATTCCAACATGTTTACAAAGATGGTAGTTGAAAAGATGGGCATTTCACCGAGTGGTTAGAATATTCACATTCTGACAATAAGACCCGGGTTCAAATCTCATCATAGTCGATTTGTCAGGAAGGAGACGTCCTGATGTTATAGGACTGGAGGGGTCGATCCCAGCATACGTCACCTTTGGAAAGTGCCTGAAAACCATACCATGCGTTGACCCAAGCCTTTTGGGTGAAATTGGGTAAACAGAACCCTTGGGTGCCATCAATAGCTGTGCTAGCACAAAGTCACAAGTCATCATGGCCGAGAGCTAGAGCGTGCTGGCCTTGTTCAAATTGTTGATCCCGCTAGATAACACGTACTTTTCCCAGAAACTGTAACTAAGGTCTGCTCAGCATAGTTGCAGTATAAACCACAGGTGGGATCTGTGGGTGTTGAATAAACACAAATGCATCTGAGCAAACGTCTGCAATAGGGATTGGTTAGCCGCCCTAGTAGACAGGTATACTCAAATACAAGTGGCCAGCTTTATATAGTTGAAAAGAACAACCATATGAAAGAGCAAAGACCAACAATAATAATATGAAAAAATACACTTAAAATGTTGGTTGTTTTTAAGAAAAAAATGGTACAGTGAGATTTTTTTAATAACATCAACAATACTGTTGTTCATGGTTTTTAGTATCGTGCAAAATTGTTAGTTTTATTTGGAAGTTGTTTACTTATTGAAATGTAAGTATTCAAAATATTGACTTTCAACAGTCAAAACAAAAAAATTTTGGTTGAAAATTTATTAAAATTGTTGTGGGTGGTATATTGGCCCACAAATAGATATTGATTGATGGAAGACAGCAAAAAAAATAAAATGAAGACTTGAGTAAAAAAATACATTGCCAAGTTCATTAAAGAAAATACATTGATAAAAATAAGGTTACAATGCAATAGGAAAAAAATATCTCTGCATGTTCATGTAGAGGGTGAGAAAAGTGTTGTTTTGAGGAGGACAGTTTGGAGTCATTGAAAAGTGTTGTCCTGAAAAGAATAGTTTATTGCATATTGTTGCTGGTAAGGCTGGCTGGCTGGAGTTGGAACTAGAGCTACTGATAGCTGGTAGGCTGGCTGGTTGGCTGGCTAGCTGGCTGAAACTGCAGGATGGCTGGCTGCTGCTGCTGATACAGATACTATACTTTGATCTAAGGCTTTATTTAACATAAAAATACATGTTTGTGGCTCAAGGCCATAGGGGAAGTGAAGAAAAGGCTGATCGTCACTGACTATCCTAAACCTAGCTAACCTGATTCACAAGCTATTCATTCTTAAAATTGACTCATTCACCATAAGAACTCATCCTTATACACCCAATCCAACATTTACCAAAATACCACATATTCGCAGGAGACCTACTCAGAAAAACTCCATAGTATAAAAAGTTTGACATGTAGAATTGTGTTTTTTTTTAAACCTGGATTTTCTCACAAAAATATATACCATGAAATGAGGAGGCAGGATGAACCCAAAAACAAAATTAAAAAAAACACATACTAAAATAAAATTATGTTAATAAGACCTGTCCACCCCACAGAAAAGTAAGTGCAGTTCACTCACTAAAGGTGAGGGAGGGACAAAAATAAACTCTGGGGTGGGTCAATATAACCAGCTGATCCAGTCAAGATAAAAATGGAATAAAAACAAAATGGGGAGACTGAGAATTCTGACTAGGACCATAACAAAAGAGAATGCCAGGAGCAGGTCAAGGACAACAATCTTTCCCATTAACTAGGTGAACAAAAGGGGTGTAGCTTGACCAGGAGAGGGGTCTGTCAGGAATCCACCCTGTTGTTTCTATAGGGCAGTAGTTCCCAACCAATTTTGGGCCATGCCCCACTTTGTTATTTCTAAAATTCTGGTGACCCCTGTAATGCCCACTGATTGGCCAATAAAAATATGGGCTCTTCCAGCGACATGCATCACGCCCTCTCCTTTGTTGACCAAGACACGCGAATGTGGGGTAACGGGAAATACCCTGTATGCCAATTACACATGTACATACGTACACACAAAATATTTTTATGTATGCATACTGTATATGCATCGTATGTATTAACGCACATCAACATTAACGCTCTCACTGAAAGTCGTTAGAAAAGAATTCACTGTTAATAACTCATTCTCGAATTGCCCCCTTATTCTGTTGGTATACTAAGCTGAAGGGTGCACGTCCTACACATGCCCCACCAAAATATTACCATACCCTACCAGGGGGTATGCGCCCCACATTGGAAATCGTTGCTATAGGGGGACTAAAAAAAGAAACCAAGGCTGTCCCTATTCATGCGAACCAAGCTCACAACCTTTACCCATCATTCACTGAAATCTGCCAAGAGCAAACGCATGCTATGATTTCTGATTTTCATCCTCAGCTGATGACGAAAGAATCCAGTCAGATCCTGATAAGAATAATGTTCATATTGTTGTTTTTGTTGATTTTTGACGCCTTTTTATATGCTGAATCAATATTTACAACAGTCGATGGTCCTGGAAAATTGAATTTTCTTCTTCCGTTTTTTTTTTCACAAAATGTGGGCATGCCATGGGATATGACAAAATGAAGCAGGATTTCTTTCTTTTTTTATGAAGACGTGTTGTTTTCAGTGTCATCTGTCTTAATTTGTTTAACCCTAGAACACTAACCAACAATTAAAGTTACACCACTACTAACCATGGGTATATCATACCCAATTTTGAAAATATCAAAAATATATTAAATATAAATCTTTATTTGAAATATTTTACATGCAGGCACTTCAAACTTTGTACTTTGAGTTAACATTAATAGGTACTGAAAAACATATTATTTAGGTAAGAAAATCAGGTACTGAAAATTGTAATTAAAAATAGGAAAATTTGCGCTGGGTACTATATACCCATGGTTAGTGTTCTAGGATTAAAGTCTTTTTTTTAATTTTAATTTAATTTTTACTAATTTTCTTAATCCTATTGTGTTTTTTTCATGGCTTTTGAGGTGAACCAATTGTTAAAATAGTGTAACATGAAATAAAGAAATCAGGGTAATTTCTTTTTTCTTCTTCAGTTAATTGAAAAAAAAAAGATAGTTATTTCAACATCGAATGGCCATGATGTTCTTTAATGCACTCTCCCTAAAGAATTAAGCTAGTGGTTCCCAAACATTTTTTCTCTGGGCTGCATTTTCAGAATTAAAATTTGCTTGTGCCTCACCAAATTTTATGTTAGAAAAAGTACATTAAAAAATAAAAAAAAAAACAGAGAGAGGGTCAAACGGCGATATCTGCAGATTCAAAGTTAGAACATTATTATTGATAACTCTCTCCTCCAATTTGTGGAGCCAGTTACTATATTCTTAATATTTTATATAATGCAAAAATATCGCAATGATAAAATCAGCCAATAATTATTTATACTGGGACTCATTCATGCAGTTACAAGTAATCCATAATAATATTTTAAATTTTGAAATCATATTTATTTTTGGGATATGAACTTTTTGAAACTGTTTCTAAATCTTTGATTGTCTTTCAATCATTCTGCCTCACCTGCTATCCTCTTCTGCTGCCCCTATGCGGGGCACCACACTGTTTGGAAACTACCGAATTAGACACTAAAAAATACATAAATTATAAACAGTGAAAGGATTTGAGGTTCTTGCAATGATTCATGTGAACCATTTATAAGAATTAAACAAGTTTATTTACTTGGTTGTTGATTTATGTCAGTTAATAAAAGATTTGGGGATATAAAAAAAATAAGCAAGCAGCAGTTCATAATTTCAGACAAAAATATTTGGGATGTAAAATAAGAGAGACCCAGTTCCTAAAAGATTAGAATCTCCCCATTGATTATACGGTATGCATTTTTAGGATCATAGAAAAAAAGGATACTTTTTAAAGAAATCTCCCTCCCCTAATCAAAAGGATGTGTCCATAACCAAGTGGTTAGTGGAATTGGTGTGTCAAATTCAAATTCCATCCAAAGTAGTTGCATTCACTTTCACACAAACAACTCTCCACTAGCTAGGTGTTAAATAGTAGGGCAGAATGGATTCTCTAGCCATGGTTGGCAACCGGTCTAGGGGAAGGACAACTCTGAACTCAACATCGGTTCAGTGTGGAGCTAGCAACTGAAAACACATAAAAACTTATTTGCTATGGAAATTACAGTGGTAACATCTAGTGTGATGAAGCTGTGGCCCTGGTGTGGTCAGCCCATGGACCTATAATAAACAGGAGATCTGCAAGGTTAAAAATATTAATAAAGTTTACTTCATAAATTTTCTATAACTTATTAAATTTTTTTATATGACTTTATAGTTGGTTGCCTCTTTCAGTTGCTGAAAAGGTTGTTATGGGTTGAAAAGTTGCTATGGGTGAAAAGTTCGAGTTTAGTATCAGAAAGAATACTGAGAGATATCTAAAAGGCAAGACAATATAAAAATGAAAACCCTATGTGAGAAATTTGAAAGTAATTTACATTTATTAAATGACATGAAAAATAACAAAAGCACAGAATACAAAATTTACAAAGCAAGCTTGCACAAAACTTTCCTTTGTGCACCACACAATTAGACAAGATAGTCACTTATGTGCCATGCGTGATACATGCTTAGGTGATCATGTATCTTTCGATACTTGACTGACAAGGTAGATTTTTTCCTGCAATAGGTTGCCATTTCTTTCTGTGGTAGGAATTCGAACTCGGCTCTCCAATTCCTCAATCCAAGTGCTATCCATTACTCCACTGTGCCTCCTAGGCAAGATAACAAGTATTAAATACAATTATGATGGGCTCAGAAAAACAATTATAATTATTATCAACAAAATGTTCACTTCAATTCATACAACTGTCGAAAGTAATTATAAAGGACAGCAAATTCACAGACGTTGCTGGATTTCTTGTTTGTTTTGACAACAGTTCCTTTTTTACAAATTGACATGGGATAAATCTTGTATTTTCATAAAAGTAGTCAAGGTTAATACCTCTAATTTTGTAACAAACTTTCTCAAAACTATAGAAAGATAATTGTATATCTCTCTAAATTTGCAGTATTTTCTCCTTTCTTTTCTTTTGGCTTCTTTCTTTTCTTTTTCTTCTGTTATTTCCTTTTCATGGCCATTGCCGGCATGGTTGGCTTTTAGTTTTTCTTTGCTCTTCTTCCTTTTCATCGTCATTGTAGTCATAGGCCACATCTTTGTAAATTCTGAAACCCTTCAGCTTTTAGCTTTGCTACCATGTGCCATTGACTTTTGTCTGTGAAAGCCAAATCCCTTCTGCTTTCTGCCACCCAGCAGGTGCTAGTGACTTTTGACGATGAAAGCAAAATCCATGCTCCCTGCCTCCCAGCAGTCAGCCAACAATTTTAACCTGTGAAAGCCAAATTTCTTCTGTTTTGTGCTTTCTTTTTCTTCTTCTTCATCTAAGTTCCAATTCCAACAACAACTACCAATGACTTTCACATATGTCTTATGAGCCAGACTTCTTAAATAGCCACAACTCAGCTGCCAGTTGAATCAGAAATTTGATACAACTGGATTGCAACTTACTTTCCCCATTGATTAAAAATCCAAAATGTACCTCTTTAAAGCATGCCACTTTGTAAACTTTATTTAGGTGGGTTCTGTGAGCCTAAGAGTTGAGCCTTTTCTTTTACAAATTTGAAAACCACAATTTATACATATATCTTTATAAACCACTAAGCTTCATTTTGGCAGCATTTTTATAACATCAATTTGAGCCTCACATATATAAAGTTTTCAACACGGAAGATTTAATAACAGTAACCACATCACTTGAAGACTTACAACAGTAACAACTTAAAAATAACAAAACAAAAGTCATTGAAACAAAGCAAGTTAAGTCGACCAATGATGACAATTCCAGAACAACATAACTATAAACAATTTTTTCTATCCTCTGCCAGCCGCTATGATGGAGAAAGCATTACCTCGAACCATCGCCAGTGAGACATGCTGCAAGAGCAACTCCGTTTCGCGAGGCTCGTTCCTTAATCGAGACGCAATCGCGCCAGTCCTCCGAAGGAACGTCATCGAATGGGGGCCAATAACCCCTGAAGTCTCCACTGCCACAGGAGTAAAAAGAAATCTATCAGCAAGAGAAGAATATTTAGCTATTTTTTTATCTCTGCATCTCGGGCGACGAACCCCGGCTCAACCGCGGACCTGATCAAATTACCATCCGAAAATGTATCCGCACAGGTTGCATCCCAAATCGACGACTTACCCATTTTAAAAGGGAAGATTGTAATGCCATCCGGTCGCTTTCCATCACCACGGTCGAGGCCTACAGGTTCGATTTGGGAAGGGAACCCAGCTGCATCCAAACCTCTTTTGATGATGTCGTTAATTGCTGCATGCCGTGGAAAGCGGCCGGCACTACGACGACAGGAGAGAGGATGCAAACCAAACTCATCGATGGAGGCTCCACATCTGCATCTGTGATGCTCACATAATTTGAGTCCAAGACGGATCGCGACTCCGACCCAAGTGCACTCATCATCTAGAAGGGTACCGGTAGATGAAGAGGGCACTGTGTTGAGCCAGGCGCCACTACTAGGTTGTGAAGCAGATAGTAGACAGGCGAGGCGATGCTGATCCAGAGAGATATACATATCAAAATTTATTCAACCTATTTTTTAATAACTATTTCATTTTAGCAGTTTTTATTTTAAATATATACGTGGGTAATTTTCTTCTTTTAATAAAAGTTTTCTGAAATCACTCCCCTCAAAAGAAATTCTAATAAACAAACCTAGTCTATTGTATTATTTTTTATTTACCCTTTAATTATTTTTATATAATTTTATGTTCCTTTTTATTATTATATAAATTTTTATATGTAGAATAATATAAATTTCATGCAATAAAATATGTTATTAACATTTTTCGCTCAGGGGAATAAATAAACTTATTCTTTGGAAGATCATTGTAAATAGAAAGAAGAGCTTATCAAGAATTCATGAAAAGAAAATAATGTTTGTATTTTTTGAGTTCACGGAAATGTAAAAATACATAGAGATACGATTGGAGGTGATGCTGTCAAAACTCAGATGTGCATGGTATCAGATGAAGGAAAGAACATGGAAGTGGTATGTTCAAAAGTGGAATGATTTCTTTCTTGGAGTTAAAGGTTTCAGTTTCTTTTATGGATGTAGAATGGCTCCAAAGACCAGGTTTTGGTTTTGGTGCTAAACTTTCTTATTGACTTCTTCTTTTTTAATCAGAAAGCTATACACAGAAAAAATTATCACTTGTATTCCAGCCACAGAAGCATCAAGTTTCACTTTCCTGCTCACTAGAATCCCCCAACACACACACACTCTCTCTCTCCCTCCCTCTCTTTCTCTCTCTTGCTTTCTCCCCCTCTCTCTTACACATATGCATGCATGTGCTACATATTGTGATTCTGTGTTATGCGTAAGTCTAGATTACACATTAAATGAAAAAAAATCCATTTTAAGAAATTATGTGATATGAACATATTTTTGCTTCCATAGGGAGATAAATTTACACAGCAAACTGGACCTCTCTATTAAATTTTATAAAATTAAGTTTAATCTATAATAATATAAAAAAAATAATTTAAAAAATGAATATTTCTAGTTATAGTGACTATTGTACACAATCACAAGTCCAATGACCCCTTAGGGTTGTAGGGATACCACATGTACTGTAACCGTAACAACAGTGAGTGTGTCTTGGGCAAGATAGCCTGATAGAGCACAGTCCTCTCCAGATTGGTTTGAATAGAACCTGTTCTATTTTTCAATTCTGACAAAAGTCTAAAGAATGCTGATCTAAAAAAATTATTTCATAAAAAATTATTTCATAAAATTATTTCATAAAAAATTATTTCATAAAATTATTTCATAAAATTATTTCATAAAAAAATTATTTCATAAAAAATTATTTCATAAAAAATTATTTCATAAAAATTCCCTATTTTTTATAAGCAAACCAATTTATTTATGTAGTAACTGTTGAAGCATAAAATATTTATTTTTCTAATTGTTTAAAAAGTTGAAAGTTAAAATCACAAAAGTTAATTAAAAAATGAAATGGAAAAATTTAATTTTGCATGGTTTCCTGTAATAATTAAAAGAAGTCATGCAAAATTGAATCCACATAAATGTTTCTGATTCAAAAAATGAAGCAATAAATTTGTAGAGAAGACTAAACATTTTAATTATATTTACACTGTTTACATTACTTAGACTGTTGTCCTCATCTTTATTATTATATTCACAACATTTCGGCCATTGTACACTTTGGCAGAAAAGGCATGGTATGTGGAACTAGGAAAATCTACCTCAGTGGGCTAGGTAAAGTGTTCGGTTTGAAATTCCAACGTATATCACCTGATGAAAGCCAGAGTGTATGACGACTGAAACACTGGGAATATGACAATAAAGATGACGACAACAGTCTGAACAATATAAATAGTGTAAATAGTTACAATATCTCATCTCAGAAATATAGACAGATTTGAATTATAATACAATAAAAATGTCGAAATGCATTTCCACTTTTCCTGTGTTCACCTAAAAGTGAACAATGTAGCTTTCTGTAATTAGCAACTTTTCAGTTCTTTTGAGAAAATAAACTAAATAATTTCATCAAGTTTTAATATTTATTAAGTAAAAGAAGTTAAAATATAATTAATTCTATTTTTATTCAAAGAAGACAGGTTTCTGTAATAAAAAATGTTAAACATAAAATTGAACATTTTGAAATTGTGTTTTAGCTTGTCTCCTGAAATGTTTCTAATCCAAGGCCAATAACTCTAATATACTTATTTAAAAAATACTGTTCGGTAAAATAACTTAAAAAATTATTGTTCAATTTTATTTATACTTATTTCGTATTTATACGAAATGTTCGTACGGATATCTGATTCTACACTTGTGTTTCTATTTTTAATTGTATGCTTTTCAATCATCTAAGGTTTTGCATTTGTTGTTTTTTTCCTATGAACCCGGTATTGATTATATACCTTACCGGACCGGAAGTAATAATGTAATTTCATCGATTATAATTATAAATATGAGATTGATAAAGATAAACCAAAGTAAAATTAATGTTTTCAATTTATTGCAGAAATCATGTAAACGTAAAATAATTATATCAGAAGACATATTTTAAAATAAATGAATGATTTTAAAAAAATTTAGGAGAGATTTCTGTTCTCGCGAGAACGCGATATAAGTATGCGAGACTTTATTTTATAATGGCCGTCTAAGATATCTGACAATTTTTCATATAGGCTAACTGCAAATATTGCGTAGGTTGTTGTTTGCTCTGTCCGAATTTGTCACGGTCGTGGCATAATTTATTTTCTCGGCTGTGTTACCGTCTTTTTATATCTCCATATATTGTCATCTAGCCTTCTTCCAATTACTGGATATAAACCCGCTTTAAACATCACTGTTTTGAGCTGATTTTCACTTTTTTTTTTTGTTCCTGCTTGCCATGGGGGAGAGATATTTTTATTATTTCTACGCCAACACGTGACGCCAATCCTAAATCCTGTAAGTATAAATGATTTATTTAAAAAGTATTTTATTTAGCAATAAATTAATGGTTGTAATAGTCGCCGGTATTCAATTAACTGCTGTGACTTTTAAAATGTGATAGGCTTCTTTTTCCTTTTTTTTGTGTCTTGACGTTTTTCGTCACTATGACAATTATTTCGAGATTTTTTTTTCTTATTGCGTTTTTATTTATGATAAAATTATGATTAATCTGTAAATTGTTTACAATTGTTCATAAGCGAACGATATTTATTTAATTTATATCCAGTTTACTTAAAAAATAAATTACACCAGTATTTTTTTTTATTTTTTTTTTTTTTTTTACTTATCGTTTTATTTTTATGTAATTAAAGTTTGGTTTAGTCACTAATCAACCTTGTCGAAAGTCTTACCGAAGATAAATTAGTATTGTTTACTACAAGATAACCTAAACAAAATGCAGAGAAGTTGTGTTGTTGTCAAAAACTTATAATTAGGCACAGTTTTTTTTTTTTTTTTTTTTTTTTTTAAATAAGCCTTAAAGTCTGATGATTAAAATTTAAAATAAAATTATATCATAAATCTCTCAAATGATGTTGCTATGTAAGTAAATAAACTTATTAGTTCGTGTCGTAGTTCAAATCACTTTTTAAAATTATTTTACTTATTTTTAAACATGTCTCCCATAATTTAAATTTTTGTACAATGAAGTATATAAGTTTTAAATTGGCGACATTAATTAACTTCTGATAAAAAGCGAGTACCCTCGCTCTGAATTCTATTAAAAAAAAAACAAACAAAAAAAACTTTCCAAATAAAGAATGATGTAATAATTCTTCCCTACCCCCAAGCAAGTTACATTGCAATTAATTTAACTTGGAATTAGTCGTGTACAAAAGTAAAGTATTTACTAAATAATAATTCTATGCTTTGAATTAGTCTTTTCTCTTTATTGTTTATACTCAGTTTTACTATCAATATTAGAGATAACATTTTGGTTTGGTTCATTTTAAAAAATAAATAAATAAATTAAATTCAAATGATATGCATTCCGTGTTTCATTTTTTTTTTTTTTTGTATAGTAAAACAAAATAATTTCTAAAGTTAGGATAGTATTTTTCTTTAGGAGACACTCCGCAAACTTTTTTCATTCCTGTTACTTTTTATTGTTGAATTTCAAAAAAGCAACTTTTCAAGTTTTTAGAAACTTTTTGTGGAATGATAATCATTTTTTTAATTTTTTTATTCATTTTTAGTTAGAATTCTAAGATTTTATATTTGAGAGTTTTTTTAACTTGTTTTAATGATGAATTAAATAGATTTATCTTGCCTTGAAAATGCCCCCTCCCCTTTTATTAGTTTTTTATTTTTCAAGAATTTAGTTTCTGTTTTATACGCACGAGCATATATTTTTTTAAATAAAGCAAAAGTATAAAAAAATACATGAAGTATCAGTGATTTAAGTGCATTTTTCAACGTATGACATTTGCAAATAAAAAAAAATTAGATCCTGATAACTCTTTAAAAAAAAAAACAAAAAAAAACAGGATCCCCCCCCCCCCAAAAAAAAACAAACACACACACACTTCTAAAGTGATAAAAAAAAATTCTCACAAATGTTGATCTACAAAAATTATTCCCTGGAAAATTTCTTTTTTTTTTTTTTTTTATTAGTGGACCAGTAATAATGTTAATCTGTTGAGATTTAAAAAAAAAAAAAAAATGCCAAACTTGATCATTTTCAATTTTGTATAACTTCCGAGGTTATATATATCAGGGGTGGCAAAACTTGCTTAATGTAAGAGCTATACAATACAATAAAGTTCAGATGTTTGAGTTTGAGTGTTGCATCTCATCAACAAAATTTACACATACGTTTTTATTACATACATATTAAGATTAAAATTACATTTTAATCCAATGGGGTCTCAACTCATACCCAGTAAAAAAAAAAATTTAAAGCTTGAAATTTTTCTTATTTTAACTGTGATGAAAAAAAGGAGCTCAGCCAGCATCTTTCCATGAGTTGCATATAGCCGCGTGAGTTGAGGTTTGGACACTCCTGAGATATATATATATATATATATATATATATATAGTGTTTTAAGGTATGTTATATTTATGGGAGGCACGTGGAGTAATGGATAGTGGCTTGGATTGAGGAATTGGAGAGCAGAGTTTGGATTCCACTTGAATCCATTACATTCGCTTACATGCTAATATAGTTGGGAAAGGTATTAATTCTCTTCTTCTCCCCCCAGCTATGGATAAATAGCAGGACAGGATTCTATAGCCTTGGATGGCAACTGGTCTACGGCAAAAAGAAATGGCAACCTACTGCAAGAAAAAATCTGCCTTGTCAGTCATGTATCGAAAGATACATGATTGCCTAAGTATGACTGATATCTATGGGTTAAAGTGCTCAATATCAGGGATAGAACCTTTGTAAATATAAAAGTGGGCATTGAAGTCAACACTCGGAGGCAAGTCTGCTTCATATTAAACAATTGTCAGGCCATATGTATATGCTAATTATCTGCTAAACAACCTAAGCTCACCTAAAATTTGTTTTACGGTCAGTCATCTTTGGTTTCAGTCAAATTATCTTTACATTGAACAAAAAAAATTTCCATTTACTAGAGTTACCTGTTCATTTATTTAAATGTTTGCATGCGTTATCTTTTGAGAAAGTTAGTAAACATGTTAGCTATGGGATTAACAATTGTGGGTTATAATTGTGTTCCCTTTGATTTTTATTTAATATTCTTGAAAATACAGTTGACAATATTTATTTGGGGACAGTTTTCCTTAGTTTGGTATGATAAGAAACCAAAAATCTGATAAGATTTTTAACATAGAAAAATTATGACAAGTTTGCAAGTTTTTGGTAAGCAAATTGTTTTTGCCTTTCTGGTAGGAATGTGATCTAAGTAAAAATCTGTAGATATTTAATCCCAATCCTTGAGGTCTTTTAATAATCTCAAAGCCTAGCAAATAAATCTATATATGGCATTTTGTGGCAGTTAACATTTAGCCCTCTGCATCATTTATAAATATTACTTCCCCTTTTACTGTATATGGAATCCCCTCAAAATGTAGTGTTTTATATATTAGTTCTATATATTTGAAATTGCAATAGCCTGGTTCTCAATTTCAGTCAAGATTGTTTTAGGTGTTGCTATAGAAGGATATGACTACACAATCAAAAAATTCAAATTCAACTTGCATTGGTAGGACTAATGATTTTGGTTGGCAAAAATAGTCACCTACAGAGTGCTATCAACAGTTAATCAACAAAATACAGAAATGGTGGAACCAAACAACATATTGTTTGGTAATCAAATATTGATTATTTGTAAATATTTTGTCATTGAACGAGTATGTTGTATGTGTGCAAGTTAATGGGACTGAAAAATTCTAGACCCAGCTCTCTCCTCAAAATCAGGGTTTCTTGGTCAATATGCTGACACGTTACTTTTGCTACAAAAATTATAAGAGAAGGCATTGAAAACTAATTTACATGGTACATAGTTACTGTTAGATAATTGTGACGTGTTTTGTTTAGTTTATTCGGCTTTCTTTTAACGTTTGTAATAGCTTTGGAGAAATGCTAGTTTTTAACAAAGCTGATCTGTCGTGTTTCTTCCATGTCACTCATTTTGTATAATGGATGTGTCGGTGAAAAAGAAAAAAAATATTGAAATTCTGTGTAGGCAGCCATTGCAAGAAATAGATGGGTTTTAGAAAAAGATTTCTATAAAAAATAATGAACATAATTGATTGATAAAATAGTGTATGCAGTAGAAGTAGAATTTAATTCAATTGATCTGGTAAAAATCATGTCATAATGTAAAACTTTGATTTTTTTTTTTTTTGATATAATCTAAAAGTAGTTTTTGCTGAAATTTTTATATCTATAATTGCATCACAAAGATAAAACAGTCCTGGGGTTTTAGAAGTTAGCTATCACGTTCCAGAAAAAAAGAAAATCCTCCAATCAGTGGTAGACAATGGATGAATGTATTTATGGTTCTACCCATTTAAATATCATATTTGTTAATTTTAATATGTGGAATATATTCTTGTGTACTGATCCTGTGTTCATACAGAGTATTTTGTGTAGCATCTTTTTGGTATTAGATGTAATCAATGAATTTTTTTCCTTGAATTATAAATCACATACACAAATCATGTATACAGAATTATGAGTTCTTTGCTAAAGAATTATTTGGAAAACAATTTTATGTATTTTTCGCTTCTTTCTTCATATCTTGGTATCAATTTCCAAAATACAAATATAAAATTTATCACTTAGCTGATTGATGCACCCTGACTCCAGAGTTTCAGAGACAAATCTTTTTTCTAATTTTACTCTGTCCACTCATCTGGAGATTCCAGCAATTGCCTGCTGATTTTGTTATTTTTATACCAAGTTAAATAACTTGTGTGTTATCTATTGGTACAATGTATGTGTGTGTGTGTGTGTGTGTGTGTGTGTGTGGAACATCAGTTCACGTATTTCGTTTGTTCTTGAAGGCCATTTATTACCCAGAATGTTTGTAAACTGAGACCATTTTCCCTATAGGAATCGGTGTGAAAATGGATTAATCGGTACCAGATGATTGCCTATTTAAACTTTTGCAATAATTTGTGCAAAAGTTCATACACACTACCAATGAAAATCATTAAAAGCAAAAATACTAAACAGATCAAATATAGACAAAAATTTAATTTTACTCTAACGGTACAGAGGGGAGTTGATGATGTAAGGGAAAGGGTGTCACTCTTCCCTAGAAACATCAGGTTACTGTTTTTGGGGGGTTTCTTCTCTTTCCTGTCACCACTCGGAATCTGCTTGAGACACACTGGGCTGATGTCTCACTAAAAATTTGTCCAATGAGATTTGTTTTGAAGTTATAAAAATCTTTCTAAAAGGGGACGTGGCATTGTCAGTGAAAATGTTTGTTGCAGCTTGCTACTACTTCATCAGGGAGATATCATTCCATGAAACTTTACATTTCACCCCATTTTGCGGACCAAAGAACTAGGAACATCCTCCCTTCCTCCCTCTTGCGTGCTTGTTCCTCAAGACACTGTTCATCACCTGAGGCGTCATTTTTTGTTTGTGATGAGTTATTTGTGACCTGAGGTTCCACTGTATGTTCAAACATAGTGCAATTGTTTAATGCATTAACTGCAGCAGAAATTTCAGTCACTTGCACTTGGACCACTGAACTGCAATGATGGATATTCCTGTCATCTGCAATTTCTGGGTTAAATAAGGCTTTATATTTAACTTCTTTTTTTTTTTTCTTTTTTAAGCTCGGCAAGACAGCCATTTTGAGAAGAGATTGAACTAATGTTGTGGGTGTGTATTTGCATTAGATGCTTTTCAAATCCTTTAAATTCCTGGTCTAAATGTATAATCCAGAGGATAATCCGTGAAGGATATTCAGTCAGAAGATATTTTCCTAACCTTCAAGTCTGCTTTTGGATCAGCTGAGATATAACAACTAAAAGAAACCTAAAAAAAAAACAACTAATGATTCTGGAAAGCTCTTGTCACGATGATTCTTATCGAAATTACAGGCAGTTTCTTCACAAAAGGATTTTTTGTCAGTCGTCCAAATTTGCAATTCTCTGATTTACATGATATGTATTCATTTAGAAGAAATATCTATCTACGTTCTATCACTGCAGAATACAACACAATGCTGCAGACAGCATGTGGGCCCCTTTTGTTTAATCACAGTGGTGCTGCCTGGCAAAGAGACATTTCAGAGTTGTGACAGGTGCAGAAAGAAACGAGATAAATATATGCACTATTTACATCGTTCAGACAGTTGTCCTCATCTTTTGTTGTATTCACAACGTTTTGACGCTTTTACTGTCATAGGATAACTATTTTAAACTTTTCAAATTCTCGTGTACAGACCGGGGACATCAAAATTAAGTAGGTACTGTTCAAGTAGTGCGGGAACAGACAATGGAAAATGTGACCCTGTAATCTAAAGGAGCCTGGGAATAGAAAAATATGCCTTTCAGAAACTAAGCAAAGGTTTAAGAAATCAAAAAATATCTTCAACAAGGGCGCACTTAACTGCTACTTGATAATTTATGTCGGTGAATGCTTGACAGTATGCTCACAGATGTGCTTTAGCCATTTGAGCAACAAGGAAATTTTAAGGAAATTAGGAACTTCAAGGAAACTGTTGCTAAAAATCAGAGATAGATGAAATTTTTGGGCCACGATGAGGAAATAGGTCCTGGGGCATTTAACACTCTTGGACGTAGTGAAGGCTGATACAGATACCTTCATCATTTTTTTTTCTTTTTTTAAATCACCTTGCAGCTTGTTTCTCTGAAAGTTTATCATTAAATAAATATACTATAAAAAAGTTTTTGACTCTACTTAAATAGTTTTTTGACCATTAGATTAAAGGTACCATGAAGTAACAGTTAGCAATATATTCTCGTTCTTCCTCAAATAATTAATTTCCTATTTATTGTAGTGCTGTCACATGGCAGTGACTTCTCTTCCTTCAGCCATTATTTATAGAACTTTGTGCAAGGGAGATAGCTTGAGTACAAACAGAAAAACAGTTACAAATATTATATATAGATTGTAATCATAACATGGAACCAATTTCATATTTTTTACAAATAAAGTTTCAACAAATGTTTTTTTTTTTTTTATATATATATATAAAAGCAAAAAGTTCATTTGTGCTTTTAGCAAGTGAGGTGTGTAGATCCGAGCAAGAACCACCCTTCTTCATAGATTGGCCATTCTTAGGTATTATAGAAGAATGGCATCAAATACTAAAAACAAGGAAAAATGAAGTAATATTATCCTTACTTCATATCAAACACTCCATAACACATTTTTATATTCTAAAACCAAGCCGCCTTCAATCTCTACGGTATGCCAAGAACTGTACACAATAAAACACATACTAACAAATTGTAGCGACTTCAGCCAAATCCGTTTAAAATACTACCAAATAATCAACATGAAAGAACCCTTTCTGGGCATTAATCCATAGTGTCATCATTTGTCGACCGTAGTCGGGATCATCAAGCCAATCCGAATGATCCTTTCTTTAGCTGGATAGTATCTGCTATGCCAGGGCTACATAGTTTGTTTGTTTTAATACTGGTTGTTTGGGCAATGAGTGCCAAATGTTTCCTTATAAGGAAACAGCTAATATTATCTTTTAGGGATGAAGAGGACATATACTACACTCTGGTTCCAGCCTGATGGCCAGGTAGTGATGAAAAGAATAACTAAAGTAGAACTGTCTGCTCACTCACTGAATGCTAAATGTTTCCTTATAAGGAATCAGCTAATATTACTATCATTTGATTTCTCTTTCAGTGTTTGTTTTAGCTCCCTTAATGGTTGACAAAAGATCAAATTATCTGTTAATATGATGTGATCTTGTTCAGCACAATGTTTCCTTGATGCAGTCAAATTTCAACTAAATTCTTGTACTTCCTTCCATTGGAGGAATTGAGATTGTCTGTTGCTATGACGTATATGCTTGCTCGGTCATTTGTACTGCACTTGATGAATGGTCACTCTTTGTTTTTACATTTATGCCACAAGAATAAAATTCCTTTGTCCATTCACAGATTTATTGTCAGTAAAATGGAAGAAATAAACAGTTGTGTGGCAGGAGGAAGCAATGAATTAATTCATCCTTACAATGTCATTGTCAACCACATCTTGATGTGAAATAGATCAACAAAACCTGCAGTATTTTGTTGCTGCTCATATTATTTGGTCTAGAGATTGGTGGGGGGGGGGGGCTTTTTTCCCTCCATCAAGCTACTTCTTAGTTGAAAGGAATATTTTTTGCTTATTCTATCATTTCTAATATTGTCAATTATTCCACTAGGAATAAAGTTGGACAGAATTGAAGTCCTGTTTGATATTTTTATCTTGACCCATTGGAATTGCCTAATTTTATTTATTTTAGAAATATTAATGCAGATATATATTTAGATTGATCACTAAAACAATGTTTTATTTCATGCTGGTTTAAAAAAAAAATTACCTATTTAGTAGGAGTTTGTCTTAATTTTTATCAATGATACCATTAGAAAAATTGTAGTTAACACTATAGTTACCATTTACTGGAAATGAATGACAATAAATACACTGATGGCTTTTTTTTTCTCTTCTCTCTCACACATGGGTGACACTATTTTGGTTGGATACTCTTCAGTACTGACGATAAACTAAATCCAGCAGCAAGGCCTCTGATTGGGAGCTTGAATGTTTTGAGAAGCATGAGACCATCTCTTAATTGCTGTTGTTCCCAGGTCCATCCTGACCCCAAGTGGTAGCGGCTAGGGTCCCAGCTATAGGCAAATAGTGAACCTCCAAACAAAAATCAACAGTACATTTTTATAGTAAAATTACCAACAATACATTTTATGATCTGCAAAATATATATCTAAAAAATACATAAAGTATATAATTATCTACAAAATATCTGTAGTTGAAAGCATAAAATTACAATTTAGATTTTGGCATAAAATAATCCAGAGACATTGATATGCCGCCAAACAAAATCAACCAAAAACCCTTCAGTACAAACTAAGCCAAATGACATCCCCAACATAATATAATAGTACATTATAAAACTAGTTGTAGTGTATGCAACTATATGCTGGTTTGAAAATAGTACTAAGCACTAGTTAGTTTCTAACACAAACATTGGAGACCAAAATTTTACAGTGTCTTGAAAATAATATAGTGACAGCAAGCAATTTTGTAAAGAAATATGTATGTCGACCACAGCAGAAGTGCTAACTTACATACTCCAGTCCCCATCTCCAAGTTGTTTCTCTTTAATGTTTCAGCCAATCCATTCTATATTCTAAGGAAAGAGGATTTCTTTTGGTAGTAATATAATCATTTGCATTCAAATGCTTTAAACCATACTTTTTTCTGTTTTTTATTTGCTAACAATCTGTTTGGATAAAAAGCAGCAATAAAGAAAAATGTTCGAGGAAAAAAATTACTGCTTCTAAGGTCTCTGAATCTGGTTGTGTGTGTATGTGTTTTTTTATTTTGTTTCCATGATTTTTTATTTGGGAAGGATAGAGCCAGCATTTGGTTAATTATTGATAAGCAGGGATGAAAAGGTTCTGAAAAGTTCTTCACCTAACTTGCTTTGTAAAATCTGACTAAATATCAAAATTTTAATTTTTCTTTTTCTTTTCTTTTTTTTTCTTGCATGGGAGAGGGGATGGTGGCTCAATCAGGCCGAGAACTTTTCAGCACCCCATTTGTACTTTTGATTACTAGTGTTACCACTGAGCAGATCTGCTAAGTAAGTAGTCCTTGACTGACAATAGTAATTTATTTTATTGGCTCCTGATTGTTAGGTACACATTACTAGCTTTGCTCCCTACAATCTGATTTGATATTAGTAATTATTGACTGTTTATTTGATCACAACATATAAAGTAGACGAGCACTTCTGTTTTAAATACGAGATTGGTTCTCACATTTTACTCTAATAAAAAAAATGCGCACCAATCAGCAACTATTGACTGTACGGGTTATTTTCAGCAAAAAGATTTTTTTTAATGTGTCATTGATGTATATAAATTGGAAAATCAATTTGATTGCTAAATTCTTAACGGTTGGTATGTTTTTGCTAATTGTGATACCTTTTTTTTTTTTTTTTTTTTTTTTTTTTTTTACTTGTATGTAAGGCTGAAGCTAATTCTGAAACCTTACTACTTGTCAGGAAGTCAATATTTGATTAACAAATAGTCCTGTTCTATTTCAATATTGTATCCTCTTCAGATTCAGAATATTATACTTGGAAGGGGATTTTATTTATTTAATTTTTTTTTTTAATGGGAAATGCAAAATAAACACGACGATGTGTAGTAAGTAGTATAACAATACCTCAATAAAACGAGATAAGTTAGTGATGATAGCAAGGAATTGTCTGGTCTGCACAGTTAACCACAGATCCAAAAGATTTAGGATTTTTTTTTTTATTTATTTAGTCTGTGGATCTTTAAAAAAATAGATATTACCTTCAAGTTTGAAGAAATGAGAAAGAAAGAAAAAAAAATTAGTTGTTTTTACTCTTCCATTTTGTAATGCTAAACTTTTTTTAATGAAATACTAATAAAAATTAGATGTTAATGTCATTGTTAATTAATAGCTGAATTGTTGAATTACTCCTTTTAATATTAAAGATCAAATAAATAGTTCTAATAATTTATCTATGAAGAAAAGGCAGCAAATAAAAGCAAGAAATTCCAGATTTGCAAGCACTAAATATCCTCTAAAGAATAACGTCCTCCGTAGAATATTACAATTTCTCTTTAAACCCAGTGGCTTATGGCAACATAACATTGAAACCCTGGTTCCCGTACAATGACTTAAGTTAAGTAATGTCGAGCCTGGTCAGTAACTCAATGGGTGACTTGAAATAACAGGATGTGCAGATGGTGTAATGGATAATGGAATTGTTAATTGGAGAGCAGTTCTGCCAATCTAGTAATGTGCTTAAATTCACATAAAATTGTTTAAAAAAAAGAAAGTGAGTGGAAGAACTAGAATTCTGATCATGAGATCCGGGTTCAAATCTCTGTATAGCTGATTTGTTAAGGTGATTTCTTCCCACATCATGTTGAAACATTGGTTCCCATGAGATCACCAAAGTTAAGCAACATTGACCCTGGTCAGTACCTAGATGGGTGACAACTTGGGAATACTAGGTGCTGTAAGCTTGGATGTGCAGTTGGTGTAATGGTAATGGCTTGGAATCGTTAATTGGAGTGCTGAGTTCTAATTTCAGTTGGGTTTGTCATATTCTCTTACACGCAAATACTCTTGAGAAAAGTATGAATCCTCCTCTTCTCCCCCAGCTATGGGTTAATTAGTAAGATTTGTATCATTAAACTATTATCTAAAAAAAATCTTATCTAAAAATATTTTCTGGCTTTAAATAACCTGCAAAAGGTTGATAAGCCATAGGAAACGAATGAATCAGTCAATGTACATTGTTTGTATTTTGTGTGGCTTCCTTTTTTTATTATTTCAAGCAATCAAAGAATGCAGGAACCCAATATAAGAACTTTAACTATGTAGGAAAAATGCTGCTTTAAAAAAAAAATTTCTATATTGGCAGTGGAAGATCTGAAGATGCATAGTGATTGCCAAAGATGCTTTCCAAAAGCTAAGAAGAGTATTAAGAGACAGAAAAATTTAGTTAGGAACAAAGAAAAGAATACTGGACTGTAACGTGATATGTCTTCCTGTGTGGCAGTGATTTCTGGACAATCTCCTTGAAGATGAAGAAGAGACTTAAAGCAACAGAAATGTGGTTCTGCAGAAAGATGCTGAGGATACCATGGAGCAAACATATGAGCAAGAATAAGGTTTTGGAGAAAATGGAAACATACTTCACGTCAAGAAGGGGGAGCTGAAATTTCTGGGGCATATAATGAGAAAGGAAGGCTTGGAAAACATGATAATCACAGGACAGACTGAGGGAAAAGAACGATAAAAGAAAGCAGCATGTAACATACTTGATAAGCTTGAGCAAATGGATGGTAGAACAGGGTTTGGGAGAAATAACAAAAAAAACTTAAAGCTATGAGGTACAGGAAGATGCGGAGGGCTGTGATCGCCTTTGTCCCACGACATAGTTTTTCTCTCTTTCTATATCTCTCTCTCTCAAAAGACAAAAAGCATAGGTGGCTGAAAAACTTGCATGACCATTATATTGGGGGGGGGGGTAGAAAAATTCAATGCAAAACAAAGCATTCACGTTTAAGCTGGCAATCATTATAAATTTATAGTAGTTTAAAGTAACCAAATAGTTTTGCATTGTAATTTATTTGTTTACAAGGGCAAAATTCCAGTTTTGTCATGGCATAATTGACTTTAAATGAAAAAATTATTGAATTTTACTTGCATTATTGCTTTGCTCCAGATTCCTTATCCAGCTGTTGCAAATCTAATTTTATTGAAACTTAGCTAGTATCAGTAATGAAATAGAAAAAAGTCTGATTTTGTGAATTTCAATAAACTGTCATTTATTTATGCCTTTATATTTTTTCGGGGACAATATCTGTGTCTGCTGTCTCACCTGCATATTTTACATTAAGATTGTACCTGCCAATAATAAATCCTGGTAGGACTTCCAATTCTCTCAGGATCACCTCATTATAAAGATTGAATAAGTCTGGTGAAAAGATGCATTTTTGTCTTGCACACCATTCTATTATTCTGTATTTCCAGATTTCATTTTCTGTTTATATGCAGGCTGTTTGCTCCTAATTTTAAGTTCTGTATCATTCTAATATCTTTCCCAAATAAATCTATCTTACCTGGCAGTTCAGACAGTTGAATTCCTACAGTAGATAGTAAAGGAAATGTGGCGAACGCACATAAAGAGGCCTCGGATCACATGCAGACATGTTTGTCAATGCCAGCGACATGTGTGTCTTTTCCAGTTAGAAGTGGGACATTTTGGTATGTCTAGCTAGATACGGGTCTCTCTGAAACTGGTCAAGACATGGGCCTTTGTAAGATGCCTTATGCCAATAAAAGCTGGGGGAAAGCAGCAATCTAGTTGGCAAGACACAAGGTCTTGTGAAGTCAGTCCCATGGGCATTTTGTTCCTCAAATTGCTGTGGTTTCTGAGACAGTGTTATTTTTTGTTACCTCCCATATCTTTCCACTCTCCCTATTATCCCTGTAGTTGTTGGAAGAGCAATGGGTTAGATGCCCCCCCCCCCCGGACCAAATCTCAACACACTCTTTGCTTACATTACAACAGGAAAGTGAGAAGAAAGGACTAACCAGCAGTTGTAAGAAGATAATGTATGGTTGCCGGCAAAAGAGAAGCCCATGATGTTAACTACAAACTGAAGATGTCAAGCACAAAAATGTAAATATCTGGGAAGCGTGTTCAGATGACAGAAAATATGACATTGAAATCCAAAGGCACATTGGAATAGCAAAAGATGCATTCCAAAAGCTAAACAATGTATTAAGAAACAGGGACCTGTGAAACAAGTGGTATGTTGTTCTTGACCAGGAAAGTTTGGCTTATGCCAGCTGAATGAGCCAGGCAAATTTCCCTGACACTCTCCACGTATACACATCCACCATTAAAATGGAATGCTCCGATCCTGTGCTTATTCTCACTTCGTGAACGATTCCTTGGATTGTTACACAGCGGTCTTCCATGGATATTCACCAAGCTTTTTCAAATGGATCCTTGTTTCAGCTTGTGGATGGCCTGCCTGAGCATACTGAGGCGCAGTCGTGTTTTTAGTGGTAGTATCACTCTTGCTCATGGCACCATCACCAAAGGCCTGCTGAATCTTCTGGATGGTTTGAGCTTGAGTATCACCAAGCTTTTGGCAAAACTTGATGCAAGATCTCTGCTCAATGCATTTGGTTATCTTGCATGAAAATGAAAATCTGATCAGCATACAGTACACGTCTATACTCTGTAACAGCCGGTAACTGATGTGGTCTACTAGCATGAAAATTTTTGCGCATGCATCAGAAGGGGACATCACCTCCCATTCAAAAGATTTTATCCACATGTTATTAGTTTTGGTGAGGGGTGGGGAAATAGTTGGAAACATTTTGAATGCATGATATTTAGGACATTACATTGCATGTAATTCAATAATTTCATTTGAAAATATATATTTATAATGGGGATTTTACCAGACATAATAAAGACCTTTATATGGCGCCAATAAATGTTTTCTGAAAGAATTTCACATTAGAAATTTATAACAGGAGATATTTTTTTTAAGCTTTTTTAGACAGTTACACACACGCACTCTTAATTGGAATCTGGTTTTAAGAACTCTGAACCTTCTGACCCATTGGATTATTGTCCTATTAGTCTTTTTAAACCAAAGTGCTAGTTGCTCTAATCAATTCTGAATTGGTTAAGCATTTCACTTCGCACAGCCTTCTTTCAGATAAATAATATGGTTTTTGTTTCTCTAGGTCAACTGCCAATGTATTAATGGTTATTACTGACTTTGTCTATGGGGCTTTAGATAAAAATGCTGGAACTGTGACTTCAGATATCACAAAGGCGTTTGGCATGCTGGTCTTCTTCATAAGCTCAAGGGGGCTATGGTGTCTCTCACCAATTATTCCACTTGATCCAACCATTCTTAACAGATTGTGTAATGAAGGTTGTGTTGAACGGTCACCAATCTAGATCCTTTCATATTAATATGGGGCTGCCAGGGCTCTAACATTGGACCTACATTGTTTCTTATTTTCATCAGCGACCTTCCCAATGTCATCATTTCCCAACTAAGTATTTATACTGATTGTCACTATTTACTCCTGTCTTAATAGTAAAACTGGCAGATGCTCTTAAAAATGACCTCCAATCAGTTGTTAAGTGGAGCAAGAAATGGCTTGTAAATATTAATAACACCAAGCCGAAACTAATCTTTTAATCATCATAGAGGACCATTTTGCCAGTGCTAACTTCCAAGAGAGTAACTCATTGCACTTTCTTTGTCTCCTGTTTTCAACAGACCTGAAGTGAAATGATTGTGCTGAATCAATTGCTAGGTCTGCTGCTAGGAAACTTCACTGTGACAATTTTTCTTACCTGGATCCATCTTGCAAATTTATAAATTTTCCATTTGTCCATGCATTGAATATTGTTGCCATATCTGGTCTGGCACTCCTTCTATAGAGATGCTCAACAAAATCCAAAGAAGGGTCTTTAATGTTATCAGTCTTGGCCTGGCATCTAAGCTTCATCCACTTTCCTACCATTGTAATATAACTTCCTTGTGCCTTTTCTATAAATATTTTCATGGCAATTGGTCTAATGAGCTCTTTCTTCGCTTCTTGATTGCATGAATTTGAGTGTACTAACGAATGACAACTAGGTTTCATTTTACTGTTGAAATAGCTAGATGTAGCTGTCAGTTCTATTTTAATAGTTTTTTTTTCTCACCTGTGTAACTCTCTTCCAGTTTCCTATGTTCACAAAAAGTTTAAATGTAGCGTCAATCATCTGTTTTCCTGAGACCTGTTCTTTTTACTCTCCTGTCTCTTCACTAAAGCCTTTTCATATGCTTTCACTCCAAGTAATCCCTTATTTCTTAGTGGCATTATTGCCTTGCTTGGGGTGAAATGATTTTAAAAAAAAAAACAAAAAAAAACAATTATACAAGTTATGTATTTTGTGGAATACAGTGCTCAATATCATGAGGATAGAGCCATATAGTATAAGGTTACATTTTCTAATATTTTATTAAAATCTGACAAACCTGCATGTAACTAAAAGTTTCACTGATCGAGCTTGCAATGTAACTCCATCTGTGCTTCAATTGTGCTTTAGTGTTTGCTTGTTCCACCAAAACACAGGTGGATTATATCACGTGCTTTGATCAGTGAAAACAAAATCAGTAAATGTAACTGATGAGGCTCTCATGTAAAATGTCCATGAGATTAAAACTATCATTTTCTGGTTCATTGTTAACAGAGGATAGTTTAAATATTGTATCCCTTTTGTAATCTATCAGGTGTTTTGTCTTTCTTCTCCTTAAAGAAATAAATGTTCCTCCTTTTTGAGAAAATAGGAGCAGAAACTAAACTTGGGGGAGAGGTTTGATATTTCAGGTTATTTTCTTCACTCATAATAATAATAATAGTGAAGCTTTCTTAATATTTCTCTCCACAAAACTGCCACTTCTAATGGTTGGAAACTCTGTGTGAGAGGTTGTCATCTTAATTCAGAAAAATTGATTTCCTATTTAGGTTGAGTTCGAGATTAAAAAAACAAGCTACAAGATTACCATATAAGGGCACTGCTACTAAAACAGGATTATCCTGGGTATGACAAACTACATCTGGCAGCAAGCACTCTGATCAGGAGGTTTTCAGGAGTGTGGAGAACCATCTCTTAATTGCTTTTGATCACATGTCCACCCTGACCCAGAGTAGTAGAACCTATTAGGGTCCTAGTTATGGGCAAATACTTAACCTCCAAACTGGAGTCAAAACACTATTGAAATATAAAAATACATTTTTATAGTAAATATACCAACAATACATTTATGGGAGAAAAAAATTACCAGCAATACAGTTTTGTAAAAGAAATACTAATGCTCCCAAGAAAATTAAAATAAATGACCCATAAGGAGATATGCTGCTAAACAAACCAAAACAGAAAATGTACCCACTGGATAATTGTCTGAAAATTTTGTACAATCTCATTTCAGGACAAAAACCATGCATGTTCAGAACCTAATCCTAATAACAAGTGTGTAATTGGTAGAGCCGAGAAGGTCATTGACCACATTCATGAGAAGTTTGGGTTTCTGGTGAAGTGCCCCACTTCTTTTTTTTTTTTTTTTTTTTTTTTTTCTTTTTTTTTTTTTGTGGGGAGCACCAATACAGGGTGAATAGCTGAGAGTTTTCTCCCCTAAAAATAGAGAAGATATCTGTAGTGTTATTTTAAAGCCCTCTGACAAGTGTATTCAAGGCTATTAGGGTTCTTTTTGATAAGCTGCTTAATATAATAGCAAAGTGATATCTCTAAATATCCCAGTATCTATCGAATGTGCGTCCACTTTTGTGAATTATTCACCATAATGAATAAGAAACCTAGAGCAATCTACCCTGAATAAGTTTATCCATGCCTACAAGGCTTTATTCTTAATAATATAAAAAATAAAATAAATTCAATTTTACTACTCTTGACTTCAAGGACAGCTTTCATTCATTAGCTATTTCTGGGTTATACACTGATTTTTTTTTTTTTTTTGCACACTAGTGATCCCATCCTGGTTCATTTTGTCAAAATGTTTTTGTTGCTAGACCCGTCAGCCTTCTTTGGGCACCTCTTTGGAAATGTTCAACCAAACTCTTTATTCAATCAACAAGGTAGATTGTTCATAGTAGGAGGACCTCTTGAATTGGTCAATTGTTCCTATTTATATCACTTGTCCCTTCAATGACCTAGTAGATAAAAGTGGTCAAGTGAATTGAATTACTTGGCAATTGTATGCAGTATCCACAGGTTGAATAATACAAACAATTAGTCATATCTTCTGGTTCATTTGAAGAGACAAGTGACATCACAAGCAAGAATTAACTGATAATTTCCTCTAGCATGAACAGTGGAATGAGTTCAATCCCTGGGTTGCGTAGTGTTATACATGTCCTATCTCCAGTTCAATGGAGGAGACAAGTGACATCACAGGGACAAATTAACTGAAATGAATTAACGGATATAAGATATGAACATGAGGAAACAAGTCCAAACAAATCAAGATATAATTTCATCTGCAATTTTTATTTTTTATTTACATAAGCTCCTGAATATTCTTTTTGTATTATGCATCATATTGTAAATTTCAATAGAGGTGTTCATATTTTTTTTTTTTTTTTTTTTTTTTTAAGGTTGCTTTACAAAATAAAAATCATTTATTTTCATGTGTTGAAAATTCCCCATAGAGTGATATTGTTTCTGTATATTTTATAATTTATTTTTTCAAGGCAAGTGTCTGTGCTATGTTTAAAATGTACATTCATTCTGAGTTCATAAGAGCTTAACCAAGTGCTTTTGGCAATATTTTGTCAGAACTTTATCCATGGGCAAAAATATGAGCGAATAAGTTAGTATGTCATTTATTGTAATATATACTTTGTACTGACATAGTTTTAAAACTCGATCACAAATAAATCAATTTCTAAAAATAGCTGTTCTATGTGGAGAGTTCAATATAGAGGTTTTACAATTTCCTATACAAAATTCAGTTTATCTGCTTCCCGCAGTTGCGCTTTGGGAGATTTGCCCCCTTCCCGCAGTTGCGCTTTGGGAGTTTTAGGGTCTTTTACTGATCTTATTTTACATGCCACGTACCTTCAGGACATGGGCAATCATTGTGCTCCCAAGCAGTTTTGTTTTTTGTTTTTGTTTTTTTTTACTTCTGCTAAATCTCCTTCCACTACCATCCCTTTGCACCCATTCCGGCATAAATTCACACAAGCTTATCAAGTAGATAGCTCACTGCCTTACCCTATCTCTCTAGCCCTCTATATGCCAAATTTTCCATACAAGGTATTTCAGTTGTCTCTTCCTTATTCTGAGCATACCTTTTATTACAATGTTATTTTTTTTCTTCTGTCTTGTTTTCCATTTGTAAAAAGTGTAGTAATAATATATATATATATATATATATATATATATATATATAAGCAAAGTAGTAACTTTTATTTCTTTATATTTTTTTCCTTTTTCTGCAGATAGATGGCATTTCCTGTCTATGAGAACCTAAAGGGCTTTGCCACCAGCCGACCCCCAATTATCATTTTTATGGTGTGTCTTGGGGCATTTGCTGTTGTACTACTTACCCTTGCTTATTTCATCAAAGTTCGAGAGATAACCAACCCGGATATTACAGAGGTAAGCTATGAGCGCTGGGTTTCTTGCACAGGGATTGGAATCGAATATCAAGTAGCTTTCTCTCACCTCTTTTCCCTACTCTTCATGTTGATGACTCTTATTATCCGGGGTGGGAGGTAATACTTCAACTTATTTAATGCCGGGCATTCAACAGATGGAAAAAATTGATTTCTCTCCACACGCAGGAAATTTAAGATGACAAAACAACAACCTGTGTTGATTGTTCGGTAACGCTTTTTTGTTTTCTTTTCTTGCCTTTTCAACATATTTTTGTGGCCAGATATAGTTGAAACACCAATATGATCACTGAAGTAATGTCAAGTCTTGTCATTACCTAGATGTGTAACCACTTGGGAATACTGGGTGCCATAAGCTTGGATGTGTGGGGGGTGTAATTTATTGGCTCTGAATTGTTAATCAGAGAGCTGAGTTCCAATTCTAGTTGGGTATGTTATATTCACTTGCGCGCTAATATCCTTGGGAAAGGTAAGAATCCACCTTGTCTCCCTCCCTGAGCTATGGGTTAATTAGTAAAACTTGTATCACTAAATCATCTCAAAAAAATTTCTTACAATGACTTCATCAGATCCAAAAGTCAAAAACTGAGATGCATTTCATGTGTATGTTTAAATGATTTTTTTTTTTTTTTTTTTTCCCCAAGCTTGTGTTTCTCATGATTAAAAAAGAAAATGAGTGACTTTAAGAAAGTTGTTTACATTTATTTTCTTTAATTTCAGTTTTCAAGTCGAAAGATATAATCCTTCAGAATGGGTAAAATGTAAAAGATTTCAATCCCGACAAAGTTTTAAATTTTTGACAAACTGCAAAGTGCATAATTGGAGATATATATACACTTTCATGAACGTTTTTCAATTGTCAAAAATTTAAAACTTTGTCAGGATAATATATCCTAATTTTAAAATATGCTGTCAACACAGAAAAATCATGGGTAAAAAAAAAAACTCTTAAATTATACCCATTCTGAAGGATTAAACTGAAAGTAAAGATAATTGAAGCCACTCTTTTTCTTTTTTTTTCTTTTGAGTCATGAGAAATGCCAGCTTCGAGGGGGGGGGTGAAGATTTCATTATTTAAATATACTCATAAAACGCATCTCCTTTTTTTCGCTTTCAAATCTGAATGAAGCCTTAAATGGCTAAATGCATAATCAGATATGTTTCAAAATAAATATACTTTCATGGTTGTTTTCCAGTTGTCAAAGATTTAAAACTTTGTCAAGATCATATATCCTAATTTTAAATCGTATAGAGTTGATCTCCCACTTTATATCCACGTTATTATTTTTTGTTTGTTTATCAAATTCTGATCAGATATGAATCAACCTCTTCTCCCCTCTACTATGGGTTAATTAAGTAAGACTTGTCACTAAACCATTATTTCTTTCTCCACTCCCCCCCCTCCACCCCAATATAAATATTTTCTAGCTTTTAGCTAAAAAGGAATGGACTTTAGATTTAGTTACATTCTCTGGAATAAGTGTATAGAAACTGCCATGGCTATAAATTGAGGGACCAGTTCATATATTTATTTTAATATAGAATTGATCCACAATTTCTAGTTTATCAAATTCTGATTAGGGATGAATCCATCTTTTCTCCCATCCCCCAACTATGAGTTAATTAGTAAGATTTGTATCACTAAACCATTATCTCCAAAGAAAGTCTTACAACCTAAAAAATATTTTCTGGCTTTAAATAACCTACAAAGGGTTGATAAGCCATAGAAAACGAAACTCCATCATCTTTCAAAACAGATTTTTTAATGATATATGCACAATAACTATTTACTTGGTTAAGCCATCTTACATCATATTGCTCCACTTGTGCACTTTATTTTTTTTCCAGAATCTCTTGCCACAAATAAATTATTCAAAACCTCACCAGATAAATTTATACACTGTGGCTAGTGACAAAGACGCTATCAATATTTTAAACCACTTCTGTATTATGTAACTAATTATGCAAACATGATCTCTTATCTAGTCAACTGTTAATCTGAAAATGACCCTCCTCGAATGAAACATAAATGACAAGAGAAACCATTGAAATAATATCAAATTCTAAAAATTAAATTTTTATTTCACCTGACTAATTTATGACCATTTCTATCACCGTTTGTAATGCGAGTGATATGTAAAGTACCATAGCTTTTTCTCTCTCTCTCTCTCAATTTGCATGCCTACTTTTAAACATTAGCAAGTTTGTTTCACAGTCCATTGTTAGTGAAATTAGTCATCATTCTTGTGGCATTTTTTACCAGACTAATCCAAGGTTAGGAAATCTCATACTTATATTCTCACCTGTGTATTGCATTTGGACAAATGTGGTTATTTTTATAGTTAAAAGTTCTCATGTCACTGATAGACTTAAAAACTAATAGCTTAAAGGATATTTGTCTTCTCACTTAAGGCATGTTTATATGCCTTTAGTGTATGTATGTATGTATGTAATATATATATATATATATATATATATATATATAATGGCTTGGAGAGCAGCTTAAATTCGAGTATGAGTTCATTACATTCACCCTTGTGCGGTGAACAGTTTTGGAGCAGGACAAGAAGGGCAACAGAATTTAAAACCTGCCTCTACCACTATAATCAAATAATGTCTAGCTGTTAGTTCTAAAAACTGAGCTCCCTGACTCTCATCTGAAAATGATGGGAGTGTTCATAGGCTTATCTATGTCTGTCTTTTGTGTGTGTGCATGCATAAATGGCAAACCATGTTTTATCTTAATGGACAAATCTGAACATAAATACCTGTGTAAATTATTTGTACTCATTGAATTTCCATCCCCATAATACCTGGTGGCTTTCATTGGAGTTCAAATGACAAGTCTTCCCAATACCACAACACTTTTTTTCAATGGATACTAAACATGTCAATGAACACAATCATCACTCTAGTATTACACAGGGTGTCGCCACTCCCCAATCACTATTAGCTGACAAATTTTGTTAATGAATATCTGATCTCCTGTATTTGGTGTTGATATTTCAAAAGCTCAATGAAACATTTTTCTTGTTTAGGCACTAATCTTATTCTGAATATGTTAAGGTATATTTCGGGGGGGTGGGGGGTAATAATGTTATATATATATATATATATATATATATATATATATATATATATATATATATATATATAATCGAGAAAAAAACCTTAAAAATCCATCTCAGTTATAATTTATTTCATGAATTTTTTTTATAGTCATCTCTTCAGACCGAAATTTTTTTAGAAATGGCATCAATCCAGACAGAGGAAAAGGAAAAAAACTTTAATAATAAAAAAGAGAAAAAAAATAAGTTTTAAAAAAATTAAGGAAGGAGAGAGAGTAAAAGAAAGAAAGAAGAAATAAATGATGAGCCAATAGCAAAAATAAAATAGAATGACCTAGAAAATAATTTTTTCTTAAAGGGCTGAACAAGTTAATATGCCGGTTAAGGGTGAGGGTGAACAGAATTAAGTTATAGCAAAACGTCTAATAGAGTACTTCAGACCGAAAAGCTCTACTTGGATTAATGTCCTCCTGGCAATTATCCCTACTAATTACAAATTGGTATTTCATATATATATATATATATATATATATATATTATATATATATATATATATATATATATATACACAAATGTCACTATGTCAGGCTTTTTCAACTTTACTCTTAGAGGCCGTGGCACAACATATCATAGCAGGCTGACTCTGAGCAAATTAAAAACATTCTGAGCCAAATCCAGCCACACAATCCTGAAATTTTGAATTCCAAAGTTTTCATTACTGCGATTGTTTTTGAAGAATTTTTTTGTATGATAACAATTTTTATAACTTGGGAATAATCAAAATGAATTGTAAAATCCAGCAAAAGTCACCCATGAAATAAAAATAATTGTTAGAGCAACTTTATATCATATTTTCGTGTTCTGTTGAATGATATAATCATATTGTCGACTTACTTTTATATTGATCCTTTCAAGTTGTCTAATTAGTTTCTTGATTGAGATGAAAGCCATCAAGGAAGGCGCCATTTTCTTTTTTTTCCCCACCCAAGTACTTGCAAATCTCAAATCCTTAATCCCTCCTCTCTTCAATCCGTTTGATGTATTGTCATCTACTGCTGATAAAGCAGAATTCTTTGCTTGTAAATTCTCTTCCAACTCCAGTCTCGACTCATCAGTATCTTTCTCTGATTTTCCACCTGAGACAGAATTTTTATTGAGTGATATGCCTATAGCTCCATCCATAGTTTTTGCTATCATCTTCAAACTAGATTCCCACGAGGCATGCATATCTGACTGTCTGCCCACAATTGTCATAAGGGAATGTGCTCCTGAACTGGATCCTGTTCTCTCCCACCTATAAAACAAACGCCTTGCTGTTTCTTGCTTTCCAGTTTGTCAGAAACCCTCTTCTGTAATTCCTGTCTTTAAGAACACTTGCAAACCTTGAATTATCATCCTATTAGTTTTTTACCACTTTTTTGGCAAAGTACTTGCAGTTCTAATCAACACTCAATTGGTTAAGCCTTTCACTTTGCGTGACCTTCTTTCAGATAAATAATATGGCTTTAATTTTGCCAGGTCAACCACCGGTGTTGACTGTTATTACTGAAGATGTCTATCAAGCTTTGGATAAGAACAGTGATGCTCATGCTTGGCTTTAGATATCTCAAAGGTTTTTGACAGGGATGCTGGCCTTCTTCACAATTTGATAGGCTATGATGTCTCTGGCCAAATATTTGAATTGCTCCAATCTTTTTTAACAGATCATGTAATGAAAGTCTTCTAAAACCTTTCACAATAATGCAGGGGTCCCTCATGGCTCTATTCTTGGACCCATATTGTTTTTTATTTTCATCAACTTTCCTGATTCTATTAGTTCCCAACTCGGTATTTATGCCAATGACAACTAATTACTCCTGTCTTAATAGTAAGTCTGACAAGTAAAACTTGAAGTTGATCCCAAAAATGACTTCCTATCAGTTGTTAACTGGAGCAAGGAATGGATTGTAAATTTTAACCCATTCCAAAATGAAACTGCTATTCTTTAATCATCAGAAGCAAGTATTTCTGCCCTCCATCAGTATGGCTGATGCTAACCTCCAGGAGAGCAACTCTTTGCGACTTCTTCGTCTCCTGTTTTCCACTGACATGAAGTGGAATGGTTATACTGAATCAATTGCTATGTCTGATGCTCTGCTTGGAAAGTTAGTTCACTGTGTTGTGCCAGACAGTTCATCTCACCAGAATCCATCTTGTACATTTCTAAATCTGTCATTCGTCTGTGCATTGAATATTGCTGTCATACCTGGTCTGATGCTCCCTTATCTATAATCTCAAGATTCTTGACAAAATCCAAAGAGTTTTGCAATATTATCAGTACTTACCTGGCATCTTGGCTTCAGTCACTTTCCCACTGCCATGACATGACTTCCACCTGTCTTTTCTATAAATATTTCCATGACAATTGCTGAGGTCTTCTCCTTGGTACCTTGAGCACATCAATTTAAGTGCATTACTAGCTTGCCAGTTGGGGTTTTATTATTTTACTGTTGAAATCACTGAATGTAACTGTCAGTTCTATTCTAATAGTTTCTTTTCTCCCCTGTGGAACTCTCTCCCAGTTTCCCTGCCACCTACATTCTTCAAAAATTTAAATTGTGACACTGAGATCTCCGGGGGTTGATCAAACAAAAAAAAGAGGAGGACAAGGAAAGGGTCTACTAATTGGATGGTAATTGAAATTCGCAGGAAATTTGTATTGAAAACTTGAGAAAGAAATTTAAAAAGAAATGCATTGAAAAATCATGTTTTTTAAAATAATTCCAAGGAAATCAAACCAAAATTTAACTAGACAGAATTCAGTAAGATTGAGCAAAACCAAGACCACCCGTCCTTCCTGTTGATGAGAAAGACACCATTAAGGTATCCGTGAAGATGTCGGATAAAATAAAAACTTTCTCTATAAAGAGACCAAGGTGGTCACTGAAATGATATTTAACCTTTAGTACTCTGTAGGTGACTATTTTTGCCAAGCAAAATGTTAGTCCTGCCAATGTTAAATTTGAATTTCTTGTTTATCTAGGCATGTCCTTCTATGGCAACACAAAACAATCTTGACTGAAATTGAGAGCTAGGCTCCTGCAATTTCAAATATATTGAACTAATATACTAAACAATATATTTTGGTGGGATTCCACATACAGGAATTAATATTTATAAATTATACAGAGTGCTAAATGTTAAAGTCCACTCTGAATGAAAATTCAGGAAAAGAAACACTTGCTTTGATTCAGCCACCAAGAAGAGAAGTGTCCCACATAGACCGATCAACTTGATGCATTTGTTATTATATTTTCTGTGACATTCATCCAGAAAATTTTTTTATATCCAAACATTAATTCAGATTCCTTTGGATACAAGTGATAAAGGAATAATTAATTACTATTTTGAAGTGACCATGGACAAAAAGGCTGTGTGGTCTGTTGATTGTAAAGACACATAAACAGAAGAAAGATAAACTTTTGTTTTTTATCATTAGATAATAATTTTTCTTTCCCAATTCTTTAGTGGTCTGGTTGATCGAGAAATCACAGCAAGAGACAAGCTGATAAAGAAAGATTAATGACTGAAAATCCCTTTTGTTTTCACTATGCCATCTGGTAGTTGAATTCATCACACCAGCCCTAGGAGCAGGCTGAGGTTAGCTGCTGAGAAAGTGGGAGAAGGAAGAGAGAAATTAGCACTGCCTATATGGTACAAGGGGAGATGTGAAAGGAGTTGGAATTAAGGGCCAGCTTGATTCCTCTGACCACTCTTAAAAAGGAGACTGGACAACCCCAAATTTGGAAACCCACTTGAGTTGATGCATTTTAGAAAAGGTTGATGCTTAGGGTAGAAGACAACCAAACACAAGCCCCTAGTCAACCCCACCCCTGCTGTCTGCAGGACTCCATATAAGCCGGAGGTTTAGACAACCTGTAGAGAGTCCCTACACTGCTGCTACTTGAATCTGCATTGTTTGCCGAGCCCTCCTAACATAGACCTTGTATCAGCCCTGAAGACCAGAACTTAGAAATTTAAATTGCTACTTAAACAAGGAGCAGACTCCAAAGGGGGTCCCAGTGTCATTTGATTATAACAATAAGTGGGAAGGGTTAAAACGCTGTATACAACAAATCGTATATAAACCAAATAGTTGTTACATTTTTAACCCGAGTTAATTCTTCATTCCAAAGGATTCTTCTCGCCCTTTGAGATCAAAAAGCACAACGTGGCAGAGGAGCAAATGGTCATGAACAAACACCAGCTAAGTGAGTGGAACCATGCCTACCATCATGATACCAGCGACAAATGAGTCACATGCTAATGAGTGAAGAGTCAGATAGATGGTAACCATGGTGGTCTGAAGGAACACAAAAACCAACAGCTGGTTGTTGATGAGGCTTGACTCATGGGATGACATTATTACCATTGACCAGGGTCAACATGCGAGTGGGTGTTACGGCATTCATCATCAGCTTCTGCCCTCCTAAGATCTGTCCTTTTGTCGTCCTTATTCCTCATAAAGCCATCTCGTTCATTTTCACTCCAAGTAATCCCTTATTTCTTAGTGGCATTATCGCCTTGCATATTTATAAATCTGCCATTCATTCATGTATTTAATATTGCCGCCATATTTGGTCTTGTGACCTTTCTGCTATATATCATGAGGTCGTGAAAATTCAAAGTCGTCCTGACCTGACATCTCAGCTTCAGTCACTTTTCCACTACTGCGATATGGCTAACCTTTGTCTTTTCTATAAATATTTTCATGCCAATTGTTCTATTGAGCTTTCATTCTTGGTACCTTGACCGCATGAATTTAAGTGTACTACTGGATTGGCAATTAGGTCTCACCATTTTACTGATGAACTAGATAGATGCAACTGCATGTTCTATTCTAATAGTTCTTTTCTCTTGTTGAACTTTCTCCGGTTTCTCGCTTTCCTGCCACCTACAATCTTCAAAGATTTATATGCAGTGTCAATCGTCAGGTTCTGTCTTCTTCAATCCTATTCTTTTATTACCCTTTCTCCTCATTAGCATCTTCTCATTTTAAAAAAAAATTTTTTTTTTTTCACTCTCGGTAACCCCCTTGAATCTTGGTGGCGTTATTACTTGGAGTAAAATGATTAAAAAGTGTGTGTGTGTGTGTGTGTGTGTGTGTGTGTGTGTGTGTGTGTGTATATATATATATATGTGTGTGTGTTTTTCAAAGGGAAAAAATAATTTTTTTTCCCTATATTTGATGCATTTGAAGAACTTAAATAGTAAGACTGTTTTTAGCAGGTTAATAATAGGTATAACTGTTGTCATTGTTTTTTCTGTTTTCTCCATCAATTTCAGCATGTTCTAAGCGCCTTTAAAAGAATAGGTATAACTGTTATGTTTTTTCTGTTTTCTGTGAAATTGAAAGAGAGGACCTCTTTTCTCTCTTTCAATTTTACTCTGTAGTTTGCTGGGACAATAGCCTTTACCATCTAAGGGATCTATTTTTTGTTTATTATGACTTTATCTGGTTTCCTGGTTTGAGCAATTTTTTATTTCTAAAAGTTTGATATAATTTTGCTTTTTCTATTCTTTTGAATTGTGAATGTCATTGATTTGCATCTTGGTCATTTGCACAATTCCAAGTGGGTTATATTTCCTACCCTGTCATGTCAGTTGTTTTTTTACTTTTGAATTAATTTACTAGAATATCTCTCTCGCTCTCTGTACAGACAATATTTACCGTTCTTCTGTGTTTGTCTATTTTAGTCTTAATAGTTTGTTCTGAACCTAGAATTATTTTCTCTCTCTCTCTCTCTCTCATTTCAGGATTGGAACACATTTTTAGAAAATCTTGCCAGAGTTGAATTTTGTGTTTTAAGTAACTCGAGTGATTCTTCATCCCCTTCCTCTCAAGCAGTTGCTGCCCAATCAACAACAGCAGCAGCAGCCTCCTCAGCTCCAACTGTTGACTTATCAACACTTGAGCTGAACACCACAGAACCTGTGGCTCAACAGACAGTGCCAGATAATTATGTGTAAGTATTGGTCATTGTGGGTTTTTAATTTTATTTTTTACTCTCCTAAATCAAAATGTTTAAATATCTGCGATGTGGAGTTCTCATTATTTGCACTGAATTGGAAACCGTCCTGCAATAACTGAGCAGGACTAAAAGATGAAATGTCCCTAAACATGGACAGTGGAACGAGAACAGTCTACTCCCATAGATTAAATAAAGGGTTCAGTTCAGAATTCCCTGTAGGTTACTCAGATCAATATTATTCTGATCCTAGAGAGTATGTATCTGTGTCCTACATGTGCATAATCTTGAAGACAGCCTTAAGGCAATTAAGACTCTGAAGACTAAGTCATATTCATCGGCAGGTTTATTAATAATCAAAGGGATAAAACTAGAAAAGGAAAATAAATATACATTATGAAATGGACAAAGTCCGATAATTATTTTAAGACATTTTTATATTTATACATTCTTTTTATACATACAAATATTTAAGTAAATGCTCTGTTTTATAGTAAACAGTATTAATAACATTTAAGGGCCTGAATGTCAGAAATTTTTATAGAAAATATTCGTCCTCTGACAGGAATCGAACCTGTATCCTACACGGAACTGTCATTTAGCCTGACATGCCTTAACCGATCGAGCCACGGAGGATCGTTCGATTAGCAAGGTCAATTTTACTGCTTTTAATTTTTGATTCATGGAAGAGTTACAGTCCTGTTGGAGGACGAATATGTTCTATGAAATTTTCTCGAACATTCAGGCCGGTAAATGTTATTAATTCTGTTTATTATAAAACAGAGCATTTACTTAAATATTTGTATCTATAAAAAGAGTGTATAAACATAAAGATGTCTGAAAATAAATATATATAAATAAAACTAGTTCACTATTTACATTATTAGGACTATTGTCCTCATCTTTGTTGGCATATTTATCATGTTTCAGCCGATGTATGCTCCGGCCTTCTTCAGGTGGTTGGAATGTCGAACTGAATCCTTTATTTTGCTCGCTGGGGTATTACTTTTTGATAAAGCTTTTGAGGCACCAGCCACTGTCTTCCCTAAGGACTATTTACATGGGAATGGTGTTGATTTTAAACAAATGGCAATTACTGTGAAAGTTTTTTTTTTTTTTTTTTTTATCTCCAGCCAATAAAATAGTCCAGTTCTTGGTTTCCCCTAACTCAGTCCCGGCCTGTCTTGTAGTCAAAACACTACGTTTGCTTATCTGAACTTGCTTTTGTGTGTCAACGCCAATTCTGAGTTTGAACTTTTTGCCATATTACTGTTAATTTTCATTGTATATCTTGTTTGCTTGCTTTATTTTATTTTATTTATATTTATTTATTTATTTTTTTTGTTTTTGCTCTGTTCTTTTCTTGTTCAATTCTGTTTGTTGGAGAATTCTGTTATTTTGCATTTGACCCTGGCTACCCACTCCACTGATGTACTACTTGATGCAGCAGTTGGCTTCTTTTCATTAATCTTTCTGTTTGTAAGCCTCATACTTTTCTGGGTTTTTCTCAGATTTCTTTTTTGCTCTCTGGATTTTTTTGATTTTTTTTTATTTTTAATATTCTTCTCTATCAAATTCCCTTCTGTTGTTCCGCCTATTCTTTTTGTCTCACAGAACCAGGTTTGGCCATTTTATTATCGAAACAAATTCTCAGACAGCAAATAAACAAACAAATTTCAAAGGTTTAAAACTGTTCTAGCTGAGAACACACACACACTGTCAAAACATGTATTTTTGTTTCATAATATTTAAATTAATAAATGGCTACAAGTTAGCAGAAACAGCTTCCTGATAATCACTGAAAAATATATTCTTAGATTGACGTGAAAATTTTCAGGACACAAGTTCAGTGCATCAAAAATCCAATTGAAATGTTAGAGAATTTTGTGAAAAAATCAACATTTTAAAAATACTGCCACAATTCAGACTTTTAGACCAGCACCAACAAACTGATAGTTAAAAACAAGGAAGTCGCCATCAACACGGGATTACTCATTCCTTCTCTGTTCTATAGATTCCACCAATAACTCAAAAAAAAAAAAAGAATATTTTTATGAGTCCAGAGAAATGATTCTGGTACTTCCAATAGGCAGTAGGCCACCTATTCCCGAACGTCTGCTTCCAATGGGCAGTAGGCCTTCTATTCCCGAACGTCTGCTTCCAATGGGCAGTAGGCCTTCTATTCCCAGGCGCCTGCTTCCAGTTTTACATGATGGCTAAGCCTTACGGTTCCGTTGGGCCATGTAACGGATCCATTTGAGAAAGTGTTTTCAAAATTTACTATTATTAACTGATACTTTGAATACTCCACTGAAAAACTGGACATCTTCAATTAAATGGCAATTGAAAAAGAAAATGTTGTTGTTATTATGTAAGTTATGTGCAAATGGGAATGTCTCAAATTGGTCATTATACTCTGGTACATATCAAGTTAGCACTGTATACCAAAAAAGAAATAAATTATTCTCAGTTGTCAGCTTAAATACACATCTAATTTTGGCATTATGTAAACAAAGTTGGCCTATAATTCTATGAAATTCTCACAAACCCTACTTCAGATGGCCAGATAAATGTAGGCTGCATAAAAAAGGAATAGCTAACAGGTCTCTAAAGTTCACAACATCATGGAATTATACATTGAGAATTTATTTTTATGAATTAAACTTCTTAATTCTGGGTTATTTTAATGTGGTCAGTGGAAATCTTTCATCCAGGTATTCATTGGTTGGTACCAAAATTAAGCAAGTTGGCTGGCAACATCAGTTGTTGCAGAAATCTTTCAGAGCAGTCCACTGACTTGACATGTAAAATCATGACAAAACCTTGCAACTTTTGGCTGAAGTTATTTTGAAGTATTTCTAACTTCTTGCCTGTAAGCCTTTGTTTTTTTTCTTTTTAGCCACTGACCAAATCACTAAAATTAAAATAACTTTTTTCTTTTTTTTTTTTTATTATAAAACTTATTTGGTCTTGTTGTATCCTTTTTTTTTTCTTTATCTTCTTTCTTTTGTCGCACACATGACAACATAATTCCAGATGTTAGTTAACCAAACAACACACTTTTTCACATTACCTAAATAAAAAACTCAAAATTAGGTCCAGTTTCTGTCGGACAGAAAAAAATTTAGCCAATAAAAAAAATTATGCAAATACCATAATTACTTTAAAACAGTTAAATCTTAGTCTGCATTGGTGGTGGTGCGGGGGGGGGGGTCATTTCAGAGCTAAGAGTCTGCACTGCAAAAATTACTTACTCAGCAGAAAAATATGACTCCGGAAACTCTGGGAGAGAAAATATTGTCCCTGAAAAACAGTTGAGTGCAACTCCTGATGCAGTCGAAATTATGATCATATCTAAAAAAATTCTACTTAGAAAAAAATTCCCATTAGATAAAATCAACAGTTTCTACAATTCTCTACATTTTCAGAAGTAACTTAAAAATTTGTATTTCCATCCCTGACAAACTGTTGCTTGTTGTCATATTAAGGCTATGGCAGCCTTAATATGACAGCAAGGGGATTTTTTTTTTTTTTTTTTTTTCAAAGATCTTATTTTAACCAAATAATTTGACCCTTCTGTAGTACTTACACAGCAAATTCAGAAAATAAAGTGGATTTTGGGAAGATAAATTTTTTTTTTTTTTTTTTTTTTTTTTTTTTTGCCATTTGAAATGTAGGCATATGGAACAATTATTATGGGACAGAAGTAGTATTGTATAAATAATGATAGACTACCTCTGTCCCATAATAGTTTGTACATTTAATATATGAAAATGGAATCATTGTGACTAGCTTTTAATGTCTCTATGCAATTGAAATGCCTAAATCCTTAAAAATATTGAAAGTTGGAGTTTTTCTTAAAGTAATTGTCTAAAATAGAATTCCTTTGGAAAATCTTACTGATTTTTTTATTTATTTATTTATTTTTTTCTCTCTCTCTCTAGAAATGTGACTGTGTCAATGTTGGTAGAGATGATTCCTACGTTGGATTTCCTGAACATACCCCACAACTTAACTCACTTGACCACTACTTTACCTGGCCACCAATTGGGACTCTCAGGTATTTATATAATCTTTTATTTTTCTCTCCAAATTACCTGAGGAAGGCTTGCAGGTACATTGAGGAGATGGATCAATATGTAAATACTTTCTTTCTGTTAAAACCCCCAAAAAAACACAAAAGTAACTTTGCACCTTATTGACTTTCAAATTACAATTATGTGCCTCCGAGAAAGTTATGTATGAAATAAGTTTTTTTTTTTTTTTTTTTTTTTTTTTTTTTTTTGTTTCCTACTTCATCAAATGTAATGTCTTAATATTTTTATACAAATTTTTTTGTTTTAATTTTGTGCATGACCAATTCATTTCAGAACGACTAGAATTTCTATGAAATTTAGTTGGCCTTTTTAAGTGGATTTTATCACTCTTCTACGAGGATGAGTGAAAAAGTAATGCAATTTGTTTTATTATATATAAGAAATCTACTTATCAATGTAGCCACCAAGTCCTTAAATAGCAGTGTTACACTGATGAATGGGGAGGGGGGTATTTATCTCGGATTCATAAAACTAATTGCTATAATGTCTTGCCCTAGTGCCTCTTTCAGTGATGGAAGTCTGAATGTGCTAACCCAGATGATGAAGAAGTGAAAACTATCTCTCTCTCACACACACACACACACACACACACACAAGGCAATGACAAATTATGGTATACAAAGTTGTTTTTTTTTTATTTACATAGAAACACATTAAAAATTTTATTTTTAATTATGATTATCTCCATTTTAGAAAACACCTTCTACAGAGTGCTCTAGAAAAAAACAGGAAAATTGGTACAGTTTATTTAATTGTTGGAATTTTTGTTACAGTTATTTGAAACAAAAGCAAAGGATAGAAATTTCAAAGCTTAAAACAGAACAAAAACACAAATGTTAGATGTAGTGTTCAAAACTAAAGAACTCTGGCAAAGTTTCTTGGCATTTTCTTTTTTCACTCCTCAACCTCAAGTTGAAAATTTGGTAACTGCAGCATCCTAGAACAACAAATGGTTTTTAAAAAAATTACTTTAGTTCATTCATATAGTAAAATATATAGTTTTTTTGTTTTTTTTTTCATCATATAGTAAATCTAAGATTTCCTGTGATTTTTTTTTTTTGGGGTGGGTGGGGCTGTAGTTTTCAAATTGTTTGCATGAAAAGTTACCTGTGTTTCATAGATTAAACAAATTTTTTATAAAGGGCAATACAAAAAAACAAATCGTTTTAGAAAAATTTGGTCTATATACGAAAGATATGTGAATACACAACAGGTAAGTACACTTAAATAGCAGTATGGCAAGAATGTATTTTCTTACAGGATTTATTTTCAGATATAATCTCAAGACAACAGAAAGGACTGAACAGACAACAGCCGTGGATAATGCGCATCAGGGATATGAAAAATAAGTAAAAAAGGATTACTCGCTTTTATAAAGTAAAAGAAATAGAAAATTAAAGACACATAGATTAAAAATAGCGTTTTAGCAAACTTAGGCACAAGTGCTAAACTCCTTAAACATTCAAAGGAAAAGGGGATCCTGAAAAAAAAAAATGGTTGGATAGTTTTATTACTTGTTAGAGGAACTCAATAAGATAATTTTTTTAATGTTCATTTTATTAGATGATACACGAAATAAGTATTGCAGATGCTATCGTTTTTTTTTTTTTCTTCCACTAGCCATAGCCGCAGATATATCGACAGATATTTTGTCTATTACACGTCCACATTTAATAGCTTGACTATTATTTTTATAGGAGGCATGGTGGAGTAATGGTTAGCGGCTCGGATTGAGGAATCGGAGAGCCGAGTTCGAATTCCAGTCGAATCCATTACATTCACTTATGTGCTAATACCCTTGGAAAATGTATGTAGCCTCTTCTTCTCTCCCCGGCTATGGGTAAATAACAGGACAGACTGAGTTTTATAGCCTTAGATGGCAACTGGTCTACCACAGAAAGAAATGGCAACCTACTGCGAGGAAAAAAATCTGCCTCGTCAGTCATGTATCAAAAGGTACATGATCACCTAAGCATGTATCACGCATGGCACATAACTGACTGATTATTATTGCAGATGCTCACAAGTATTTTCTGATTGCTTTAATTATCAAATTTTTAATATGAAAATTACTTGAATATTTGGAATTTATTCGTTCTGCATAATGTGGTGGGCCTTTAATTTTTTGTTACAATCTCTGATAAAATGTATTGTAGCTGACTGGGTTGATTTAATACAGTATTCAAGGTTATTTGTGCTGTCTATAAGTGCTCTATGAAAATCCACTTCCAACAGTGCGTAACACTCGGTCATAATAAATGAATGTGCCATTTTCCTACAACAGTTGCACTTTAATATTTAAATTGTGCTTGACCTAAAATCCACGCTTGATTGCTATTTGACTGATTTGAAATTTAGTCACCAACCAGTAAAAATGTACCAGGAGTTGTTTATAAATTAACTCTTTCATCTCCAACAGCAGTGCTCAGCTTAAATAACATGGGAACACTCTTCTATGGATGATATAAGTTTCTACTCTACTATCTACTAGCATGCACCATTGAATTATATTTTTTTTTTACAATGATTGTACTAAGGTTTCTCATAGCATTTATGCTAAAAATCAGTAATTCATATCTGTGTTTGACAAACTTCCTGTGAACAGATACTACTAGTTTCTTATTGAAACTTAGATGTGGAACTTCCTAACTTCCAGTCAAGTGGCACTTTATCCCAAAAGGTTTTACTTATTTCACTTCCTTTCAGCAAGTAAGTGGGCACTTTGAAGCTCTCATTTCTGTTTACTGTCTATGCAGCCATAAGATCTGACCCAAATAAAACCATTCGCAGTTCATTTTACTTTGGATGTTCTGAGCCATGCCCACATCATTTGAATATGTCAAATTACTGCCTTCCCTCACCAGTGTGGAGCAGATCATCACGCAAAGAAAATCGACCTTGCCTTAAGCACCTCTTGCAGATCGATCTCTGGGTGCTTCTAGCCAACCGAAGTAGATGACCGCTACTTGCTTAGTGGTATTGCTCCCCCTTACATAAGGACAGTCCAGTCCCAACTCGAAGCAGTAAGTTGACCTTTGTTATCCATGGCTGTGAACCAGTGACAAAGAGGCTTGAGCCATGACATGGCTTTCTACATTCAGTCGAACCACTGAACAACATAGATCGTAGTCAGCGTCTGTCCCTATGGTGTAGCCACCGTAACAACATAGATCGTAGTCTCTCTCTCTCTCTCTGAGTCCCTCCCATACCTGGCACTTTTGGTCCCGCCTAAATTGCCTCAGAACAGCTGTTGGTTGCTGTAGAACCAACCTTCAGAAATGAAGATATGCCACCGCTGTTGAACCCAATTGCTAATGCAGACAATTGTAAACTATAGAGCATCTTCTAGTTTGCCCCAATCTTGAAAATCCGTGCACACTTAACAAACTTGAAACCTTAACCCCTCAGGCAAGGCTCCGTGGGCAACACTGGATGGGTGTGGTGTAGCAACAATATAAGACTGTTTTTCCATTTCGAAGATATCTATTAGATCCATTGGAAGACTTTTTGCTATAGAGAGATTATTCTCTAAATACATTCATTTACACTTTCTCTCTCTGCCAGGCTGTTCTATGTTAGGTGTCATCACAATCCAGTTGGACCTATGGCTTCTATATAGCGCATCAGGATCCTTAGCTCAATCCAAGTTGCGTTATGAACCAACTCAATAAAACCTTATGAGATCCCCAGCTTTCTCTATTGATAGTTTGGTAGGCCACCTGTACCTTTCTTTCCTCGGCCACAAAATGCCTATATACATCTCTCTTCCTGGTGGGGTTTGCTATTAAATATAAATGGTTTTCATCTTTGTTGTCTTTTATTCCTCTTTTGAATAGATTACAATTTTGTGCAGCATGGAACTGAAAAAAAAAAAATTCCAAAAATGGATATTTAAAGAATAATGTTTGTTGTCCTCTTGTGGGCGGCATTAAAATCATCAGACGGGCCATAGTTTGCCCGCCTTTGGTTTAGAATCTGAATCTGCATGTCTTTGATGTTCAAGAGTTTTGGAATGAAATATTGAGTTGGTCAGACTTTGGTTTAAATGCAGAATAATAGCCTCTAACTTCTTTGCAAAGAAAATAAAAGATTAAAATGTGTACATTGATTATTTTAATTGTAGCAACAAACACATCTTGAAATTACCGTGTTCATCTTTACATTTCTGAATTATTAAAGCAATTATTGAAGAACAACAATTCAATATTATCCAGAAGAGAATTTTTTTTACCTTTTTAAAAAACAAAAACAAATATTTAGTAATGAAATTAATTAAAATAAATCTAAGAGAATTTAACAATTTAAAAAAAATTTTTTTCCACAACCTGAAAATCCACAGAATATTTTATTAAAAAGTAATTAAAAAAAACATTTGGGACAAAACAATAATTCTAGTTTTATTTTCATGATTCAGTCCGTAATTTTACTCAGGTTAAAAATAAAATTTCAATCAATATGATTTCTCTGGGGACTTGTCTTTTAAAATGTAAATATTAATTGTTCAAATTATATTTTCAGATTTCAAAAACTTAAAGGCCACTTAAGATTGGATTTAAATTTCCATAAATTAATAAGTATCCAAAATGAGGATGTGGCACAAGGGGATTTGTTTTTCTGCATTTTTACCAAAAATATCTCTGCATGAATGTTTTTCCTCAAATAGCAAATTTCAATAGGAAAAACGAATACGCAGCATGTCTGATTCATTAATAAAAAAAATAAAAAAATGATGACAATAGATACTTTTAAATTTTATTCATGCATTTATTTTGTGTAATATTTGGATAATTTCTTTTTCGTGTTTGATACATGTTTTCTAGTAAAGGAAATATCGGCAAAGATGTCTTAGAATTTTTTTATTTTTGACTGAAAAAAAATCCGAATAACTCTTTTTGTCTTCAGGTGATGCTGGTAACATGGATATGGTTGTTACCTTTGAATTGCCGTATGACTGGAATACAACCACGTGTAACCAGAATGGTGCCTGTAACCGAGTCAAGATTTACACTTGTATGACATTCAGTGCACCTCCAAATTTTTTCCCCATCACAAGGTTAGTTCAACTGCCCAATTTCTCTCTCTCCCTATCTCCTTATTCCGCCATTGTTTTCAGTAAATTTGTCACACCTCTTAATTTTTAGCTCTGAAAAACACGTTATCTTTAAGGCATTAAAAGAAATGCATATTTTGAAAAACCCTAATCCATATTTTTATCTGTATAAAGTTAATTTCTATTGAAGTAATATCAAAATCCTTCAAATACAACCCCACACTTTTTTTTTTTTCTTCACTCTTTTGAAATAGTAAACAATGCTATTCTATTAAAACAAACTTACTCCTGATATAATTTTTTAAAATAAAACATTCAACCAAAGTAATTTTGAATCTTTATTTAATCAAATTAGTCATGGGTATGACGATAAACTACATCTGGTGGCAAGACCACTGATCGGGTGGTTTTGAGGAGCATGGAACCACCTCTTAATTGTTGTCGTTCCCAGATCCACCCTGACCCAGGGTAGTAGCACATGTTAGGGGCCTCGGCTGTAATTGTTCTGTTATTGTTAGATTAAGTTCTCCCTCCCCCCCCCCTCATAACTTGGTAGGTTTTTGCTAGCAGCAGCCACATGTTTATCAGTCTGAACCAGTGGTTATTAAACACCAGCTATGGGCAAATAGTGACCCTCCCTGTTACGAACAATTACCGCAGCATAAAATTTAAAAAGAAAAGATTAAAATGAAACAAAATGCTGTCTAGAAAGTGCCACTCCATAGTGGATGGATCCTCTACAAGGTTAAATACACGAATGAGGGACAACACCCAACAGTAACGAGCAACAGATGCCAATATACAAATTAACAAGCTTTAATTTTTAACTCGACAATGCATGACAACATTAATGAAAGAGAATGCCTGGAAAGATGAATGTGTTATATTCCGAGAATAAAAGTTGAAACAATCACTTAGCTTCAGTCTTTTGCCTGAATAAAATAAGGTTTTCTCTTTTCTCTCTTGTTTTCTATTTCTCTTTGTTCTTTTTACTTTCAGTTCAGTTTGTTTCACTTGGGCAACAATATCTTTGATCTATTCTCCTTTCTTCACTGTTTTGACCCCGAAAGTCGGTCACTACTCACTGCTTCTCATATTAAGCAATGTAGAATTCATTATTCAGACGGGAAGATTTGGCTCTGTACAAGTTGTATTCTTCACTGCTATGAGTATCGACACCAAAAGCTGGTTGTTTACTCGCATCTTCATATATTCAGCAATGTAGAAATAGTTATTCGGATCCTTCATCCAATTGAGTGTGTCACACCTGCCTGCATTAGGTGATTGTCCTGCTTAGCAATTTACCTATGCATTTGATGTTAGCAGCATAGTGAGTTGTGTTGAGTTGAATTGGAATTCATTTTCATTGTGTGATTTCCTTTGCTTGATGGTAACAAGCAAAAAAGATGTTGATCACACAAGACTTGGTTCCCAATTTATTTTATACTGGAAGTTTGTGAGTTGGGAATGGCATTCCGTCTCTTCAGTTCACTGAGTCCAGTTGCATTGCAGTTTCATGGCTAGTCCAACTCCCTCAAGATCTGTAGCCCAAACTTTTAATATTCCCCACTCAATGTTCGTACTTGGTCCTGTGATTTTTCACATGTGTGAAAATCTATTTTAAGCTTTCATTCATATCTGTTGCTGAGGTCAGCCTGTCTGACCTAATTGGTTTTGTAGTCAGCCTCTACTATTAAGATTGAAAGAAAGAGGGGGGGTTAATGTATTATATTATTAGAGAGATTGAAAGCAAGCTGCTTTGTTAAGTGTAAAATGTGTGTGGTTTATGGGTTTTAGCTGTGTAAGAACATCCACCCAAAACAAAAACGAAACATTATGAAAGTATAAAAAATATATTTTTATAGTAAAAATATTAGCAATACATTTTTATATAAAATAAATTATCAACAATATGACTATAATAACAAATTGTAGTAACTTCACCCAAATCCATTTAAAATACTATCAAACAACCAACATGAAAGAATTTTAATGACATTAATCCATATGATATCCTATAATTTCTTAAACTGTATTCCAAAATATAACTTCAACAGCACAAAACACATATCACTGCCTCTAGTAATCATGTTTGTATTCCATTCAACGTCAATGATTTAATAATTCTAGAAATTGAAGAAAAATATTTTAAACTGTTTGAAGCAATTTTATTTTTTCTGTCTTGTATAATTATTTTTATTTTATCATCTGGTAATGGTTTATTCTCGAATGAGCAAAAATAGACTAAAATGTACAAACCGCCTTTATGATGCTTTCTTTTGTTTAATATTTGGACACCTTTTGCACCGGTTTTGCCTCCATTGTTGATAACATCAAAAACTTTTCAGGATTATATTTTGTCTATTCTGGGTTTACAATTCAACTTTGAACTTAGAGGCAAAAGTCTCTTGTCATTTTTTTGGTAAAATATGACTTTAGTAAAAGTCTTCCAAGTAGTTAAATAGTTTGTTTTTTTTTTCTATTTACAGGAAGCCAAGTGCTTGTTATGGCGTGAATGAAACCGGAGTTGAGTACCATGTGAAGATGATTGGACGAAAGGATTCTATTAATAGTGAAATTCGTAGCTGGTGCCGTAATCGACCTCTCATCAATGTCCGGTATAACCTTGACCCAACCTTGACTGTTATGTTATCTTTGGTAAGCAGAATGTATCATTTATTTCTTTACATGATTCTTGTGCAAATATTTGCAAATAACAATTCGTTGTCATAGATTCCAATGGACAGAATTAATTCCCCCCCCCCTTTTTTTTTTAAATTTTTCTATGAAATTGATAGGTTTACTGACTGCTTTGGTGGGGCTGGGATTTCTAAAGAGTTTTCTGACTCTTGTGCACAATGTGATTTGTTCTGATTAGTCTTTTGGGTGGTTGGTTGTTCAGATAAATTTTTCATCCGTTTATGTGGCACAATAGTACTCCCCACTGACATACAACTGACTGAACACCCACAAAGTGGTCCCTAAAAGATGTTATGGGAATCAAAAGTGTTGAAAGGTAAAGTCTTTGAAGTCTAGCATTCAAAGCGGCAACCCACTTGAGTGAAGGGGAAGAAAATGAAAAAGGGTATATAGGGGCACTTTGTCAGAAATCAGACGTTTCCACTTTCAGCCTTGAATAAGTAGTCTCAGTTAGGGGTGGACAGGGACAAGCCATATGTCCAACCAGTCACATCGGTAGCGGTTGCTCAGTGGGAATAAGAAGTGTCAAAGAGACCTATGTGCCACCACCCACTACTACCAGAGGAAATACAAAGTTCAACTCGGGTGGTGGTAGTGTGGGGGGGTGCTAATTGAAATTGTCTTCATTCCTTGATGTGGATTTCATCTTCTGTTTCTTGTGAATGTACTGTGAGTCTTTTCCAATCTTTGTACAACACTGATATGCACAAGAAGTGAGACATCGAATCCAGGGTTGGTGAAAAAAAAAATAAAGCGAAGCTGCCCCCCACCCCCAACTGTATGTACATCTGTTATTGTCTTCTATAACATGAGACAGATTTTAAAATAAAATTTAGCACCCCATCCCTAATGTACTTATGTATGTATGTATATATATATATATATATATATACACACACACACACACACACACAATGGAACCTCGGTTCACGAATTTAATTCATTCCTGAAGGGCGTTCATAACTCGAAATGTTTGTAAACCAAAACTCTTTTTCCAATAGGAATAAATGTAGAGGAAAAAGTCACGGTCCAATGAAATTGGAAAAGAAAAGCATGCCACAACACGAAGGTCGACTCAAATTATTCCATTTTTCTAAACTCGGTTCGGCTATGTTGTTTGAGAACCAAAATTTTGTTCAATAACCGAGGCATTTTCATCTCAAATTTTCTGTTCGAAAACCGATTTGTTTGACATCTGAGATGTTTGAGAACCGAAGTTCCTGTATTTCTTTTAACAATTATAACAAAAAACTGCTATAAACTGCTACACAAGTGCAGTTTTAATTGTTAATAAATATTATTAAGTTCTACTCTGTATTGAGCACTTTTTTCTTTTTTTTAATATTATGTCAGGACATTGGAATTATACTCCATTTGAACCTACCTTATATATATATGTCTGTGTGGGGCGTAAATACTTGCAGCATTTGAAATGCCATGTTTGTTTTGTTGTTGTTGTTTTTTTTTGTTAATCGGTTCACCTCAAGTGAGGCAATAATCCCAAGATGCAATGGGGCAACTGAAGGTAAAAAAGAATGAAAGGTTTTAGAAGAAACAGGAAACAAGTGATAGACCCTCTACTCCTCTTCGAAAGACTGGAGTGGAATGTGAACAGGACGATAAGCAATGTAGACTTATCATTTCCAAGCCTTAAACCAGAAGAGTTTTCGATTTATATTGTCACTTGTACAAAAGATGTTTTCATGACCGAACATCCTTTAAATGGAGAGCCTAGACATACAAAAAAATGTCTGAAATGATTTTGGAGCCGTATGGAATAATTCCCAAGTAATAAAGATATCTGGCAGCTTTCCTTGGGTGGATGATACTATATTTATCATCGACTCCTTTCCCAGTATACCCACACCCTTTCAGCTTAAAATGGAATCTAGTCTCTCTAATTACAAATACACGTACATGATAAACTGTTTGAAGCATCTGCTGTAAATGAACGTAACTTAGACCTTCATTAAGTTTCTCTTCAATTTCTCTGCAGCTAAGAGAACAAGTAAAAATGAAAACAGCCTTTTCATTTTTGTTTTTTTGGCTGAACTGAAATTCGATTCAAATTACTTTGCTCTCTGTTTGAAAGAGAAAGTTTAGGGACTATGTGCCGAGAAGTATGTTGTTCGGCAATTGTTCTGACAAGCTTTCCTTTTTGGTACCTTGACTATGAATTACGAGATTGCACAGTACTAGATTGGCAGCAATTCTCACCATTTTACAGTTGAAATGGCTAGATGTAACCATAAGTTCGATGATAAGTTTTCTTCTCTGGCACTTCTCACCTGTGGAACTTTCTTCTAGATTCTTGCTTGTCAGCCAATTTTTATCTTTAACAATTTAAATACGTAAATTGTCATCTCTCTTAACTTCTGTTTTTATTCTCTCTTTAATAATGTTTTCTTTTCCTCATTCTCTTACACTCAGTACCCTCTTGCATCAGAGTGGCTATATTGCCTTCCTTGGGGGGAAATAATTCTTCACCCACTATTGATAACTGAATTTGTACAAAATTAAATAACCTATATTCTAACAAAAGAGTAAAACAAAAAAACAAAAAAAAAACTTATCAGTAAATCTACTAATAAAAAAAAACAAACTTTAATACAATTAACTGTATGCAATTGTAGGAAAGAAACAACTATTGAGTTAACGACAAATGCTTTGAACATCTATAACATTGAAGTTATTGTGTGTGGGATTCGAATGCTTAATGATTATTTTTTTTTTTCTTGCTTGCTGCTACAAAAAACTATAAATACAGACTATATGCAGTATAATATTCAACAAAAATCTGACTAATATCTGTAGACCTACAATATATAACATAAATATTTTCAATTTAATGCCTACGAGTTTATTCTTTTGGGTCAAAAGATGGCATATTCTAGGACAACTCGGAAGCAACTGGAACAACTTCATAAGCCAAACAAGGCTGGATAACATACCGATAAACCTAACCAAAACATGTTAAACCTATCTATGTGTCACATGGCAGTGAATTTTAAGACTTTAATATTGATTTGACTTTTGATCTTACCTTCTAACTTTATCATTTCAACACTTGTGATACTTGAACTTGCCGTGTCAATTTAAAGTATAGGTTGAAGAAAATCACTTAAAGAAAACTAGACATGAGCCACTTAAAATATTAGGTTAAATCTTTCTTTGAAACAACGAGAAATGGGTTGAGGATGGTGCTATATAAATAAAACAATGAATTTCAGATGACATGATCTTTGAGATCTTCAGACAATGTTACACCATTGGCTCTTTTTTCCTCTCTATTTTTATTAACTTTAAACCTTTTGAGACAGTTAAATGTATGTTTTAAAATTTCAATTTTAGTGCTTATTGTTAGATTTGTCGGTTAAAAATCAAAGTTTTCTTGAGCAATTGTTTACCTTTCAAATAGGTTAGGGGGGAATGGTTCATGGGAGATAACTCTGTCAATTTCGTAAAGTAACGTCCCTTGGAGATATTGTCTCTAAAATTATTTAGTCTGTTATATAAAATTCATGTTAATCGTTATAATGCTTTCCCAATTCTTTTACTTTTTAAACGAGGAAAAAGAGTTGCATGTAAAAACATATTTAAAAAGGTTAATGCAAGGTGAATTAGAACAACAAAAGCAGACATATTAAAAGAATGTTCATAACTAAAAAAAAAGATGGCTAACAAAAACTATATATTACCATAAATTGTTAATACAGAAATATTATCTATATCTATTTATTTATCTATATATAAAATTATGTGACTTCCGTTAGTTTTTGTCTGTCACCACCTCTAAAATAACCATACATTGACCGATCAAAACTAAATTTTTGGGAAAAGTACAAACAGGTAAAAGGGCACAAAGAAAAGTCTTTTATTGGTCGAAACATAGTTTGTAAATCTTGTCAAAAAAATGTTAATGATAACTTCAACAATACTGTCAGGATTTCAACATGGCAGCATGTTACAAAACAATTGTAGTAATTAAAAACTTCTAAATTGATTTTTCAGTCCTCTCCCATCAGCAAAAATTTAACATTAAAGGCTAATCAACCCATCAGCCCATCAACCACTCCTGTTTAAAGAAAGATGGTTGGTAGGACTTAATATATACTGATTCCAAAATGTTCAAGTGATAATTACTCAGCGCTAAGAACATGTCCAGGCTGTAAGACCAGACACACTGCTGGTTTTTAATCAGATGTTAAGCTATCAATGTACCTGGTAGATTAATGCACCTATGTAAAGTTTTCCATTTTTCCCTTTGCGAATATTGACTGGTATGTGTTGGTAGATTCACGTCTCCAAACATTTGGCCTGTTCTACCTACATATTCAGCATTACCCTGACTTTGGAATTTGTAAATTACAGAACTAATATGATGGGTCTGCAGAACCTCCCAAAATGATCTACTTAGATTGGCAGTAAAGTGCTTTAAAGACAAAATTGCTGTGTTTATCTGAAAATTAAAATTCTTACTAGTTAAGTGAAGAACGCTAAGGTTAGTGTGATTAGTTTGAGTGACACTTTAGGGCAGGTGTTCTTCACTAGTAAAAATTTTAACTTTTGGATGAACACAGCAATTTTGTTTTTGGAAATGATGTACACTACAATATTTGTCTTGAAAAAAAAACAAGACCCTGATGATAACCTGGTGCTAATGTTGAAAGTACTTGGAATAAACAATAAGTATCAACACAGTAATTTTCTCTCTTCCTATAATGATGACACTAAAAAGCTTGTCTGTGAATATGAAAGGATCCAATTGAAAATAAGTAGAAAAAATTTGTCTAAATTATTCAATGAAACATTTCTCTCTCTCATATATATATATATATACACACACACACACACACACACACACACACACATATTCGAAAACACCAAAATTCTATGTAAATCAAATTACCGAAAACATTTTGATTTTGCTATAAGAGAGGTACTGTATATTAAACATCTTTCTCCCACTACCAACCTCACTTTGTTTAAAAATGGGAGTAGCGTGCTAAAAGTTTTTTTAAAAATAGAAAGACGCTCACCCTCATTACAGCTGCACTCAATATGTGAAGGCTCGGAATAAGCACTCCTACTCATATTCAAAACGACACAAAAAATAAGTCTCTGTCAGTCAAAAACATGAGCTCATAACACCAAAACACTCCCTTCTCCCATGAAAATGGTTAAGGAAGTGGCTGAAAGCTCTTGGGACAATGGATGGTATGCACAGTTTTTGTATGACCTCACTCCTACCAAACAGGAAAAATGTTAGAATGCTGGAAAAACTACATAAAAATAAAAAAATTAAGATTTTCCTTGTACATCATATTTAATGAAAGATGTTGAAAAGTTGCTGCTCAAATATACATTTTTCATATATATATATACATACATACACTACAATTCAAAAGTTTGAAGCCACCCCCACAAATCAACATGTGATGAACTTTACAGAAGAGTGAAAACAAAAGGAAAAAAAAAGGTCTTAGTCGTTAAAAAAGAATGGAATCAATTATCAAACTTAGACTTTGAGAAATTTTGCAACAAATGCCAAAAATTTGTGCTGCAGTAATCAAGGCTAATGGAGGATATTTTGACAAGAGCAAAATTTAATCATAAAAAAATCATATCTCACTTTTTTTAACCATGTATAATAATTTTCTCTCATTTAAAGTTCAAAACTACTTTTGGGGCCAATTTAAAAAAAAAAAAAAAAATACCAGGGGTCACCTCAAACTTTTGAAGTGTGTGTGTGTGTGTGACACCACCTTTTACTCCTTGTGAAAATGTATCTCTTTTCTCCAGTATTCATCAGCATCAAAAATATTTGTGAATGTTTGTGGGCGAATTCTTTACCAAAGTGGAAAATACCTTGTCTTAGAGTGTTACCAACCCCGTAAACTAAAAAAATAATAGGTGGTTTGGTTTGTTAGGCATGTTGAATCCATCTTATTGACCGAAGTATTCAAGGGAAACAACTGCTGCCCGCTTTTGTCTTTCCTGATATGTCATTTCTTTCCTCTTTTCTTCTTCTTCCAGAGAGATCGTTCAGTCATCAATTTGCACTTGATGCATACAAGCTACTTCCTTTTCGTCATGTTTGTCACTCTCTTTTGTTACGCAATTATCAAAGGGCGACCAACCAAGAACAAAAGTTTTCAGCAGAAAAAAGTAAGTGCAAAATTCTTGGGGGGGGGGGGATAAATTACTTTGCTTGTAACATAAATCAAAATCTTTTTCCAAAAGAGTGGACATCACATTTTTAGACTTTATTGACCGTGTGCTTGCACGTGTGTCTTGTGATGTTAACCTGAATTTCATCCTAGCAAGAATAGTGCAAATAATGACATTTTAGTGTTGGCGACTTCAAAAATAAATGTGTAAGGTTTGAGAATATTTTATCGTCCATTAAATAAAGGTGGTGAAAAAGGGTAAATGCACAAAATGACGAACCAATTGATTTACAATGGAAAGTAACATTTATTAAACAAAATTAACGAAAGTAAAGTTTAAGACATGAGTTTCTTTTTCTAGAAGTAATTTGCATATACAACAAAATGTTAATGAATATATCTGAATGTGACTTACTGGGATCGAGTGTTTTAGTGTGAAGTGTTCACAGCACTTTTTACCTCGATGCAAAAAGTTCATATCACACATTTCAAAAGGGCGAAAACCTCAAAGCGAGTTACTTTAAGGATTTGTTGTTTTTATACCTCCAGGGATGTTGCTGATACTAAGTTTAAGGAACTGAAGCATTTTCATTTTGGGGTTGTTTTTTTTGTTTTTTTGTTTGTTTGTTTTTTTTGTTTTTTTTTTTTTTCTCCCAATGTTCGTGTTTCATGTAAATTTTGATTCTTCAAAAGTTATTTTAATTGTTTGTAAAAAGCACTTAAATATTTTTATTTATTTTTTAGATGCTGATCAAAGCCTAGATGAGTGGCGGCCATACACTAAGATCCCCTATCCCCCAGGCTGCAAACGTACAGCAAGAGCTAGTCTTTCATTTTCCACATTCCACATTTACACTCTACTCTCCCACACCTATCACCCCCACCTGACTCTTTCTAACGGGCCAAGAGTGTGTGTGTGTGCGCGCACGTTTCTGTTTCCTTTAATTGAAGGTCACATATGCTGACCTCGTATATAGTTACTGTAAGTAACATTCAATGTAAGAATGTAAGATAGTCTCCGTGAAGCCCCCTTTTCCTGCTATTCCTACTATTCTGTTGTTGCTGCTGCTGCTGCTGCTCTAGATCTGC